>CM032451.1:50336296-50608796 GCA_019049505.1 Pachyrhynchus sulphureomaculatus | reverse complement strand
CCCAAATTATGGTGAAGCTATTACCCTAACCAAGCAGCTTAAAAGTTTTGCCGAAGATCACGGAGATGTAGAGTCTTTAGAGCTTCTTTCCAAATTAGAAATACGATTTATGGACGCCATTTTAAAGAAAAAGAGGAGATAAACAACAATATACGAATTTTTGCGTCATTAAAGTGACCTTTCATTTCATATGTATAACTCTATCTTATTATATTTTATATGTATCTAAAAGTAACAAATCTTCGTTTTTTCCCTTAAGTGCTAAGTTACTACACACTACACCAAACACTTGACTACTAGTCAATCATCGCTCCTGATTATATATATATATATATATATATATATATATATATATATATATATATATATATAAATGTCAATTCCAATCCATTTGTATTTGAAATATTTTATTAGGCCCTGACTTTTGCAGAAGAGTACGATACACTTATTTCCACCCCTTGGAAAGTAATAAGAATACTGACTAATTTAACACTACAATAAAAAAAAAGGCACTGGTATTTAAGTAAATACTTTTAATTTTTTTTTAAACTGAGTAAAACCTCAGTAGATTCCAAGGTAATCCAAATATAACACAACCACTTTTCGAACGGTCAAATTATAAATGCTCGGGGCCAAAAATCATCAACGCCGAGGCAGACAACTGACAAATCTAGGGGGAAATTAAATTCTGGCATTACTTCACGAAATCTGTATATGTATTTATTTAGCGTATGGCTTAAAACATCACAGTATGATAAGGCAAAATACATATATATATATATATATATATATATATATATATATATATATATATATATATATATATATATATATATATTGTATATAACATTGGTAAACTCTATATAGGCTCACACAGATTAAGTTACAAACAAATGTCTAATTTAGATATGTAATCGATTGACTCCTGAGTCGTCATAAGGAAATCCTGTGGATCGCTTGGGTATGCCCTCAGCGGACATTTCTGCACTATATGTTTGACTGTCTGTCTCTCAGCACCACAGTCACAAGCGAAAGAATGGAGGTTACCTCTCCTGTGCAAAGAATAGGCGCATATTCGCCAGTTGGTTCTGAGGCGGTTAAGGGTTGACCAAATCCTGCGGGAGCGGTCAAATCCTTCTGGTTTATTGGACATTCAGTTTGGTGCTGTTTTACCTTCCCATTCCTCTTTCCATCGAGCATTTATGTCAAAGTTGGTTTGTTCATGCACATGTGCTGTGTTTATTGGGGGAAGCCTGGACCAAAGTCGATTTTTCCGGATGTCAGGAACATCTTTATGAACTTGTAGCTGAGGGTTGTCCATAATTTTCTTAAATTCTTTAACTAGGGTACGAATATATATATATATATATATATATATATATATATATATATATATATATATATATATATATATAGACTTTTTTAAATCCATTTAACAAAAAAAAAATGGTAAAGTTTTTTACCTAATATTTCTATTGCAAATACAATTTGAAAATATGTTTTCTTGAGGTCATGCTAATATGATAAATAACATGGTTTTTTCAGGTTCCTCTATTCCAAGAACTTTGAAAATAGCCTGTAACTCGATATATCCGATGCAACTTCTCTAGCACCCTCTGCTGCGCCTTTAATTCTCTCATATCTGTGATTATAAATGATTTTGCTCACAGTCCGTGAACCAAAAATCAGGAAAAATGCGCATCAAGGTATTGAAGCCACACAAAATTTATCGATTTTAACCTCTTTGTCTGAAGCGGTATCGTTTAAAAATTAGAGGTTCTCTATTTTAAATATTATAGGTATACCAAATCTATCGTATTTAGTGATCTCGAACCTATCGATTGTATGATAAGAGTTATTGTAGAATATTCCCGATACCTTTTGGGGATACTTTTGTGTCCTACAACTCGTAAATCTACGTTTTTAGGGGATCCCCCGAGCTAATGCATTTGTGTATATAAACAAGAATTCGGATTTTATTGTTTCATTAATTTTCATTATTTAGAAGAGAAACTTTCTCCGAGTTACTAATAGCATCGACTAGTAGTATCTACCAGAAATATTATTATAATACCAAGTCAAAATGTCGTCAGTCGAAGAACCGAGTACAAGCGCGAGTGCAAAAAGAAAAAAAATACCTACAATTTTATAGAAAAGAATGGGATGAAGAATTTTCGGGCTGGCTGCAAGAAAGTCGTAAAAGCGCAAACTATACGTATTGTAAAAGCTGTAATAGGAATATTAATATTACATCAGGGAAAGACGCTCTTAGGAAATACAATTCTTCACAAGCACACTCGGTATCATCAAAGAATATAAAATCACAAACAAAGATATCATCATTTCCTGTGACAAAAACTCAAAAACCTGATAAACAAGTTAAACAAGGTAAAAATATTTCATTATTTTTTACTAAGTACCAGTACATTGTTATAGTAGATACGTCTTTTTTAATTCCTTTAATTTTCAGGTGAAATATGATTAACCTCGTTTGTTGCGGAACATAATCTATCATTCATCATTATGGAGCACCTACCGAAACTGATAAAGTCCGTTTGTCCCGATTCAAAAATTGCAGAAAAACTGAAATATTCGATGGAAAAAACTCACGCCATAATCGATTATATTATAAGTAAAGAAAGTTTTGATAATTTATATGAAGATCTGCGGCAAACTAAGTTTTCATTTAATATTGATGAGTCCACTGATCTTAGCACAACCAAACACTTGTGCTTAGTCGTGCGATATGCGAAAGAGCATCGCATCTGTGATTGTTTTTTAGCTCTTAGTTCAGGGGTGCTCAAACTTGAGCTGCTGGCGGTCTACCTCAATATTGTTAGATTACGATCGATCGACTCTGAGAGGCTGCAAGTAAGTGTGATGCAGGATTGTCGTCTAGGTAGGGTGTATCGTGGCACAGATATTAGTTTTCCGCACAATATGCATTTTTTTAGTCAAGGTAAGTGTAGGTCTGCTCTAAAATGTCGATGAATAAACTCATAATTATTCAAAATCGCGAGTTTATTGGTTCTTACAAAACAAACGAGTTCTAGTGTCTAAACTTAACTAAAGAGTGACTTTGGATGTTGAAGTGTGGCACTGCATGTCCTCAACATACTTTTCATAAGATGGTACGTAATTACCGAGTGCTAATCGCAAGCATGATGACATATGTTCGTCAGTTAGTCGATTGCGATATTTTGACTTAATTATCTTCATTTCAGAAAATGCAGACTCGCACAAATAAGTTGACCCAAACATTGCCGTCAGTTGAAGGGCGATTTACCTTAGATTCGGATATTTATCTTCAGATATAAAACACCAGAATTTTGTATCAGATGCTGTGGCTTTGAGATGTATATCTGATATAATCTGCACTAACTCATTTTCAACAGAACATGAGGCCATGTTAAACTGACTTGCTATTTCAGTAGCTAATTCCTCAATGTTTTTACACGAAAAAGGATAACTCATAAATGATGCGATATTTGCCAATTTACTGAAATCATAAAAACGTATTTCGAATTGGCCCAAAATATTTGATAATTCTGCCTCATAAATATCATAATTCAACTGAGGAATCCTTGCTTTCAAAGACGGAAAATTTTTCAGATCCTTTCTTTTCAGTTGATCTATCATAAGTTGCAATTTACTTTTGAAAGCGTTTATTGCGCTAATCATCTCAATAATAGTTTTTCCTTTACCTTCAAGCTCCAAATTAATGGTGTTTAAATGCATTGTGTGATGTCTGTCAAAAATGCCAAATCAGTCAGCCATTTTCCGTTTTTCAGCATCTGAGTGTCATCACCTCTTTCATCCAGAAAAGCTGTTATTTCGGGCAATAATTCTTGAAACCTTTCTAGGAATTTTCCGCGACTCAACCACCTGACGTCCGTGTGAAGAACTAAATCAGTGTGTTCAGTTGACTGCAATTTAAAAAGCCGTCGTTGCAAGCTACGTGCACGGATAGAATTCACAATTTTTATTGCAATGCCCATAATCTCCTACATGTTTAGAACTTTTGAACACAAAACTTGTTGATGTATAATGCAATGGACGGAGAAAAATGAAGGGAAATCATCATTAGCTCGACACAATGCCACAAAACCGTTTTTGTTTCCAGTCATTGCTGGTGCTCCATCGGTTATAATGCACACTAGTTTATATATTGGTAGCTTGTAGTTTGTTACAAAATTGAAGAAAACGTCATATATATCTTCGCCACGGGTCTTTCCTTTCAGAGGAATCATTGTCAAAAACTCTTCCTTAGCCGACATGTCATTGAATACCATTCGAATAAAAATACATAGCTGGGCAGTGTCTGTCATATCGGTGGATTCGTCGACTAGAAAGAAAAGTATGTACATTCCATGATATCATATTTTAGTTTATCTGCCATGTCCTGACTCATGACTTCAACACGCCTTGTGACAGTCGGACGAGATAACTAAAGTTCTCTAATAGCAGACATAATCTCTGTTTTATTTTTAAAATCTCCAAATAAAGTCTCACCCGCTTCAATAAATGCTTCCTTCACAACCAATCCATCATCAAATGGTTTCTTGTGTTTCGCCAATATATGAAATATTTTAAATGACGCGATCGTTACAGCTTTTGATTGTTTGGCTGGTCTTGTGAACATGGTTTGTTCTTTTTTCAAACAAGTTATCAAATCACGTACTTTTCGTTTTCTTAATTCACTCTGTGACGGAAAATCCTTTTCATAGTTTTTATGAACCGTTTTATGATGCCTCTCTAAGATCCCACGCTTAGGTGTTGCAACTGACGCACGGCAAATGAGACAAATGCACTTATCCTTTACCATACAAAAGAAAAATTCTTCCTCCCAATCGTTATTAAAATGATAAGTTTTACTTTTCTTCGCCGCACTCATTTAGGACTATTTATTAATAAACTTTGTATCGATGTATCGCCTTCAAGTTACAACTCAGACTGACTCCTATTCCTGCAGGCGCAACATTTATATCGGCGCGAACGAAGACTCGAATGTTCCCGTCAAACACGCCGCCCGAAGTTTCTAGAAAAATCGGCGGGAATCAAAAACGCGGCTTTTCTTTGACAAGTACCGCGCGTTCCTTTGATAAAGCCGCCTTTTGCCGCTAGCAGGGGGTTGTTACGATAAAAGAAAGTGATGAGGGGGTTATTCTGGCCTAATTGTGGATCAAATAAATTTTAGTAGTTTATTCCTTACATTTTGTTTTAGTTACCTAAAACAAAATCTGTGAATAGTTCTATATCGGAATTTTTTTCTCGAGATCGACTCAAAAAGCACTCGCGATCGACCGTTTGAGCACCCTTGTCTTAATCCATTAGAAGCTGCTAATGCAGTATCCTTATTCGAACATATTGTTACTTTTTTCCATATAAAAATAGTCTAATAGGTTTTGCATTTGATGGGGCAAAAGTAATGATGGGGCGCAATAATTCTTTTGTGACATTGCTGCAAAACGAAATTCCCAATATTTTTATACTTAAGTGCACATGCTATTCGTTTCATCTTTACACGTCATATGCTTGTACCAAACTGCCACGCTTTATAGAGGATCTTATAAGGGACATTTACAATTACTTTTTTACTAGTCCAAAGAGAGTTTCAGAGTTTGAAGACTTCCAAATATTTTTTGTGACTTGAAAGTATATAAAATACTTCATCCCTCTCAGACACGCTGGTTATCGGTACATGTAGCAGTAAAAAAAAAATTTTTGATTTTGTGTTATCATTATTTAACGATTTAAACAAAGAAATACAGGCAGAACATCCGAAAATTCATATTTTATATCGAAAAATAAGTTACATCAAGAACTTTTTTGATTGCTTGCAAGCAAATAACTGCACGGTTTCCATTGAAAAATAATCCAATAAAAGGTTTAGACATAACTGAACCAACTAATGTTAAACGTGGCAAAACTGCTTAGATAATTCCTGTTAGTAGACTCTTTTCCAATATTGTTCAGAACAACGATTGCCAACAAATTGATACAGAGTGGCGTATTTTAAGAAATTGTGAACAAATCAAAACATTTTCTGATGACATAGAACAATAGTTCTATGTCATCAGAAAATGGGATAATGTCAGTTTACTAAAGTATGGTAATGACACTCAAATGTTTCCTTTATTGTCTACTTTCATCTTCACTATTTTATCACTGCCCCACTCATTCGCTAATGTTGTGCGCATATTTTAGCATATTAATCTTATGAGAACAAAACAGCGAAATAAGCTGTCTACTGAGTTAATCACTGGTCTGTTAAATACGAAACGGCTATTTAATGACGCTAATTGTTATGACTTCGAAATTAGTTCAAAGATAACTGCGGCTATGGCCAAAGAATATTGATATGATCCTAAAAATCGTAAAAATTAATTAGATTTAAGTTTGTATATCTATTTGATGTTAGATATCTTTAGTAATAAACGAATTACAAATTACTTAGTCTGTTATGTTTTTGTTATTTCATTTCAATATGTTTTACTAGTATTCACTAGTGTTTCTCGTATATAAAATATTGTAAAAAAGTAATTATTCTTATTAGTTTTAATTGTATACTTAGTATATTCTGTAAGTTCCTATTATTTTACAGAGATAAAGAAGTTTAAAATAAACAAATTGGATTAAATATTATATTTTTTTTTCATATTCACCGATTTTGGGCACAAATATACCGATATTAGTGGACAATTCTACCGATTTCGCATTTTGACGTTCGAGACCACTGATCGTATTTGGTTAGAGCAGTGATTCCCAAAGTGGTTCAGGTGGACCCCCAGGGGTCCACGGGAGACTCGACGGGGTCTAGGTTGGCGTGAAAAAAAAATGGGGGTTCACAAGTTGTAAGTGGGGGTTCACGAAAATTTATCTGGTTGCGATAGTAAAGAACAAAAATGTTGGCTTGGCTTTACCTATCAATGTAGGCAGATAATACAATACTCAAAAAAATTTAGGGAGCAAAAAAAGAAAAGTGTGAGTGAATCGATGTCAGTGTTTGCCAGTGCCGGAAAAAGTAAGTACCTGCCTATTTGTTATTCATACTTTTATTTTATATTGTAATATTATATTTGTTATGTTTGCGTGTAGTAGGTACATAATACAAATTAAATACTGGACAGGGCCATTATTCGATACTTCTATAAAAGAACAGAAAGCCGAGAAAGATTGAACTTTTAGTACTTTTTATTATAAAATTATTTATTTACCCGACTGTGGTGATTCACTAAAGGAGAGATATATGATTGACCTGCATGTTTGTACATATTTCAGTGCCCTCGTAGTTGCTAATGCTAAATGACTAAAAATATTTTCATAAATTGTACGTGTCTTTATGTACCACTCGTAACGTACATCAAAGTAATAAATAAATCATTAAAATCGCGGAGTTTTGATGTGAAAATATTCTTTAAAAGTATTTTCTCTCGAATTTACAGAAATATATCAAAATATAATTAATCAAAAAATATTTTATATTACATTAAAATAGGTTCAGCCGTTTTGTGAAAACCTCTATATGGGTCTTAGCAGTATATTGCTTTTAATAATTAAAATCAGTTTTGCCGCCGGCATTTTGGTTTTTTCATTGCAATAATTAATTAATCCTATTTTATTCTGTTAAAATAGCCATATCCTGTTAAAGTCGCCTTATGATTACTAAAAAAAACATTTTTTTCTTCACAGGTAGGTAACTGATACGAAACATGGCTGAATCTAAGAAGAAATGTCGACAGTACAGTGTTGATTATTTGAAATTTGGTTTTCTTCCATCAAAGGCAGACAAACGATTGCCCATATGCCTTTCATGCAACAAAGTTTTGAGCAATGACTCTATGAAACCATCGAAGCTCGAAGAAGGTGTCATCCTGATAAAATAGGTAAAGATTTAAAATATTTTCAAACATTGAAGGAAAAATATGAAAAGAGACCCACCGTGCACAGTATGTTCGCTCCAACGTCTCAAAGTAACGATGATGGCTTGCGGGCATCTTACAATATCTCATTGCTTATAGCGAAATCTGGAAAAACCGCACACCGTCGGAGAACAGTTAATTTTACCCGCTGTTGAAGAGGTTTTAAAAAAAAACTGTTCTGCACAAACCTCCATTTGACGTACTCAAAAGAAGTCCTTTGAGTAACAACACGGTACAAAGACGTATTGATGAAATGAGCTCTGATATTGAAAGCTTCTTGTGTAATTATCTGCAAACAACTCATTTTTCTATTCAACTGGACGAGTCAACTTTACCTGGTAATGAAGCATTATTATTGGCATATGTTCGATTTGTTATAGACGAGGAAATCCATGAAGAGCTGCTATTCGCGAAAACTTTGGAGACGGACACTAAAGGCGAATCAATATTTAATGTCCTGAGTGATTTTTTAAGGAAAAATCGATTCCATTTAGAAACATTATTTCGGTGGCAGCAGATGGAGCTCCTGCCATCTTCGGGCGATATCGTGGGTTTATAAGCCATCTTAAAAGAATTATACCAGGAGTAACTGTAATTTACTGGCAACACCTGGCAGCTAAAAATTTGAGTGATATATTGCACCAATCGCTTCAATTTGTTATTAAAGCAGTTAACAAAATAAGAAGCAAAGATCCAGATTTAAAAGAAAACCTGACCAAATTGAAAGCAAACATCGCATATTTGACAGATTTGTTCAAAAAATTTAATGACATTAACTTGCAGTTACAAGGGGACAGCCTAAATTTAATAAAAACAAAGGGTGTAATTTCGGCTTTTCTTGGAAAATTGAAATTTATGAAGCAAAATATTAGTCGGCGCGAATTCTCCCAGTTCCCAAACTTGTCACAGGCAGAATGTCTTGATGAGGATATTCAGACATACGTTCAACATTTAAATGCCCTGCATGATGACTTCAAAAATAGATTTGAAGATATTCTGACGATGGAAATACTACCATGGATCATAAATCCATTTGATGAAACGGAAGTGGCGAATGTGGTATTACAAGAGGAGCTAGTCGAGCTTAGCATCAATGAGGAGCTGAAGGTGAAATTTAAAAAAGGCTATCAAACATTTTGGCTGCAGACAGAAATACCCGAAAAATATCCTCGGCTGTGGGAAATTGCGAGAAAACTTTTGATAGCGTTTCCCTCGTCATACCTTGTCAAAAAAAGTTTTAGTGTCGTTACAAACCTATTAACAAAAAAAGGAGCAGATTGAACACCACAGAACGGGGAGATTTGCGGTTATTCCTTACAAAACTGAAGCCAAATATTGATAATTTGCTATTAATCCATCAAGTACATCCCTCCCATTAAAATTATTATTTTTAATTGTTGATTTGCATTGTTGAAGTTACGGTACGTTAATAATGTTTAATTTTAATTCTATTAAGTCTGTAATCATATTATTTTAATAAATAGAACACAAGAAAATATATTATTTTTCTTTTTATTTTTACCACTCCGAATTTAGGGTTGGAACTCAGCCACGACGCAAATTTCCGTCGTTAGATCTAATCTTCACATTTTTTGACGAGTTTTGGGAATATGGTAGAAATGTAGCAGCAGGGGGTCCACCGAAACCAGTAAAATTTTGAAAGTGGTCTACGAGAAAAAAAGTTTGGGAACCTCTGGGTTAGAGTTATCGTACTAATGGAGAGACTGACAGACCGACGGACGCCGGCACAGACAAAAAGTCCACAAATAGTTGTGGCTTTTGTATCCATTGAAGAATTATCTATGTTTTTGGAAAAAAATGGTCAATATACAGACAGTTTCTGCCGGGATTTTATTAAAATTTACATGTGCTTTCTCAATCAGTCATAAAACAACACCTATCATTTTCCGCTTGTATATTTTCGTAAAAATAGTTTTATGACGCGTTACCACATGTGATCCAAGGTCGGTGCGTGTGGAAGCAAACTTACAAAATACGCTTACGCATTAAATTACTACTAGCTTAATTATCAAATCATTAAAGCCTATTTTCAATAGGATGTTTAGAACTTAAAACATATGTATTTTGTTCTAATTGTTAACAAAAGCTTCACATCCATGTGAAATAGATATCCTCTTGACTATTAATATAAAATAACATTGATAGCGTAATAACGAAATGCGATTCTTTTTGGTATCATAAACATCTCATGAAAACGATCAAAAATATTACGTGGACGGTCCATTATCCTGTAATGCTATAGCCGTGTTAAAGCATTAAACGCCAGTTTTCTTTCGGTCGATTAAGTTATCAATGGTTAAATATCGTGCCAACCTTTGGATTAGCGTGATAAGCGGCCCATCAGGTTTAAACAATTTGCTATAGTGGAGAAAGGGTCAACTAGGAGTAGTCGTGCATGTCACACACTATGGTGCATTTCTTTGGAGTTGATAGCAGAATTCTCTCAATGGAGATGTAAATACGTGTTGGGGTGCGCCCAAAAAAAAATAGATTTCTTATGCATTTTACCGGATTTTGCTGTTTTGAATTATTTTTCAGGGTTCACCCTATTTTAGGCAGAAAACCTCTGCTACACAATAGAGTCGTAAAATGTAAACGAGGGTTCATCGGTAGCATAGCCGTCCGAGCGTAACGAGCTTTTAGTGTTTAATAAATAAAATTATCTTAAAAATAAAGTTATAGAAATATAAGATTTATTACCAAAAGTTCTTCAGTTTTTAGATCTATGTATCTATAATATGTATAAAATGCAACGTCTCTCTGTCTGTCTGTCTGTCCGTTAGTGCGCTTATCACTGGAGAACCACTTATCCGATTTACGTACTTTTTTTTTAATACATACATATATTCTCTGGCCAGGTTATAGGCTATATTTTATTACGATAGGTAGCATAGGGAATGAGCAGTGACGATAATAGTGAATGAAGTCGGAAAAACGTTTGCTGCGCGTTCCCTTGCAATACACAGCCTAAACCATTAAATTTGGAACAATATTATGTAGCAGAGAATATCTATAATCTATAATCTGTAATATATATAAAATGCAATGTTTCTTCTGTCTGTCTGTCTGTCCATTAATGCTCTTATCCCTCGAGAACCACTTATTCGATTTACGTGATTTTTTAAATTCATACATATGTTCTCTGACTAGGTTCTAGGTATATATTTTATTACATCTATAATATATCTAAAATGCAACGTTTCTCTGTCTGTCTGTCCGTCCGTTAGTGCGCTTTTTACGGGAGAACCACTTATCCAATTTACGTGTTTTTTTTTTAATTCATACATATGTTCTCTGGCCAGGTTATATAATAATAATATACCATATATAAAACGCAACGTTTCTCTGTCTGTCCGTTAGTGTGCTTATCATTCGAGAACCACTCATCTGATTTATGTGATTTTTTTTTCATTCTTAATTTAATATATGACAAAAAAAATCTATAATATATATAAAACGTAACGTCTTTCTGTCTGTCTGTCTGTCTATCCATTACTGCGCTTACCACTCAAGAACCACTTATCCGATTTACGTGTTTTTTTTTTATAAAATACGAAGGGAATAAAACAGAGACAAAATGCTAATATGTAGTAAAAAAGATAAAAGTTTAGCAGTAAGCTTGGTAAAAAGATTGATTGATTGATTATTTTAGTTTGGCGCGTCGATATCGAGGATCATTTGGCGCCATAAGTGGGATGTTTAAATCTTAGAAAATAATTGTGTTTCTTTGAAGAATTTGATCAAACTGGAGATATTTGTAACATTTGGAATTAATATTTGATCGAGAGGTTTTAATAGATCTAACCTTGTCTTAATGACTAAATATTCATTTGAAGTTAAAATATGGTTAATAGTTAGAGTATTGTAGCAGTTTGGACATCTGGGTGGCGGATCACCTTTCAACAAATAAGAATGAGTGAGGAAGGTGTGTCCGATAGCTACCCTTCTCCATATTGTATTCTCTCTACGTGACAGAGCATCGAGCTGAAGGGGCGGAAAAACTAGAGGTTTAACCCCCCACAACTTGCACGAATCCTCCCGCAGGTCCCACTCCAGCTGAAATAGATTATCAAAAGTCTGTTTGAAAAATTTTTTTAGATCTTTTGGAGTGAGCATTGTGTTAATTGGAGTGCCCGAGGTGATGGCAACCCTAGCTTGTAAATCTTGGTAGAAAGAGTGAATAGATGGGGGGAATACTTTAAAGACACACTAAATGGAGATGAAAATGGGTTGAATGAGAAATAGGAAGCAAAATTAACTGAAGAGCAGGAGGGGACAAACAAACCCTGCAAAGAAGAAATAAGAAAAATACTCAGAACCCAAAAAAATAAGGCCCCTGGTGGAAATTGTATAACAGCAGAACTGATCAAAGCTGGAGGACTAGATCTGGAAAATGAAATATGCCGGTTGGTGCAAGAAATATGGGAAACAGAAAAGATGCCAGTGAGCTGGAGAGAGTCGCTCATTTGTCCAATATACAAAAAAGGAGAAAAAAACTATAAGTGCTAATTATAGACCAATAGCCTTACTGGATGTCGTGTACAAGATAGTAGTGTTGACTATCAAAAACACACTAGCAGAGAAAGACGAGTCTATTCTGGGAGAGTACCAGTGTAGATTCAGGAAAAGTAGATCGGTTACAGACCAGATATTTTCGATTAAGCAAATCCAAGATAATAGCTTAAAACAAAATTTGGCACTACACTTGATCTTTGTGGATTTCAGAGAAGCATATGACTCTGTAAATAGAGAAGAACTCTACAAGATAATGGAAGAATTAAAAATTCCAAGTAAATTGATTCGCATGGTGAGAATGACCCTGAATGACACAGAAAATAGAGTGTTGGTTAAGGGCAAAGTATCAGACAAGTTTAAGGTGAAGAGAGGATTAAGACAGGGGGATCCAGTGTCGACATGTCTATTTAATTTGGTACTAGAGAAGATAATCCGTGAGTCAGAAATAAAAACAAGTGGAACAGTATACCAACAAACCTGCCAATGCTTAGCCTATGCGGATGATGTAGCAGTGATTGCAAGAGCAAAAAAGAACCTCAAAGAAGTCATAAGTAGGATGGAAGAAAGGGGAAGGATGAGAGGCCTAAAGATAAATGAGGAAAAAACAAAATACATAGAAATTACAAAGAAGAAGGATAATAAAAACAACAAAAGTTTAGATATAATAAACAACTTAGGGAAAAATATACGTTTGCAAAAGTAGACAACTTTAATTATCTGGGAGTCACAATAACAGAGAGTGGACAAGAAAGGACGGAGATACAAGAAAGAGATGTTTGGGGGCAATGAATCCAATATTGAAATTAAAGAATGTATCAAGAAAAGCAAAAGAAAAAATAAATACGACAGTTGTCAGACCCACAGTGACATATGGATGCGAAACGTGGAAACTGAATGCAAGAGAAAAGAAGACGTTGGAGGTGTGGGAAAGGAAAGCTTTGAGAAGAACCTACGGAGGAAGGAAAGAAGAGGGACTGTGGAGAAGAAGAACAAATTACGAATTAAAATACCTATATACGAAACCCCTTATAAGCCAAATCATAAGAAACCAGCGATTAAGATGGTTGGGACATCTGGCAAGGATGAAGGAAGAAAGACAGGCAAAGCAAGCCGTAATAAGAGAAGTGGTTGGAAGAAGAGGCAAGGGTAGACCTCGATCTACATGGATTCAGGCAGTAAAGCAAGATCCGGAGTTGATGGGAATCTCGCACTGGGAAAAGGAGATAAAAAGAAGTGGAGACAAGTATGCAACTAAGCCATGGGCCTCTAAGGCCCCTTGAACTATATAATAATATAAACATAAGGAATAAGCAGTGACGATAAAGGCGAATTAAGTCCACGCGAGCGGAGCCGCGGGCACAGCTAGTCTATATATACAAATTCACAATTCACGATTTATAAGTACTTCAGTTACAATCAAAAACAATCATCATTTTCAAAATCTGTCCAATTATCCTCTTTGATCCTCTCTATTCCGGCGAGTAATAATTGCCTTACGTCTTGAAGTTTGAACGTGGTGTTTTCCCTTGCAACGAAACCTTTCATTTGTGCCTAAATTAGCTCTATGAGATTCAACTCGCAATGATATGGAGGTAATCTAAGCACTGATATTCCGTTCCTTTGCCATCTTATCGACTGCGTATTTCTTGAACTGTGCCTTATTTTGTTTCGCAATTTTGAGAAGTATCGCTTTTAACATACCATCTTTATGTTTGAGATTTTTGTCTCTTATCCATTGAAGAATATCTACTTTCTTTCATGAATTCGCCGGGAGTTGTTCTAATAATCGAGAATGGTATTGGGGCATTGTCTAATACTAACTGATTCTGCTGGTATACATTCAATTATTTGTTAGAAGTACTCCTCAATCGGCCGTTATCTCCTCATGGTAATCTTTAGTTGACTTTGATTCGAATTCCAACAAGCCACCGTCAAGAAATCCGTTTTTACTACCAATATTTGCTATAATTAGCCCGCGACCTTTTCCTGAAGAGGGTTGTAATCCAGTTGACTGTATCTTCACTATGTGTCCCTCATTAACCCAAGTCTCATCTAAATAAAAAATATTTCTTTCTTCGGATCGAAGTTTTCTTATGCTTGTAGATATTCTCTTCTCCAACAAATTATTTCTGTTTTGTCGATAAGAATAGATTTTCTAT
Organism: Pachyrhynchus sulphureomaculatus; assembly: GCA_019049505.1. NCBI lineage: Eukaryota > Metazoa > Arthropoda > Insecta > Coleoptera > Curculionidae > Pachyrhynchus > Pachyrhynchus sulphureomaculatus. Next base: position 50,594,179 of record CM032451.1, on the reverse strand, counting down.
TGTATTTTTCCCAACGAAAATTCAGGTTATGAAGAATTTTCCATAATTTTCATTTTTTTAAATCTGGTAAGTCCTGGTCTTCTCTGAGTTCTTGCAAAACTTTATCTAGTGTAGGTGTTTCTTTCTTAAAAAAAAATGGTGTACTTTTCTTCTTATTGCGTTTTTAAAGTCTTCATCGACCTCTAAGGGCTCCTTTCCTTTGTGATTCTGAGGTTCGTTGTAAGGACCGCGTTTTCTTTCTTTTAGAAATCTATAAATAGTTGCTGACCCAACTCCCGTCATGTTGGCACAGGTTTCCACAATTTCACGAACTTGGCTTGTTGGCTGTTGATGCACTAGGACATCGTGGACGTTAAGTGTCATTGTTTTTTCTCGCAGGGAAAATGCTGATTTACTAACTCCGTGAAGTTTGATCGGGGCAAAACTGAAAGATGAAGCCATCGCTGTTCTGATTTGAACTAAGCATATTATAGGTTTTTGCTTTATTTTTATACTTACACAGTATATTTTTATTGCATACTTAGGTACCTATTATCATTAAGGTAAAGCACCCCAAAGATATCGAAAGAACGTGTTGGTCCTATTTTGCACGAAGTGGGCCAAAAACAACAACGCGTTGATGATTCTGAGCGCTGTTTGGACCTGTTTAAGCCAAATAAAAAGGATGTTTTCATGATGGATGAAACATTGATCCGCCACTACACACCGGAATCCAATCGGTAATCAGCTGAGTGGACAGCAGCCGGTGAAAGCTGCCCGAAGCGACCAAAGACACAACAGTCGGCTGGGAAGGTTTTGGCCTCTGTATGGGATGCGCATGGAATAATTTTCATCGACTATGCTGAGAAGAGAAAACCCATCAATAGCGAATATTATATAAAGTTATTGGTGCGTTTGAAGGTAGAAATCGCAAAGAAACGGGCCCACATGAACAAGAAAAAACTAGTCTTTCATCAAGACAATGCACCGTGTCACAAGTCAATGGCTACGATGGCAAAATTGCATGAATTGAAGTTTGGATTGCTTCCTCATCCACCATATTCTTTAGATTTGGCCTTCAGCGACTATTATCTATTCGCAGACCTCAAAAAAATGCTTGCGGGAAAGAAATTTGGCTCCGATGAAGAAGTTATCGCCGAAACTGAGACCTATTTTGAAGGCAACGACAAATCTTTCCATAAGAAGGGGACAGAAATGTTAGAAAAGCGTTGGACTTATTGTATCGACCTTGAAGGAGACTATATTCATGAATAAAGTCGAATTTTGCAAAAAAATGTGTTTGAAGTAGCTAGACAAAAAACTTTACAGCCTACGTGTTAGTTATGTCGGGGCACTTCATTCCTCTAGGATCGTCACCCAATTTGCTGGAAGATAATTTTGGAGCAAATGCCTTGGCATGAATATGTTGCAAGCATAGCAAAGAGACCTTGTCAAAAGCTAGGAATATTATATCAAAACAGAAAGCTTTTCACTAAACAACTGTTAATTCAGCTCAAATTCGACCAACATGTTTGGGGCTCTGCTCCCAAATATACACTATTGAGAAGAGAGCCGTTCGCCTGCGCGAATATGAAAAAAGCGCCCTTTATACATTACATATCTCTATAGTAAACTTTATTCGATGTTTTTATAATTTTTTCCATCATAATCATGATTAACAGTGGCCAAAACTTATAAATTAAATTAAATGCAATTAAATACACTTTCTTCCTTACGAATACCATCTCTAAACTTCTACCATTGGTATATTATTATTATAAGGCACACTTTATTGTGATATATAAAGTCAAATTATTTCAATTTTATTACATAAAATTCACTTTGTGCGCTTTAGCCTGAGCGAATTGCTCAATAGTTCTGGAAAAACCCAGCTGACTAGCGATTTCGTTTTCAACGGACAACAATGCTAAGAAATTAAATTTTTCTTGAGACATAGATGACCTCAAATACGATTTTATAAGCTTCAATTTAGAAAAACTTCCTTCTCCACTGGCAAATTCATCAAAATTCCCAAAAAACCCAAATATTTGGAAAGACGTCAATTATATTTTTTTCTACGATAAGTTGAAGAACTTCTAACGGACGTTTGATTGAGACAGCTTTTATATACCGAAATTGTTTTAACTCTTCATAAAGTTCAATTCCATTAATATGCGAGTCTTTTTCAATCGTGAGCTCCTGAAGAAAAGGTCGAGAAAATAGAACGTTCTGAATGCTGAACAAAAAGGCGAGATAGACGTTCAAAATCAAGAAATAAGCGAATTGTGCCAGAATAAAATGAATCGTGTACACATAAATTAAAAATTCACGCGAAATGTTGTTAATAACAGTACGTCGCCACATATTATTTATGTTGATTGACATGAATCAGTTTATATTTAATCACTTTATTCTTACAATTGTTTAATAATAACATTAAAAAATCGAATTTAACGGAAATTGGCGTCTTTGAAAATGAGGTGCCCCAAAAAATGTGGCGCCCAGGGACCGCCCCGCCCTAAAGCCGGCCCTGTCTGTACTAGGTTCAGCTTGTTATTCCTCGTACAACCCTTTTCAAGCAGTCTTTTATATGGAGAACTTCATCCCTTTGGAATAATTTACCCGGGACTGTATTTCCGAGTACAATTTACGGCCATTCAAGACAAACGTGAATCGCTTTTTCCGCACATGTATCGTTCCTGTAGCGCTTTAGAGAATTTCCTGCAGCACATGTGCTAGGTCCATAAAAAAGCCTCCGTTGCCTTGTTAAGTTTTTTTTTATCGTTCACCTCCCCGCTTGAATAGGGATTTTTACTGTTTTTTTTATATCCTAAGGATATCGGCGAGGATGTCTTAATACCCGTCAACGTTGTTCAAGTGCCGAAAACATAGATTTTTTGTATTTCATGGCACCCTTTTTAGACAACGCAACTATGATACTATCTATGTATGTGGCCTAGCCAAATATACTTAAATAAATTAATAAATAAGTGTACTGACCTGCCGGGATTGAACCCGAGACTTTCTGCACCGTAAGCAAGTACTACGCTACGGTGCCATGGAGCGCCACACAGGTGGTTTATTATTAAAATTTTAGATTGCAAGGTCAAAATAAAAGAAAAAAAATAACATTTTTGAAAGGGTATGAACGTTATTGCATCTCTGCAAACAACTATGATACTACCTATGTATGTGGCCTAGCCAAATATAATTAAATAAATTAATAAATAAGTGTACGGACCTGCCGGGATTGAACCCGAGACCTTCTGCACCGTAAGCAAGTACTACGCCACGAGCCACGGGCCGCCACACAGGTGGTTTATTACTAAAATTCTAGATTGCAAGGCCAAAATAAAAGAAAAAAAAAACACATTTTTGAAAGGGTATGAACGTTATCTTTATTTTTTTCGTTACTTACTTAATAATAGGACAAAAAATAGCTTATATTATCACCACCTAGATGTTTAAACTAAAAAACAAAATATATTGTGTTAATGTGGAATAATATTTACATAAGAGCTAATGTTTTAATATTTACAAGTTAGTTTTTTGTCTATCACAATTTTAATGCCAACGAAAATTACAATACAACTTATATAGAGTTAAAAATTTGTAATTCATTCAACGTTATTTAGTTTATTGTTGGTTTAGTTTACTAAATTATTAAAAAATTAAGGATCTGATGCTGAGATGGTATTCGCCATTTTATTAGGTGTACACATTAATTTTCGGCCCTACTTTTTATAGAGTCCAGAACCTATTCAAATAAAAATTTTTCTTCCGCCTTACAGTCATTGTACAGTGCCATCTTTTAGCTTCACAACGAGGTACAATACTTTACTTGCGCACTAAATGAACTAACCTAACAAATTAGATACATATGCGATGTCGCCCGAAAAGTCACATTTGAGGCAAATGTGGTTCCAGCAGTTTTGACTGGGAACTTTCAACCTTCAGGATGATGAGGATCCTGGTCAACTAAAAGAGTGAGTGAGTCAGGGTAAATTTTAGAAGAGAATCTTTGCCAAACTCAAGTGCAACTTGCAAATACACTTGATGACTCTTTCAAGATGTTATTGCCGGGAATACAAGACGCTGTGATACTGTTCTTCCCCTGCTCTCTCCAGATTCAAAATTGTAATTTTTAATGAAAAGCAGATATTGTATGATAATGCTAAGAGGTAACAATAACGGGTCTATTCAGGTAAGCCATCAAGGAGCACAAAGCCGAATATCCATGCAAAAGGGTGTTGTTATCCATTTAGACGGATCAGAGGAACGTCAATCACTTTTATTCCGTTCTATCAACAATAGTAGACTCGTGCGAGGGACGCATTTGAACAAAAAAAAAGACCGTTTACTACTACAAAGACCGTACGCCCACCATTTTTCAAGTTTTTAGAATAAGGGTCGCGAAACCTATCTCTAATAATGTAAAAATAATACGAGGTGTATTCGAAAACTAAAGGCCGTTGGCTTATATTTTAATATCGGCGGATCTGAACAATGCAGCGCTATCTATTGAGTGTTTCCGAAGCAACTGAAGTTGTTATTTTGATTGCAGACAACAATATCTGCGAAAATCGTTGCTATCGATTTTGGTGTGCAAAAGGATCAACAGCTGCTCAAATTTATCGAGAGTTGTGCCTAGTATGGACCTACAGTAATAAGAAAGTAATGGTGTCGAGATTTGAAAAATGGCCGCAAAAATGTGCATGATAAAGAACGGAGTAGCAGGCCCAGTATCTAGACCGAAGAAATCGTTCAACAAGTGGATCAAAAACTGCGATCTAATCGACGACTGCACTTGAAATAGTGGCTTGGTAGCTAATTTTTTAAAGACGACGAGGAACTCGAGACTGCCGTTGTCGACTGGTTCAATGCCCAGGCGGAGAACTTCTATGCAGAGGGATTAAAGAAGCTGGTGCAGCGTTACGAAAAGTGCTTAGAAGTGAACGGTGATTATGTGGAAAAGTGAAGTAGGTTTGTAGGAAACTAAAACCGTCAATAAAAACTTTTTCTAACGAATATATATTTTTTTTATGACCAAACGGCTCTTACTTTTCGAATATGCCTCGTATTTTACCTTCTTCTTTTGAATAAGGTAATTTAAAAAAATAGTAATAAAATCAGGGACACCAGGATTTCCAGTATACTGAAGGCCAAAAGTGTCCTTGTGGATTTCAGGAATGCTTAGTATGTAGGAGATAACATTCTCTGGATGGATAATATACAGTACAACGAATAGATGGAAATTTTACATTTGATATTTGACAATTTTAAGGAAGCGGTGAACGACCATAAGGAACTGTTGACCGCTGGTATATATATAATTTGACCAGTGACTGCTGAATATTAATTTAGCCACATTAATAATATGTACGATTATGTATGTGTCATCAATATTTAGTCATTCCTCCGTTAAGAAGATGATGGATTTAACAGTTGTTTAAAGATGTCATCTAAGTTAGATAATGTGTGCTTTTCAGTTACTGAATTTGCCTAATTTTTATTTATACGGGCCACTTAGTACAGTATTTTAAATGGTGCGCGAGATATTAAGCCATAAAACATTTTAAAAAAACTTTAGTATACACTTAGGAAGGGTATTGAAAAATAAGAATACCCTCCACTTTTCAACAAATAAAAAGAAATAAATTCTTTCTTTAGCATATTTAGACCTATCAAGAAAAAAAAAGTTAAAACAGGGTGTCCCAAAAAGTTTTATACAAATGGAGAAGTTTATCTTACATATTACAAAAAAAATTATTCTTGATAAAAAGTTCTGCCTCACATGGAAATCCATAATCAAGCATCAAAAATTTAAAATATTTGATGGTATACAGGGAAAATAAAAAATGACTTATAATTTTCAAAAAATAATAGCACAAATTTATTATGGATGTAATTGTTGCAAAGCAGATACGAAGGAATCAAATTTTTAACAAAAATATGATACAATCAAAATCAGTGCACTAGTTTTTAATAAAATCCATTTGTTTGGAGTTGATAGCACACAACATCGGTTATAAACATTAAAATGTCATAAACCATAAGCGTCCGAAATTTCTCTACCATATATGTTATTTGTATTTTTAGTTTTAATTACCTTTATTTTCTATCTTTATACAACAGTGCGGCCTTTTTCTAAAAAATATATTTTATTAAATGCCTTCTAAACTTTACAATAAGTTATATAAATCAACGCATTTCAAACTTTATTTTAATGAGTAAATGATGAAACTAAAAATCTTATTTGTATGATAAAGCCCTAAACGAGTACAATTAACAATTCTTACAAACTAGAAATCTACAGTGTTATAAAGCTTAAATGATAAAATGTACAATAAAGTTATTTGGAATTTAAGCAGTTATTGGAATATAATTAACCAAAGTACTCAGCAGTAGGTAGGAACCTAAGTACCTTAGTATGCATTAAAAATATTCTGTGTAAGTATAAAAATAAAGCATAGGTTTTTGCTTTATTTTTATACTTACACAGAATATTTTTATTGCATACTAAGGTACTTAGGCACCTACCTGCACTACTTTATATGAAACTTAGGTTAATGAGGGACACACAGTGAAAAAAATCTGGATTGACAAAAATATTAAGAGTGCCAAACAAGCTTTTATGGAAGGTTGGTCAACTGGATTACACCCCCTTCAGGAAAAGATCGCAGGCTAATTATAGCACATATTGGTAGTGAAAACGATTTCTCGACGGTGGCTTGTTGTCAAAGTCAACTAAAGATTACCATGAGGAGATGACGGCCAATATCAGCAAAATCAGTTATAGTATCAGACAATGCCCCATACCATTCTCGATTATTAGAACGACTCCCGACAAATTCATGGAAGAAAGTGAATATTATTCAATGGATAAGAGACAAAAATCTCAAACATAAAGATGGTATGTTAAAAGCGGAACTTCTAAAAATTGCGAAACAAACTAAGGCACAGTTCAAGAAATACGCAGTCGATGAGATGGCAAAGGAATGGAATATCGCAGTGCTTAGATTACCTCCATATCATTGCAAATTGAATCCCATAGAGTTAATTTAGGCACAAATACAAGGTTTCGTTGCAAGGGAAACCATCACATTCAAACTTCAAGACGTAAGACAATTATTACTCGCCGGAATAGAGGGTATCAAAGAGGATAATTTAACAAATGTCATTCGACATGTTATAGAAGAAGAAAATAAAATGTGGAAACTTGACGAATACATCGAAGAAACTGTGGAAATAGAACCCTTAATTATCAATTTAAGAGAAATCAAGTCTTCAGATTTTGATGATGAAGATTATTTTTGATTGTAATTAAAGTACTTTTATATCGTGAATTGTGAATTTTTATATACACATAGATCTGTAGATTAAAAAATGTTTTGTAATAAATCTTATATTTGTATAATATTATTTTTAAGATAATTTTAATTATTAAACACTAGAAGCAGGTTACGCTCGGACGGCTATGCCACGGATGAACCCTCATTTTCATTTTATGACCCTATTGTATAGCAGAGGTTTTCTGCGTAAAATAGGGTGAACCCCTAAAAATAATTCAAAACAGGTAGCAATAAATACAATTACTGACGTGTTTACTGGAGTTTTTTTGAATTTTTCACTAAAAAGGCCACAAATCTAAACGTGAGCATAATTTTTTTAGTTCCTATTAACATTTTCAATTATTATTTTGCTCTGTATTGAAATTTAAACACACCTTACTCCTCATTATAAATCATTATATTTATTTTCCCTGTATAACATCAAATATTTTAAACTTTCGATGTTTGATTATAGATTTCCACGTGATGCAGAACTTCTTATCAAGAATAAATTTTTTTGTAATATGTAAGATAAACTTTTTCTCCATTTGTATAAAACTTTTTGGGACACACTGTATTAACTAGTGACCTATTTCAAATATTTTTTTATTTACATATTTACAAAACCTAAGGCTTTTATTTGTCAAAAAAGTATATAAATATGTACACCTAAAATACTGTTGAAATAATATAAAACAATTTGATTTATTTCTAGTGCGACCTACTTTTAATGGGGTATTCATTAAGAAAATGAATAATATCTACATCCCAATTTTTATCGACGAGAATTTTGCAGAGTTTCGGTTTTTTATCATGTACGGGGGTTGTATGGTAAGTACCTGGCCTCGACCAGAGATGGCGCTAGTACTATATAAAAATTTTTATTTTTCATAAATATAATCTTTAACAAGAATCATGTCAAGTTATCAAATCGTTACCTGATTTAGTTTGTGAGTGGCAGCCATTTAAATAGAACAACTTTTGTAATTTTCTAACAAAAACTGAATATCGAGTAATAATAAAATATTTGTTTTTGAAAAAGAAAACAAATGATGAGATAAAAGCGGAACGCAGCGAAGTTTATGGTGACTCTGCACTTTCGTTATCTGGACAGCTAAATTAAAACGCGGCTGTACGGGCATTTTTGATGAAGAACGTCCAGGTCGTCCAAATGAGGGCACCATGTCACAAATGATTGAAAAAATCGACGATATGATTATAAATCATCGAAGACAGTGCGTGAGATTGCTGAGACTGTGGGCATCTTAACTGAATGGGCCCAGAACATTTTAACAACTCATTTGGATATGAGAAAGCTTTCCGCAAGATGGGTGTCGCTATTGCTAACAATTGACAATAAACACGCACGTATGTCAACTTTAATGGATTAATCACAGCACACTAGAGACCAAAAAATAGTCCAAACAGTGGGTTTTCCGTGGCGAACCGGCACCAAAGAAGGGCAAGTTGGCTTTATCGGTCAACAAAGTCATGGTCACAGTGTTTTGAGATGCACGCGGCATAATCCACGTCGATTACTTTGAAAAGGACAAAACGATTAATAGAGAGTATTATGTCAACTTATTGGATCGTTTCAAACATGCTGTGAAAAACGTCCGCATTTGGCGAAGAAAAAAATTCTCTTTCATCAAGACGATGCGTGCCATGGCGATGACTCGTATCAGACAATGCGTGTCATGGCAAAATTCCATGAGTAAGGATACGAATTCCTTCCGCATCCACCATATTCGCTAGATTTAGCCTCCAGCGATTATTTCCTATTTCCGAATATGAAACGCCTATTTTGAAAGGTTGGGGAAATCGTATTTTTTAGATGGATACAAAACTTAGAAAAACGTTAGATTAAGTGTATCGAGCTAAAACGAAACTATGGTAAAAAATAAAATAAATTTTGCAGATAAAAATGTTTTTTTCTAGTTAAAACCAGGTAGTTACCATACAATCTTCATACAATACTTTAGCAGTTATTTTAATACTAGATAGGACTCGACGAAGAATATTTTGAAGATAGTTTAGGTGTCAATTTTTAGAATTAATAAATACGCGCTAATAAGGTTACAACCTTTATGAATCTCTGTATGGACAAAATAGAATATATTATACAATTCTAGTCAACTCACTTTTTTACAAATTTCATCCTACATGTTATAAATACTACATATTATGTAGTATACAGGGGTGTACATTTAGTAATTTTTAAATACTCATCACTTCAAAAATAATTTAAAAAATATATAAAAAGTAATTTTTTATTTAACTGTTCTTATTAAATAATTTTTATGCAGCAGTAAGATTGTAATTATTGAAATTTAATAACAAATTACCTGCAATAAATCTTTATTAATTACTTTAGCTATATAAAGTACTACATATTACGTAGTGTTCAGCTATTTACGAGGGTAGCCTGAGAGTGTAAACCCTCAACATGAAATTTCGTTACTCGTAAAAAATATTCTGATAATATAATTGCGCATGCTTTGAAAGATACTCTTGAAAATTTCAGCCATGTTGGACGCTCAGTTGTTGTTTGTGTCAGTAGTCGATGTTAGTGTTTATGTCATAAAATTATATTCTTACATGTGAAAGGCAATTCACCCACGTAAATGAAAACCGAGACGGACGCTGTTTATGGGGACTCTGCACCATCATTTACCACTGTGAAATTTTGGGCAGCTACATTTAAACGTGGTCGTACCAGCTTGGTTGACGGTGAACGTTCGGGACGGCCAAAAACTGCAACCACTACCACCAATAACAACGGAAAAGTTTACCAAAAGGTTAGAGAGATAGCAGAGGCTGTCATATATTAACTGAAGATTTCGGTATGAAAAAGATACCAACCCCTACACCAAAAACGCATTCGTATGAACATGTAGAATGCTCCTTGAAGCAGTTTAAGCGAAGTATATTGGAGTTTTGGCGTCGCGGCGTCGATTAGTAACTGTAAATGAAACTTGGATACACCACTACACTCCTGAAACCAAGGTACATTTGAAACAGTCAACTGTGAAGGGTGAATTGGCGAAGAATGTTCCATCGGCCGGGAAAGTGATGGCGACTGTTTTTTTGAGATAGTCCTGGAGTTGTGTTAATCAACTATCTTGAAAAATAAAATACAATAATGGGGGAATACTAGGAATCATTACTTGAGGAGCTGAAGGCAGAACTTGAGAAAAAACGGCCGCAAGAGAACACACCGTTTCACACTTGAGCCGTCGCACACTGAGGCTTTTCGCACTTTGTAGTCCCAAAACCTCCTACACATTTTTTAGTATTCTACTTGTAGTTTAGGGGAATTGAAAATACCTGAATTTACTGAGTGTATTTTTCAAGTGATCATCACCTTTTAAATGAATTTCCTATAATCCTGTAAATTTTTTTCAACATAGCTCGTGAGGGATTGGTTCGTATTTTTGCAAAGATCATTAAAAAAATCTCTGAAATCGGTTCAGAAATGAAGGTTCTAGGGGGTTTTGGGACTACTGTCTGCATCGCAATGACAAAAAATTAATGAATTGGGGTTTGAGTTGATTGGTCACCCACCGAATTTTTCGTTCGGAGGACAGAGATTTTCATCGAACGAGGAGGCCATCACATTCGTACACGCCAATTTTGCAGAACAAGACGCCAACTACTACTTGGATGGGTTAAAGAGATGCTGGGAAAAGTGTATAGACTTACAAGTTGAGAAATAAAACTGAATTTGACAAAAAATACTTGTTTCTGTGTTAAGCTGAGAATTTTGCAGACTCCCTCGTATAATTGCATCATATTCATCATTTCAAAAATAAAAAAATACATATAAAAAGTAATTTTTTATTTAACTGTTATTTTATATTATTTTAAACAATTTTTATGCAGTAGTAACTTTGTAGTTAACATTTAATAACAAATTACCTGCAAGAAATCCTTATTTATTATTACTTTAGCTACCTGACGTAACTACAATAAGTTTTTAGACGCGTTTCTTAGAATGCTTATTTTTACTAAATTCCGACTGCACATGTGTTTTATTAACTTTTTGTTACCCGACTCAAAAAGGGTGGTTTACTTACAATCGATCAGTTCAATAAATGGTTTTACTTTGAATAAGATCTTAGCAGTTATGCTCGAACATCCATCCAAAGGCGAGAGTTCAGATTTCGGAATTAGTTGTGCTTCAAAAATTTCGCGAGCTTGTTTAATTTGAAGCTTCGTTTTTAAAATGGCGCCAAGAACGCAGCTGAGTGACGAAGAGCGAAGAGCCCTATCTTTCTGACAGATTTTTACAGCCAACACGTTATTGTAAAACTAGACTCTTTATGATAATAGAAATCTTTTTTCATTTTGTATTTTTAGTTTTAATTAAAAATCCTCTAGTGTTTCCAACCCTCTGGACCATAGTTTATTCCCGAACTACTAAACAGCTATATCATCCCGTATATCATCGTTGTTATAAAATTATAAGATCGACAACACTTGTCACTGATTTAGTGGCACAAGTAGAGCATTGAAGATGAAAAGCACGATGTGCTTTTAAACATGTAACAAGGATTTCAGATGGCATGGTCCTCTGTTGTCCGTTGATTGTAGTCAGAATGTTCTGGGGTGGTAGCAAAGCTTTGTGTGGAACAGGTCTTTAGCACTGTAATTTTTTATTGAATTTCTCTAAAACTATTATCATGCTTGTTAGTAATAAACCACTAATCAGCCAGTGAAACAAACAATTGTTACAAACTTTCTAGGAATCCATATAGATATCCAGTGAAGCTGATCTAAACTTATTGATCATGTCTTACAAAGTTTTCCTCGCACTTTGTTATATGAAAACTAAGATTCTGTGCAGATAGAAAAATTATAATAAACGGTAAAAGAATAAATGAAGTTTTAAATGATTAAAAAAATTGTGCATACTCAACATTACAAAATTAAGTCGTCGAATGTTGTTATATACAGTCACGGACATAGAAATTTCATCTCCTATTATTTTTGAATCCTAAACGTTGGTACAATTAAACGGTATTGTTTTTGTTTACTTGTTAGGATTAGAACAAACTCAAACAATGACTCTCAGTTTAGTTTTAACGACTGAAATTGTTAATTCCATGCACAATAAAAACAGTGAAACATGCGGCAAGTGTCATGATCTGAGGATATTTTTTTTACTTTGTGATCGGCCAAATAAACTTTACAGATGGCCCTGTTAATACAGAAAAATCATATAAAAATTTTGGAACAGTCCCGATTTAGACCCCATAGAGAACTTGTGGATGATTATGACGAAAAAAATTAATGCAGCTAAGTCTAAAAGTAGAGATGAGCTAAAGCAAATAATTGAGAATGTGTGGAATCAAGCGATCTGTGATGAAATCATAAAAAATTTGGTTGACTCAATGCCAACCAGAATTGCAACAGTGATAAAGGTCAACATATTTTTGAGATTGTGTTTTCTCCTAAGTTCTTTTTTACTTTCATGAAAAATGGAAGTATTTTATTTATCACCAATATTATTTTTCATGTTTATTTCCTTTAGGACCAAAATAGCTATTATTTTTGTTTTTTTTGTTTAATCTTTATTCTGCTAATAATATCAATGATCTCCAGCAACTGATCAATCGAGTCGTACCAGCCAGCGAAAGATATGGAGTAACTATAAATATACGAAAAACCAAGTGGATGGTAATAACAAAGAAAAATCTACCCCCAGAATTCCTCGAAATCAAGGACAACACTGCAGAATAGGCCTCCACATTTAAATATTTGGGAACCAATATAAATGACAAGTGGGACCCAAGATAGGAAATATATTCCCAAATTGAACAGGCCCTAGTAACATACATGAATATGAATAAATTTTTCTATCGCACAAGTCTCAGTCTCGAACTCTAGATGAGAATGGTGAGAGAGTATGTATTGTATGGATGTGAGTGTTGGATCCTTGACCCTGGCTCAGAGAAACGACTGGAATCTCTTGAAATGTACATCTATAGACGCCTTCTTTGCATCTCCTGAGTACAGAAAATAAATACACAGAAGTACTGGAAAGAATGAACAAAATGAAGGACTTGTAACAACCATAAAAATAAGAAAAACTCAATATTTTGGACATTTAATGAGGGGCCCAAAGTATGAATTGCTACATCTAATTATTGAAGGAAAAATAAAGGGTAAACGATTGATCAGAAGACGAACAATTCTTGGCTGAAGTACATGAGAAGGTGGTTTGGATATGCTTCGAGTGATATTTTTCCAGCAGCAGTTTCTAAAATTCGTTTAGCTATATGGATCGCCAACCTTCGTGAGGATACATCGTCGTAAGAAGAAGCTATTATTAATAGTTTTCGTTTTTACATTATTTGTTAAAATCATCGAAAGTGAGAATCAATGTTCAGTTTTGGAAAAATGTAATTTTTATTAAGTGATGCGATTTTTATGACCGCGACTGCCTTCTACACTGTGCCATGTGTATTAAAAATTATTTAAAACCGAGGGTTTTCTTTTATAGTATGACTGAATTCTCCTCGCAAGAATTTTAGATTAACAAGGAAAAATGGTTAATTTTAATTTTAACGTCTATAGTTTGTATGTTTTTAATTGTATTCCTTTACTGTTTATTCTAGTTAATTTTCAGTCTAATTTAATTACCGAACAGATGTTACATTGTGATCTAAAGTTTGAATTAAATAAATAAGTGCGCAAACACAATAAAATTCAGAACCTAATCAGAACTGATGCAAAGTCGTCTTTAAACAAACCTATAAAGAAGGTCAAATTAGTAAATTGTGTCGTTTTATTTATTATTCCACCCTGTATACGAAACAAGGACTCAATTTTTATAAAAATATCCTGATTAAGTTCTACCTGACAATACTCGTTGACTACACCTTCTTTTCTCTAGCATACAAACATGTTACCCGAAGGGCTAGTAAATCCTCCCCCTCCACATCCCGGAGGGGGTGGATCGTCATTCCGTCTTTGTCGATTTAATAAACTACCCCTATTTACTGCAAGTGGTACGTCGCTTTCCATGTGATCTTTTGAAATAGCAGACTGTAAGGCTGGCGAAAGCGCGGGGTGGGGGTAAATCTTCTGGCTCCAAAAGGTCCTCTCTTGCGTAAAATAATATGTAAGGCGTTTCTGGAGGTTTCAGAAGATGTAAACTCTGTTCCGTAGCTTTGCTTACAGAGCTGTCGTTGAACTTATACCAACCTAAAAAATAGAATACCACAATTTAAAATTTCCTAGGCTCATTCATCAAATTTCATTGTTATGAAGCGTTTCACCGTTGTGGAACGGCCTTTTGTATTAAGGAGTACAAAAACGATAACTTTTGATCCTTAAGGACACGTCAAGAAACAGCGTTCTTGGAATCTGACAAATCTGAAATTAAAGCATTAAAAGAATTTCCATTCCCTTAAAGTCACAGCTTGTGGCACGTGGTATAATAGGTTCATACTTCTTTGAAAATGATAGTTATCGCACAGTAACTGTTAACCGAACTGATTGAGACCCTCTTTACACCCGCTTTTCAAAAATTTATTATCAGAGAACCTGAGTTCAGCAGGATTAGGTAACCCTTCAAATACGTCTTTGCCCGGCATTCGAGAAATTCTGCCTAATAAATTGACGTCCCCGTAGCCTCGTTTTGACGGATTTTTTTCTTGAGGAGATATTTCGAAACTAAACTTTATAATTACGATCTTCGCTTTCTGGAGTAATTAAAGGAGAATGTTCGGTAAGAAATGGCAGCGATCACGGAAACGACCTGCCGAACAGTGGCAAATAATTTCATTGTTCGGTTCGGAGAGTGCGGGGAATGGAAACGTTCGCATTTAGATGACATTAGTTTTAAAAAATAGTTTTCCAGGGATTGTAGGTTGATATTCAATAAGGTATTTTTTACATTTATCAATTTGTTTTTTCAGTAAGAATAATTTAAACTTTTTTATTGGATACACTGTATTACAGACGGTATTGAAGAGTATAATTACAAATGGCGCAATCTTATTAATATGTATAGTAAGTTATGGTTATACGATATTAAGCTACCTATTTTTTTCGATTTTAAATCGGTCGACACATACGTGAAAAAAGATCGTAAAAATATTGAAATACTTATATTTTTTACGTGGATTTCCCGTAAAATATATGAATTTTGCATCCGCTAGGGGGTTTATACAGAGTCCGATGGAGGCGACTTGTTAGGAAGGACAAGCGAAATGAAGGCGATTTTCTAGGCGATCACAGCGACTAGCACAGAACAACTGGAGACCAGGACCGTACAGCAACAGATTAATAAGCATATCAACATGTGATGGTAAACAATGGCGGATAGGCAGTTTAAGAAGAAGACTACAAGTCGTTAATAGGTTTTGATGAGCGACTTTTAAGCGCACTATAGCGATTCTTTCTAATAATTGTAGCGCGACTTGCATATTGAAAAAATGGCTGCATTTTAAAAAATATTTCTAGATATTTTGTGGCTGGAATACAATCTTTTTATCAAATATTACATGGAGAGAAAAGTCCCAAAACTTTCAAACAAAAAACAATGTTTTTGCAAAAACAAACGATTTTATTCTTCCACATAGTTTCCTTCAAGAGCGATCTTCCAACATTTGGATACCATTCATATAGTACGATTTGTCGAGCCCTCTAAAATAAGCAGAAAATCAAATAGTTTCTTGCTTGTGCTGCCAGCTCGTGGAAAGTCTCGGGACTTTTCGTCCCATGTAGTATTCATATTTTTAATATTGTTAGTAATGTGAGTCTTTTCCTTGAGAGTCGGTTCAATTTATAAGAATACATTCTGATTGAATTTTTGTCATGTGACTACTTTTAGAACAGTCAGTGGAGTAAATAACAGAAAGTGATCTGCAGAGAGATGTTGAGGTTATGGATTTCTGAGGAACAAGTATTTAATATACAGTTGCGTGCAAAAGTTTTGAGCCAAAAATATTTTTGTGATTAATTGAGTTATAAAGGGAGAAGAGAAAAAACCAAATACACCATCATAAACTACTTTAAATTTACTAACAACATACACAATTAAAAAATCTTCTATAATATATATAAAATGCAACATCTCTCTGTCTGTCCGCTGGTGCGATTATCACTGGAGAACCACTTATCCGATTTACGTGCTTTTTCCTTTAAAACATATATATGTTCTCTAGCCAGGTTATAGGATATATTTTATTACGTTAGGTAACATAAGGAATAAGCAGTGACGATAATAGTAAATCAAGACGGAAAAAAGTTTGCCGCTAGCGTGTTCTCTTGCAATACTTAAACTATTAAATATGGAACAATATTATGTAACAAAAAATATAATATATATATATATATATATATATATATATATATATATATATATATATATATATATATATATATATATATATATGAAATGCAACGTCTCTCTGTCTGTCCGATAGTGCGTTTATCACTCGAGAACCACTTATCCGATTTACGTGTTTTTTTTTTTAATTAATACATTTATTCTCTGGCTAGGTTATCTATAATATTCTATAATATATATAAAATGCAACGTCTCCCTGTCTATCTGTCTACCTGTCCGTTAGTGCGCTTAGCACTCGAGAACCACTTATACAATTTACGTCCTTTGTTTTTAAACATACATATATTCTCTGGCCAGGTTATACATTTTATTATGTTAGATAACATAAGGAATAAGCAGTGACGATAATAGTGAATCAAGTCGGAAAAAAGTTTGCCCCTAGCGCGTTCTCTTGCAATATGCTGTATTGTGTAGCAAAGAATATAATATCCCATCAAAAACATAAAATGTAAAAAAAGCTAAGTCTTGCAACGCAGTCCTTCCACCACAAAAAGTTGTGAGATCTCATGTAAAACCAAGTCAGTTATTTTAGTTAGTATCTATGGAAGTACCTATTCAAAAACTTTGTCATAAATTGTTATCTATTTAGTTACCTACCAACATTTATAGTGACCGTATCAATATTAGACATCTTTACTTCTATAATAAATATAATGACTTGGCAATCGCACGGCAACAAAATCACATAAGAATAATCTACTATTTTGATTGCTAAGTAAGTCTAAACAGTGCACTTAAGAATAAAGTATTTTAAATCTCAAAAACGGTTAAGCGGATAAAAAAATGTTTAGAACAAAATTTTAAAGATTTTTATGCTCTCCAATTTTCATAATAGGTGCAAATATGATTGAAACCATAGGAGATATTTGCGAAAAACCGATTTTTGTGACCTTTGACCTTGAATATCTTAAGACGCGGACACGAGATTTTATGAGCCTTTTGAGACAACTTTTAGAATGCCAAAATAAAGGTTTATACAAGTTTACAGCTAATTATCTGTCATTCCGAGGTACACCCTCTTTTTTGGCTTAAGTGACTGTACCATTTAGGAAACGGAACTGAAATTTCGAGATGTTTCAGTTTTTCCTTCCTTTATAGGCTAAACACTAACTAAATTCAAAATTTGAAGTTTGTGTGTCTGCTAGAAGTACCTTAGAATTTTGATGATCGGTGAATGTGTCAGTGACAAAATTAAAGAACTTCGACTGGCGATAGTTAGGTAAACTATAAGGTATAAATAGTAGGTAATTTAGGAATATAGCTAGTATAGTATGTCCTCTTAGTCAGGTCGAAAGTGCCGTGAGTGGCTTCGAGAAAAGGATGGTACGGCTGTGCTTTCTGCTCGACTTGGCGAGATATATAAAATGCAACGTCTCTCTGTCTGCCTGTTTGTCCGTTAGTGCGCTTATTACTCGCGAACTACTTATCCGATTTACGTGTTTTTTTTTTAATTCGTACATATATTTTCTGGCCAGGTTATAGGATATATTTTATTACGTTAGGTAATATAAGGAATGAGTAGTGACGATAATAGTCAATGAAGTTCACGCGAGGAGCCGCGGGCACTACTAGTCTACTATAAATAGCAATCATTCTTAACAAAAATAAAATTTTTCGCTTATTCATAAATATTGGGCCAACTTCTAAGAAACTGTGGTTTACTCAGTTATGTTTATATTTCTAATTGTGAATCAAGGATTTAGTTCACTTCATAATCGTGTATTAGTATCATTGAAGGAAGATGCCGAAACGCACGTCATTAGACATTCGGAAAACTGTTATAAGGTTGTACAGTAAAGGAAAAGTTTCATGTGAAATAGCTGAACTTTGATCCATAGGAAAAACAACGGTTAACAATATAAATAAAAAATGGGAAATTTCAAGTACTCTGAATGATAAACAATGTTTTGGAAGACCAAGGAAAACAACTATTTGTGTCGACAAAGTAATTAAAAGAAAAGCAGTTGCACACGTAAAAAATAATGCTGCAATTATTGCACGTAAATTACGTGAAGAAAATTTAGCTGATATCAGTAGGAGTACTGTTTCTCGTAAAGTAACACAAGTTGGACTTGTTCGGCGTGTTGGAGTAAAAAAACCGTTTATCAGTAAAAAAAAAATAAGAAGGTCAGATTAGAATTTGCAAAACTACACCAAAATTGGACAGTAGAAAACTGAAAATTTATTTGGAAATGACGGAAGAAGATATGTTCTACGACCAAAAGGTACTAGACATGATTCTCGGTATCAAATACCGATTGTTAAGCATGGTGGTGGTAGTATTAGGGGTATCTTCATGGCAAGGCGTCGGTCCAATAGTTAAAATTGACGTTACTATCGAGATAATGATGCAAAACATCGATCTAAGCTTTTGCAAGAATTTTTCAGAAAGAACAATCTTCAAGTTCCAGAATGGTCAAGTCAATCCCTGGACTTGAACCCCATAGAACATTTGTGAGAAGAGTTGAAAATGAAAGTAGGAACTCAGAATTGTTCCAATAAAGGTGCTTTCTGGAAATAAAGTTCAAAAAGGGTGGACCATTATCACCAGAGACAGAATTCTCAAATTAATCGAAATGATGTTTCAACGATGTGCTGCCCTATTAGCTTCGAAGAATATGGCTAAAAAGAATTGATAAGAATGTATCTCTTACTGCCACTTTTTTCTGAGTTATAGTGATTTTTGCTATGTTATATACCTTTTTATTGTAAAATTTGAAGTTGGCCCAATACTTATGAACAGCCGCCGAAAAATGTTATTTTTGCTATAAATGATTGTTATTTACAGCAGAAGATTTTTGAGTCGCATATGTTGTTACTATAATTAAAGTAGTTTATGATAGTGTATTTGGTTCTTCTCTCTTCTTCCTTTATGAGTCAATTAATCACAAAAATATTTTTTGGCCCAAAACTTTTGCATGCAACTATAAGTAGTAGGATATAGCAACATTTTAATTTTCAGGCGACCTCTAAGGGATGTTTTATTGATAACTAACACGTAGGCTGAAAAGTTTTTGGTCTGACGTATAGATGTCGACATTTTCAAGAAATCTATATGATTTTTAGGAAGTACTAACCTTCAAACGATACGTGTCAAAATTTCATGACATTTCGACGGATAGTGTACAAGCTATAGTACTTTTTGTGACGCTACTTTTAATATTTTCAAAACAACGGAAAAAATCAAATTTCGTGTGTCGATTAAACACTGTTTTTTGATGGGGAAAAATACCGTTCAAGTAAAGCAATGGCTTGATAAGTGTTACGGGGACTCTGACCTGAAAAATCACTCATCATTTACTGAATCTAAACGCGGTCGTACAGATACAAATGATGCTGAACGCTCTGGACGGCCAAATGAGGTTGTTACACGGGAAAACATCAAAATGAAACTGTGTGAGAAAGCTGACACCCTAAAGATATCGAAATAACGTGTTGGTTATATTTTGCATGAATATTTGGGAATGAGAAAGCTCTGTTCGAAATGAGTACCGCGTTTGCTTACAGTGGATCAAAAATAACAACGTGTTGATGATTCTGAGCGCTGTTTGGACCTGTTTGAGAGCAATAAAAAAAATTTTTCATGCGATATGTGATAATGGATGAAACATGGAAACGCCACTATACACTGGAATCAAATCGACAGAAAGGAAAAACCATCAATAGCGAATATTATAGTTATTGGTGACTGAAATCGCAAAGAAACGGGTCCAAATGAACAAGAAAAAAGTGCTCTTTCATCAAAACAGTGCACCGTGTCGGCAAAATTGCATGAATTGAAGTTCGAATTGCTTCCTCTTCCTCATTCACGTATTCTCCAGATTTGGCCCCCAGAGACAATTATCTATCCGCAGACCTCAAAGAATGCTCGAAGAAAATATTAGAAAAGCGTTGGACTGATTGTATCGCTCTTGAAGGGGACTATGTTGATGAATAAAGTCGAATATTGCAAAAAAGGATGTGTTTTAAGTAGCTAGACCAAAAACTTTTCAGCCTACATGTTATATTGACATAGAGTGTCGAAGTTACTTTGAATATATACTATATTATAAAATTTGGCTTCTGTTCACTGTATTTTTTGGTGAATTAACCGTAAAAAAAAATTAAAAATTTCTGAACATTTCTCAGACTGCCAATATTCCATGAATATCATCTCTTCTTATGATTTTTTTCCTAGACTGGTTTCGGCCATATTATGGTCTTGTCGGCATAGGCTTTTAAACTTTATAGAAATTTAATACAATACCAGCTACAAAGAAAAAGAAATGAATCACTGCAGGCCTAGTTAACTCAAACCTCCTGTTGAATTTTAAAAAATCTAAGTTTACCTCAGTTAAAAATTGAGTTAATAGATACCTGTAGAGTCCTTGGCGAAAGTATAATAGTGACCAGAGTCTACGCTGCTTCCGTAGTGCACAACTGCCGCATAGAGGTCAAAGAAGACTCCCTCGAGACATATCCGATTGTCTAAGTTGACACGTTGTAACAGTTTGGTACGAGTTTGGGAAGTTGGATCATATCGGAAGTGTTTCAGGGTTAGTACCAGGTGGGTGGGAGAAGAGACAATTTTTGTTATTCTTTCGCCATCTGAAAAGATACAGGTATAGTTTAATTTATTTTAAGAACAGTAAATAAGCTGGCTCTTAACTAAAATTTTAAAGACGGGACTTGTACCGTAAATTACACTGAAACATTAAAAATTACCGGTAAAATAACCCAAAGCTAAAAATTTAATTAAAACAGAGCTATTTCACATTGTACGAGTGTCTCTGTACTTATC
Source organism: Pachyrhynchus sulphureomaculatus (assembly GCA_019049505.1). Classification (NCBI taxonomy): domain Eukaryota; kingdom Metazoa; phylum Arthropoda; class Insecta; order Coleoptera; family Curculionidae; genus Pachyrhynchus; species Pachyrhynchus sulphureomaculatus. Next base: position 50,572,728 of record CM032451.1, on the reverse strand, counting down.
TTATTATGTTGTTAAACATTAATCTTGTTAAAAATCTAAGCAGCACACTCAAGACACTCGGTCTAAGTGAAGGAAAGCTAGCCAATTTTCAAATTGTAACTGACCTTGACATATGAGTTTATTTATGTAAAGACGAGTTCAAAAAGTGGCGAAAATAGAACCATGATATACCCTCTCATCATCGCTTTAGTAGTTTTATCTACCTGCAATTTTTGAAAAAATCGACTTTTTTTCTTACTTAAGGAGGTTGAGGAGTTAAAAGTAAAATTTGAAAACTATTTTGTATAGATTTATTTCGATAGATTAATTAGTTTAGAAACTTTCTATGAAAAATTTAAGGTCTTTAGGAAACTTATTTAAATAAAAATCGAAATTAACAATACATATAGTCTTATGGACAATACGTCAATTTGATATACAAATGACGCATTTTTTGTCATAATAAATGAAAAAAAAACTGCCATCAATAAGAAATTTAATTATGTTAGACACTGAAATTTCGCGATTATTTAAAAAAATGTTCAAATTTAATTAGAAAACTTTAACTTTATAAAAAATAACATTTATTGGAGGTACTTGTGAATGATTTACCTTTTATCTCTGAAATAGTGGCAACGTTGCGTTTAGTAGTAATGGTGGGAAATTTAAATATTTTAAATTGTATAGTACAAGTTTATATAATTAAAACATATGGGGCAAGTAAATAATATTAAGTTTAATTAATAATAAATTTGCAATGGGTATTAGTTTTTATAAAAAGAAAAATAAATAATTTAAAGCATTTGTTTTAATTATTTAATCAATTTACTTGTTTAACTTAACCTAGTACAGCTTCAGTGTTAACATTATAATATTCCTTATTGTCCTTCGATATATGTGTACTGTCTGTTAATACTGTATTGTACGTTAGACATTTATCACACTTTATGATTAGTAGTGATGCTAGACCACAGCGTTTTTCCTTAGGAATATAACATAATGAAAGTGTTTCATTACATGAAGAATATTTTTTTTCTCCAAGTGATCGTATGTCAAGAATTCGACGACCACTGTCACAGAGGTTAGGAGACACTTGATTTTCTGTTCCGGTTATCAACACTTTGTTGGCTTAATCTTTGATTGTATACAGCTTCAATAACGCGTTTTCGCTTCCATATAAATTTTTTTTTACCATTTTTATCAATATTTGTTGATTTTTTATTATTATCCATTTTTTTACTTGTTTACAACAGCTGATTAATAAACACAAAATTCAATATATCTATATATAGGCATATCAGTAGAGCCAACAATAAATTACTTTACAGCGTTGCAGTTTCAAGACACCGGATTTTTAAGATTTTTAATTATCATTTTTTATTAATTACCTATTTTTTTAACTATTAATTTTTTTTTATTCTTTTATTTGTCATATTATTTGCTTTAATAATTTTTTAAAATATAATTAATTTTTATTTTCCATATTTTTTTTTCTATAAGTTTGTACAAAACATCCAAAAGTTAATCCATTCATGTTAAATTATTTAATAAAATTAAATAAACAATATGTAAGACTTAAAATCTTTCGATAATGAATTAATTATCATAATAATAACCATCGTTAGTCTTATAATTTTTTTAAATATTTGGTTGGGACTATCCCACCTCAACCTCCTTAAATGACGTTTTGTAGTCCTAAAAAAACATATCATAGCCTTATTTTAGATTGATTTTTTTTAACTTCTAGCCTTAATTCGTCGTCGTAAAGTCGTAGCGCACGAAAGGACGTTCACTTTGCGCACAGCCTGTTGGAGTGATTTGGCTTAGTCGGTATATTTAATCTATCACTAACGGCTAATACTTTCTTAAATTAAGTATAGTTTGCATCATTACGTTTTTATTAATATGTTAACTACCATGCCTATTTTGTTCCACATTCTGTTTACGCCATACAGTACCATCCATGTAACTGGAAAGGTTGACTCGCGTTGCATAATGCAAAACAAAAGATAAACAAATGCCGGGACACACGCAGGGACCGGTACGGTGGTATAGCTTAAACAAAAAGTTGAACGCCGACCCATAATTTTTGTGTGGAAATTGATGAGCGAAACGCGAGAGCCGCCAATCGCTCGTTCTCGATGCTTGCGAAAAATGCTAAATAGGAGTTAAGATTGTCCAAGAAAGAGGCTGAGGACCAAAATTTGGACTTGGAAGGACTCCTTTATGGTCCTGGGATTGCAGAATAAAAGGTAAAAAAATTAGCATCCCAAAATTTTTAAAATTTCATAGAGAAAACATTTTGAAATTTTAAACGCGTTGTTCTCGAAACTATGTTTTTTAAATCAGCCGGCAGTATAACTCCAACAATTTATATCCGATTTACTAGAGCTTTTAACTAAAGTATTTTAATAAGATTCTGTAGGGAAGTACACACGATTATTAGGAAGAATCAATTCCTTTTCTTATAAGCAAATAAAGGTCGATTTTTAAGGAAAAAAATTAAATTTTTTTCTGATGATAAAAAGATTTATTTCTTTGCTCTAGATGGAGAATTAAAATTGTTCTACTGCCGACCGCGAATACCTCCAAAAATAGATGTCTCAGTTCTGCGTGTTAGTGCGCCGCCGTTTTGTCCAATACCATAAAATAAAAAAATATTTTGTACATATTAATATATATTAAGACCTTGAAAAAAATTTTTGTTGCTTGGATAGTAGTGTAAAAAAATTCCCAATAAGAGACTATTTTTCCTGCCTGTTAGGTAGATGTAACTCCTTAAATAGACACGGTCTAATTTCAACAATCACGATTTCTAACCAATATTTAAAATAACGTACCAGTTAATTTTCCACATACATCACACCTATATTGATTATCGCCACAGAGTTTTTCCGGCTGTAAATAATAATCCAACAGGTTCTGTACGCTCTGGTTGTCTGCATTCTGTGGAAACGACAGCTGTAAATCTCTGAAACTATCAATTTTTTCGCTTTTTGTTCCGCATTCTTCGCAGTGGGACACTGTTACTGTTTTACCGCCGAATGATTCTTGAACTACTGTTGGATGTACGTCGCTGGATGTTGCACCTTGAGCTGGGAAAGACAATTAAATAAAATATATATAAAATTACACCAGATATACACTAATGTTTATATTTTACGATGCATATGAAGATTTCTCAATAAAAACATTTTTCATATTAAAAATAAAGTTATATAATAAAATTATTTTATTAGGACAACTTCTCAAATAGTTAAGACTTAATACAAGTTGCCGCAAAGTACGTTTCCAATATTAAATTGGAATACTCTCTCCTTAGTTTTATATACAGGACTTTTTTAAAACTGGAATGTTTTTTTTGTTAGGTTATACAGTCTGACAAGTAAGAACGTGTCCGCGATAATTCGTTTTTGTAGATGTGATTCTAGCGATTCAACAAAACATCGTCTACGACGCATATTAGTATCAGTCGATTCCGAAATCACGTAAAATCCAAAATGAGCCACTTGTTTGCGCGGGGTAAATCGAGACGAAAAATGTCGACGACTTGCCAAAACGTAGGCCGGTAGGCAAAGTCACACCGAAAGTCGAAAAAAATCGAATCGTGTCTTTGTTTTCACGGGCTCCGAAATTGACGCTGCGTCGACGCAAAATTAAGAAAATCGGGTGCTCGGGGTCATGATGTCAAATTCCGAAGCACGTTGAAGAAACCTTTGCTAGGCGAAAATCACGTCGTGAAGTGGCTTGCTTGGGCCTACGATAAGATACTAGAATGGCCCTCACAATCGCCGGACGCCAACCCTATTGAAAAGGTTTGGTCCTTTGTAAAGAGAAAGCTCAGAGGGAAGATTCTGACTTTGACTCAGATGTCTCGCGAGACTCAAAAAATTAGCAGAGTATGCAGAAAATCTCGTCGACAGCATGCCTCGAAGATGCGAGGCGATTATTGAAGTAGAAGGCGATTGGACAAACTTACTAAGGTAATTGCGTCGTTGTTAGCACACTAAAGAATACATTGATGGCAAAAAATGTTCTCGAAATACCTTTTTTCCAGAATACGAATCTGTCCAGTAAGAAGGTGACCGACGTTCTTACTGAACAGACTGTAGTATTCCCTAAACTAGATCACTGCAGCAAACAAGAGTCCTAAAAATCTATCTTCAAAAACTGGCAAAATGTACTAGTACTTCCTTGAAAAACACACAGTTCTAAACTGAATATTGAATTTGATTTGATCACACTAAAGAATAACTTGATAATGACATAGGAGCAATCCTGCTAACCCTACTCCCCACCCCTCGACTTTTTATATGTGTGACTAAGATATTCAAAATGATGCCAAAATAATATAATTTATATATTTCCCTTTTCGATGTTATGGAAATTAATGATGAAAGCCTAAGAATCTTAAAACCAGAACGAATACATGATTACTATGAAAAGTGGTCAAGCTGTGGGTCCTAATCGCATACCTGTAGAGAAGTTCAATCAATGAGAAAGTGGTTGGTATTCTCCTGAATCTTTTCGACAATATCTACGAAACTAGTATAATCCCAAAGAAGTGGCTGACATCTACATTTGTAATGATATCAAAGAAGGCTAGTGCAAGGGGATGCTCCGATTATAGAACTATTGCACTTATGAATCACATGTTAAAGTTGTTCTTAAAAATTATTCATAAAAGAATATACGGTGGCGTGGAAAAGTTTCCAGCCAGTGACATTTCGTACTCTAATTTATTAAAAAAAAAAGACTAATGATTTTTAATCATTATGAGATGTGAGTATGAGATATAGGAAACAAAATAATATAGTAAAAGAATAATATTTATGTTTATAAATATATTTATTATTATTATTATTCTTATATTTATATGTGCAAAAGTTTCCGGCCACATTGACGCAGTAGGACGTTCAAAGACGTATTTACGAATAATAGCGCGTTGAAAGTTCACATTTAGTTCATAAAAGGTCGTGGGAGCATAAACATGGCTCGGCATATGCAAATCCAAATTCGTGGGAGAGTAATAAAATTTTCAAAAGAAAGAAAGTCTTCTCGTAAGATTGCTTCATTATTATCGATAGGTGAACGATATTTTTGTAAAATACCGTTGTGGATATGGTTTAAAAGATCGTCCGCGTAATGGAAAACCAAATAAATGTCTAAAAAAGTAGATCGTATCATTAAACGCAAATCAACTGCGGATGTCAAGAAAATTGCTGTCGAAATTGCACGCGAGCTAAAGCAAGAAAACCTAGCTAATGTTAGTCCTAGTACTGTGACACGAAGACTACATGAAGTAGGACTTTTTGGCCTTATAGGTATTAAAAACCCATTAATCAGTAAAAAGAATAAGAAGGCCCGATTACAATTTGCCAAAGATCATCTAAATTGGACAATCAAACATTAGAAAAAAAAAACCGGTCAAGTGCAAGTTGAACTTGCACAATTAGTGTTCCGTACGTTGATTGTTTCTAAAATAAAAAAATTTGTTAGGGTGGTATAAAATGATCAGTGACTTCACAAAACACACCCCAAATGAGTTTTCAACAAAGTTTGTTTCCAATCTTTACTGAAAACTGGTGACCTTGAAATTTTTTTTTTTTTTTTTTTATATACCAAATAAATTATTAAAGGTGATAATTTTCGTTCAATCTATACCCCATGGAGAATATTTCAGAATTTTTTCAAAATTTTTTGATCATTCATTTTCGAGATAAGGTAGGGGACAGCGATTTTTTAAAAGTAATACGAAGAAAAGTGTGCGCAAGTATTACATTATATATATATTTTTTACTCGTGTTTTCACAAGCTTTCATTAGACACCACACTCGATGACCTAGTAAAAAAAAAATTTTTTTCACTTCCGATTTCACCCCTTAAAACGAACCTCTTAAGTCAAAATTTATGTTACGGTGGTATAAAATGATCAGTGACTTCACAAAAACACCCCAAATGAGTTTTCAACAAAGTTTGTTTCCAATCTTTACTGAAATCTGATGACCTTGAAATTTTTGTTTTTTTTATATACCATATAAATTATTAAAGGTAATGCACTCGTGATAATTTTCGTTCAATCTACACCCCGTGGAGAATATTCCAGAATTTTTTCGAAATTTTTTGATAAGTACTTTCCGAGATAAGGCCCGGGACAGCGATTTTTCGCGAATTTTTAAAAATAAAACAAAGAAAAGTGCGCGCAAGTATAATATTATATATATATATTTTTTACTCGTGTTTTCACAAGCTTTCATTTGACACCACACTCGATGACCTAGTAAAAAAATTTTTTTTCACTTCCGACTTCACCCCCCAAAACTAACCCCTTAAGTCAAAATTTAATTCTCAAAACTACATGGCTCTGATGAGGCCATCAATTCCTATATTATTACCAAATTTCACCTTTCTATGTTAAATAGTTTCGGAGAAAATCGGGTGTGACAGACAGACAGACAGACAGACAGACAGACACCAAAGTGATCTTATAAGTGTTCCGTACGGAACACTAAAAAGTAGCTTTCTCAGACCAATCTAAATTTAACCTTTTTGGAAGTGATTGTAGACAACATGTACGACGTCCTATTGGTACGAGAAATGATGTTCGGTACCAAATTCCTACTGTAAAACATAGTGGAGGAAGTGTGATGGCTTGAGGAATTTTCTCTGCACAAGGAGTCAGTCCATTGATCGAGATCAACGGAAATACGAACGCTGATATTTACAAGGACATTTTAGAAAACAATTTGTTATTATATGCTGAAGAAACATTGCCGCAGAATTGGATATTTTAGCAGGATAATGACCCCAAACATACATCAAAGTTGTTAAAATAGTGATTTTCTGCTTCAAATGTGAGAGTTTTAAGCTGGCCATCTCAATCACCGGACTTGACCCAATAGAACACTTATGGGAAACGCTAATCGTCAAGTTCGAAAGCGTACATATTCAAATAAAGCCGCATTATTCAAATCATTGAAGGAAGAATGGGAAAAAAGTTCACCTGCTTGTATTAATCGATTAATTGAGTCAATGCCACATCATTGTGCGGCTGCTATCGCTGCAAAGGGTATGGCTACAAAATATTAACATAAAATTATAATTTAAGTCTATTATAGAGCATATGGACTAATAATTTTTCTCGTAGTATAAAGTGGCCGGAAACTTTTGCACATATAAGAATAATAATAACAACTATATTCACAAATATAAATAATATTCTTTTACTATATTATTTTGTTTCCTGTATCTCATATTCACATCTCCTAATGATTAAAAATCTTTAATCTTTTTTTTTTAATAAATTAGAGTACGAAATGTCACTGGCCGGAAACTTTTGCGCGCCACTGTATATTCTTTTATGAATAATTTTTAATAATAGGAGTATCCCCTTGCACTAGCCTTCTTTGATATCATTACAAATGTAGATGTCAGCCACTTCTTTGGGATTATACCAGTTTCGTAGATATTGTCGAAAAGATTCAGGAGAATACGAACCACTTCCTCATAGATTGAACTGCTCTACAGGTATGCGATTAGGACTCAGCTTGACCACTTTTCATAGTAGTCATGTATTCGTTCTGGTTTTAAGATTCTTAGGCTTTCATCATTAATTTCCATAACAGAAAATAATTTAAGTTCTACTCAATTTGGTTTTCGATCGGGTCTTGGAACACGAGAGGCTCTCTTTGGGGTCAATGTCCTTAGTCAGCGCTCCCTAGATATGAATCAAGACATACCTGTCTGTTTCATTGACTTCGAAAGGGATTTGACAGAGTTAAACATGATAAATTGCTGGAAAAACTTGGATTCGAGGGATAATAGAATTATCAACAACTTATACGGGAGACAAAGAGCCAGCATAAAAGTGGAAAATACATAAATCGAGGACGTTAAAATACGTCGAGGAGTAAGACAAAGTTGCATCCTCTCTCCACACCTGTTTAATATGTCCAGTGAATTTATCTTTAATGAAGCCCTGGAAGAGGAGGCAGCCAATGTTATAAATGAAGAGTCAATAAATAATACGTACATTCGATATGCAGACGACACAGTCTTACTAGCGAGTGATCTTTCAGAATTACAACATATATTAAAAAAGTAAATGATAGCTGTATTGAGTATAGATTAAAGATTAATCTTAATAAAACTAAATGGATGTTAATAATGTTGTATGAAGTGTAGGTTTAGACACTGAAACATGAATCAACTGGATCAAACTACAAGATCTTGAGATGTGGTGTTACCGCAGAATGTGGCGCATACCCTGGACCCATAAATTGCCTAACCATGAAGTCTTTTCAAAGATGAACAAAGAATACGACGTAGTCAAGTTTATAAAAAGGCGAAAACTTGTGTACTCTGGTAATGACAGGATTTAAATATTTTCTATTAAGGGTGATAATGTAGGGGAAGATAAAGGGGAAACGAAATCCTAGCGGACGTGGGCTTTCTTGTTGAAAAATCTGCGAGATTGGTTTATTTGCAGCAGCATCGACTTGTTCCGAACGGCTGCGAGTTAAGTTGGAATAGCGATGATAATTTCTAACCTCCGATAGGAGAAAGACTTTAACAAGATATATTCCGCGATTTCAAGAAACTTGAAACGACGTACGATACCATATATTCGAAGCAATCCGTCTAATTCCTTTTTCCACCCGGGTTAAAGGCGTGGGAAAGGGGGTTTATATAACTATAAATAGTTATGCTAAAAATTTATTCAATACCAAAAAAACAATGCAAAAATGCCATAATATTGAAAATATACGAATTTATCGACCCCCCACCCTTAAAGAGACGTGAAGAAATGAAAAAATCTCGGAAGGCGATTTCTTCACGAACACAAAACTTGCCTTTGTAGGGGAAGTAAAGAATCTACCCTAAATTTGTATTTAGTCTGGCACCAGAAAAAGCATTTTAAGACATCACGTCTGATTGTATTTAGTTAACCTTAGGCACCACAATACTAAAAGAATTATAATTGAAAGAAAAAAATGTAAACAAACTTTAATGAGACAGTGTCTTAACGGTACAATTAACGTAAATAGTAAATTTAAATTTTACTCGTCAAAACTATTTTTATTATAACCGTTGATGGCCAATTATGGACCGAAATCCTTCGTCTACTGTAAATAACCAACATTTCTTAATTATAACTTATTGATATAAAAGTAATATTTTTAGTATTCTAAACAGAACACTTATGGGAATCACTTATTCATCAGGTAACAGGAATATCCTAATCAAAACTATCAAAAATATATACAAAGACGATGGAGTAGTCGCAAGATTAGCAGAAGGAATGAGATAACCAATTAACCATGAATCTGGAATCAGGCAAGAGCACTATTTAAGTCTTCTCGTATTTAATACTGTCATGGATGGATCTACAATATATATAAAATGCAACTTCTCTCTGTCTGTCCGTTAGTGCGCTTATCGCTCGAGAACCACTTATCCGATTTACGTGTTTTTTTTTTTTATTCATACATTTGTTCTATGGTTAGGTTATCTATAATTTTTTCCATACAACGTCAGTTTGTCTGTCCGTTAGTGCGCTGATCACTCGAGAACCACTTATCTGAATTACATGTTTTTTTTTAATTCATACATTTCTTCTCTGGCCAGGTTATCAATAATTTTCTATAATATATATAAAATGCAACGTTTCTCTGTCTGTCCGTTAGTGCGCTTAACTCTTGAGAACTACTTATCCGATTTATGTGCTTTTTTTTAAAAAACATACATATGTTCTCTGGCCAGGTTACAGAATATATTTTATTACGTTAGGTAACATAAGGAATAAGCAGTGACAATAATAGTGGATCAAGTCGGAAAAAAAGTTTGCCGCTAACGCGTTTTCTTGCAATACACTGCCTAAACCATTAATTATGGAACAATATCATGTAGCAAAGAATATAATATACTATATATAAAATGCAACGTCTCTCTGTCTGTCCGTTAGTGCGCTTATGGATTAAGAACCACTTATCCGATTTACGTGTTTTTTTTAAATTTATACATTTGTTCTCTGGCCAGATTATCTATAATCTTCTATAATATATATAAAATGCAACGTCTGTCTGTTCGTTAGTGCGCTTATCACTTCAGAACCACTTATCCGATATACGTGTTTTTTTTTAATTCATACATTTGCTCTCTGGCCTGGTTATCTATAATCTTTTATACATATAAAATGCAACGTCTCTCTGTCTGTCTGTTTGTCTGTTAGTGCGCTTATCACTCGAGAACCACTTATTCGATTTACGTGTTTTTTTTAGATTTATACATATGTTCTCTGGTTAGGTTTTAGGATATATTTTATTACGTTAGGTAATACAAGAAATAAGCAGTGACGATAATAGTGGATCAAGTCGGAAAAAAGTTAGCCGCTAGCGCACTCTCTTGCAATACACTGCCTAAACCGTTAAATATGGAACAATATCATGTAGCAAATAATATAATATATATAAAATCCAACGTCCCTATGTCTGTCCGTTAGTACGCTTATCACTCGAAAACCACTTATCCGATTTACGTGTTTTTTTTTATTCACACATTTGTGGTGTGGTTAAATAATAATAATATTAATCTATAATATATATAAAATGCAATATCTCTGTCTGTCTATCAGTACGCTTATCACTCGAGAACCACCTAGCCGATTTACGTGTTTCTTTTTAGATTTATAGATATGTTGTCTAGCCAGGTTATAGGATATAACATAAGGAATAAGCAGTGACCATAATAGTGAATCAAGACCACGCGAGCAGAGCCACGGGCACTGCTAGTGAAATAAAAAAGAATGTCCAAAGAAAGCGGGGTTATAGAACAGGTAACAAAGAACTTAAAATTATATGTTATGCAGATGACGTGATAATAATGGCTGAGACCAAGAACGATCTTCAAAGGCTATACGAATTCTATATAACAGCAAAACAATATAATATGTCAATCTCAACTGAAAAAACCAAGACAACAGTAATAACAAAAAAGCCGATCAGGTGCAAATTGGTGGTGGAACATAAACCAATAGAAAAGATGATGAAGGTTGATTACCTAGGCATCAAAATATTTAGTATCGGACAAATCGAGGAACACAAGGCTAATAGGATAGCGGGATGCCTCCATGACACCATGTTTAGAAATAAATTCCTTCCCGTTGAGACAAAAACAAGAATATACAAGAGTGTAATAACGATTTATATATTTGAAACAAGACCCGATACAAATATGACACAGAGAATGCTAAAATCAACTGAAATGAGAATACTTAGGACAGAAGTCACTGAGGGATAGAGAAAGGAATAATGATATAAGATACATTTAATATAGAAAATATCAATCAGTGGATAAAAGGAAGAAAAGCGGAATGGGATCAACACATCGGAAGAATGGCCAACAACAGGATAGCAAGAGAAAAGTCGCCGAATGGAATAAAATTAATGGGACGTCCAAGAAAGAGATGGAGCGACGATATATAGAACAAGGAACAAGGAAAACAGGTAATAGTGCCTAGCTATAAGTAGGAAGAAGATTTATCGTTAAATAGCACATTATCGAATATGAGTTCTGCAAACGCTTCGCGTTTCGAGGCCGTGCTCTTATATAATCATCCAAAAGGTCCGAAAATGACGTCTACAGCAGCTGTTAAGCATATGGGTAAGTCGAGAGCATTCGTTAGCAAGTGGGTGAACCGATACTCTTAGTTAAAAAACGTTGATGATCTATCAGAACGTGGTTCGAGAGCAAAAGTGTCGGACAAGGAGAAAAAAAATGATTATTAACGTGTTTTCTTGAAATCCCCAATTACCTTTGAGTCAAGGGGCGCAAAAACTAAAGCAGAAACGTTTGGATATATTGTATGAAACGATTAAAGTGGCGGAGTACAATTAAAAAACCATTGGTGGGAGAAAAACAGAGAGAAATGACTTGCATGGGCAGAGGAAAACATAGATTGAGACTGGAGCAATGTATTTTAATTCGAAAAAACTAACCGATTGGTTCAAGAAGATAACGACCAAAATCGGAGTAAAACGTGTAGCCGACAGTGGAAAGGGGAATTCGGTATCGTCACACTAGATTGGCCATCTCAGTCGCTCGATGCAAACCCAATCGAGAACGTGTTGTCATACGTCAAGCACTTCATAGTAAAAATGTGTGCATAGTGAAGCAGCAGTCATTGCAAATTCCGGCAATTTGGAAATCTTTGCTTCAAAAATAAGCGGAAAATCTCGTTGAAAATATGCCCCCGAAATGCCAGGCGATCATTGACACTGATGTGGACTGGATAAACTACTGAATCATTAGCATTTTAATGGCAGTCCTTTACAATCAAAAAAACTAAAAGACTTTTGAATAAATACATTTTTAGTGTTCCGTACGGAACTTCGGTGTGTCTGTCTGTCTGTCACACCCGATTTTCTCCGAAACTATTTGTCATAGAAAGTTGAAATTTGGTAATAATATAGGAATTGATGGCCTCATCAGAGCCGTGTAGTTTTAAAAGTTATATTATGACTTAAGGGGTTAGTTTTGGAGGGTGAAATCGGAAGTGAAAAAAAATTTTTTTTAGTAGGTCATCGAGTTGGTGTCAAATGAAAGCTTGTGAAAACACGAGTAAAATATATATATATATATATATATATATATATATATATATATATATATATAATATAATACTTGCGCACACTTTTCTTTGTATTATTTTTAAAAAATCGCGAAAAATCGCTGTCCCCCCACCTTATCTCGAAAAGTACTGATCAAAAATTTTTGAAAAAATTCTAGAATATTCTCCAGGTGGTGTAGATTGAACGAAAATTATCACGAGTGCATTACCTTTAATAATTTATGTGATATACAAAAAAAAACAAAAATTTCAAGGTCATTAATTTTCAGTAAAGATTGGAAACCAATTTCGTTGAAAACTCATTTGGGGTGTGTTTTTTGAAGTCACTGATCATTTTATACCACCGTAACAACATTTTTTTTTTAAAAGAAATCAATGTATGGAACACTAATTGTGCAAGTTCAACTTGCACTCGACCGGTTATTTAATAAACAACGCGCGATACCTTCTTACTTGACCAACTGTACCACAAAATGTTCAAAGTTAGTCCCTCTAATCGTCTCCCCTACACCATGCATTCTTTTTATGTTTGACTAAATAATTTTCCTTAAAAATTATTCATAATCTGAACCAAAAATAAAGGAAAATTTCTATAACACTAAGAAAATTCTGCTAAATTTATCTCTTACCGTTTAAACTAGCATCTCCGCCTCCTTCTCCTCCTCCTCCTATACAATTCTCTTGTTCATGTAATGTATCTAAAAGGTACCCTAAAAATTCCGAACTATCGTGTTGGTGTCCCTGAACAAAACCCGGAGGTCTAAGTAATGTCAAAATGTCATTCGGCGAAAGACAGAACTTTTTCGAATGCTGAAGCAACGCGAATAAAACTTGAAGCTTTGTAAAAAGGGGTGGCAACGTCGCTTTATCGCAAAGAAGTACTTGATTTCTAAATGATTTGGTCATGAATAACGCCTGAAGTACGCTGTTCATATAACAGGTGTTGCCAAGATTGTACAGTCCTACTTTGCCTATTGACGAACGTAAAGGTAAGGGAGAAGTAGTGCTGTTTGTCCAACCTTGGCAATTCAAAGGCTTTTTATAGCTGTTTCCTACACAGAATGGGTTTAGAGATTCTCTTAGAGGCTCATACAGCTCATCATACCCCGAAAAATGGTCCATGAGCGCGGCAAATAAATTAATCAGTTGCATGAGATATGGTTTACTGGCTTCATCTTTTGCTAACATTTTTATTATATTTGGAGCATGGGGAATGATTTTATGGAAGGCTTGGGGACTATGCTGCACCCTTGTCAGCATATGATGGACTACAGGGAACACACAACGTCTACTTATTTGAAGAATGATCAATTTGAATAATTGTTCGATGGTGTTAAGAGTAACATCTACGAGGATGTCATAAAAGTGCTCTTGTTCAAGGCCTTTCATGAATGTGAGGACTAGAGGGCCTAGGTTTTCTGTCCATGTCCATTTTGTTAACCAGGTGCATAGGGTGTGAAGGGCTCTCTCTAAATTTTGTTCTGGATAGCCAGAGTTTAAGATAAATGTAACAGCACCTAAAAAATAATAAGTAATGACATATTTGTAAAAAATAGGATGCATGTAGAGTACTTTCTACAATTTTTTGTTCTTAAAATTTTGTATAAATTACATCATCTTGTAGTATTTGCTACAAATCTGGGAATAATGTTAGAGCCATTAACAAAAAAAAAAAGGAATTTGTTTAATGAGGTTGGCGTGATGAAAGTATACAGTGCCGGCAAAAAAAATCTTTACAAGGTGAATAAAACCACAAAATCTTGACATTCAATTTTTTTATTGTGGATTTTTTTTACAATCAGTATTTTGTCATGTCACCCTTATATTTATAACCATCTGTAGTATTTTAGGCACGCAGCAAAGTTGGTAAAGTATGTGGAGTCCATAGTCATCCACAGAGTCTTCAGCGCTTCTTTTAGATCGTTGATGTTGCTGGGTCGTATCTCTTGAACCTTGTTCTTCATGAAATTCCAGGCATCTTCTATGGGATTAAGGTCAGAATTACCTGCCAACATTAAAATATTAACGTTATGGTCATTGAGAAACTTTGTCACAATCTTGGTCCTGTGGGCAGGGGCCCCATCACGCATAATGAATGATCCAAAAATTAAGCAAATATTTTTCCAGAACATTAATATAATTGCTTGCTTTCATAGTTACATTACTCACACCATCACACTGTCAGGGTGTTTAACAGTTTTAACCGTATATTTAGGGTCATACCTTGACGTGCTCCTTTGACGACAATCTTTGAGCCTCTCCTGACCAACCTGAAAGTGCTCTCTTCACTAAACATCACTTTCTTCCACTTTTCAGATGTCCAATCTTGATAATTTTTCCAGAAGTCAAGCCTTTTCTTCTTCATTGCTGCTGGGAGCAGGTGGCTTCTTTGCGGCACGGCGAGTTGGTAGACTCAGGTCCTTCTGCAGATGGTGACGAACTGTTTCATTTGTGACGTTCTGGAGGAGCGTGGGGTACTTGTTTTTGAGTTCAACGGCGGTTATAGAAGGATTTGATATCACTTCATGCTTTCGAAGCTTATCAGTCCTTGATGAAGTCTCCTTCGGTGACCTGATTTTCTCTGATGTACCGTCCCAGGAGGCAATGACGCCGCCGACCGCTTCAGTTGATAAATTGTTTGTCTCGACAAGCCCAGATTTTTGGCTACAGCAATCACTGAATCCCTCTTTGCTAGTAGAGTCAAGGCACGGGATTTCTCTTCTACTTTAAGCTTCTTCTGACCCATTGTATGCAGTGGGACTAAAGATGTAAGACCTCAAATTTTTAAGAAATGACAAAAACACTGTTCGACCGGAGTAAAGAATAGTCAACCTCACTGTAAAAGACCACGAACTGAGTGTTGGCGGGGTGGAAGAAGGTCGCCTGTGGCACTTTAATATGGCATGTCATCACTAGGCTCCTCCCTCAGTTTTATAGTAGGAATGGCAAGTGAAATCATTCTACATGTAAAGTTTTTTTTTTGTCACGTTGTACTGCATCAGAAAAGGAGACTTCTCCAGGTGTATTTTTAGGTATCGGAAATGCAACAACCGGAAGTAGCTCAGGCACAACTCAACCTTTGCCATGAGGCCGAGAAAGCCGTTTGAGCAGCTGCAAACAGAATAGTCAGCTATGAAAGAATCAAATGACCTATAGGGAGTTTTGAACCCTACAAAATGCCAGAACCAGATTAAATCTACTAGGTATTTCCACAACAAAGGATAGACAATCTGGTATAATACCTAGGCAGAATATATACTGCATGGATTACAATGGGTCAGCCTTTAATCTCTTCTGCTAAATGTGCTGGGAAAATTGATAGATAGGCAAATCAAAGGGAGACACTTCCCGACAACCCTCTACATGAACATTAACATGCTTATCAACCAAGAAAATCATGTGAGATAGCTGTACCATAAGGCTTTTAACTATGCATCCCTCATTTCAATGATTACAGCCTTAGAAAGGTAGAAGTGCTATCACCACTCCCCTGGAACTTAGCAGTGGATGAGCTGCTGACTTGGTTAAACTCACAGGGCTTTTATGTCCAGGGATATGATGATGATATAGTTTTACTCAACCAAGGGAAGCGTACCGCCATTGATGAGCAGAACTGCTGTGAAGGAGTAAACCTTAAAGTCAATGCCCTAAATAGTGCTGTTATGCTGTTCACAAACAACACAATCCAAGGCAATTACACCAACCAGAATATCTTTCCAGAACAGATAAAAACTGTTAATAAGTACAAATATCTTGGCTTGACATTAGGCACGCAATTAACGTGAAACAAATAAATTTTAAAAAAACCTCGATAAAGCAAAAATGTGGCTAATGAGATGCTATTTGGGAAAACCTAAAACCTAAAAACTGCGAGCAGAGTAGGTGCTGGCATATATGCGGAAAAGCAAAAGTGGAGCATCAGCACTCCACTAGGAACAAGTGTAACAATATTCAAGGCAGAAAATTACATAACAGAAGTATATGTTTACAAGAATATTAGATCTGACTACTGCAACTAAGAAATACATTTTCTCTGATAATTGAGCTGCTTTAAAGGCTTTAAATGCCTATCAGGCCATCTACCAAGATTATGGTTATGGTGGAGTGTGACCTGTTAGAACTATCCTCCAGGAATAACAGGGTCGAACTACTGTGGATTCCAAGACATTCAGAAATAACAGGTAATAAAAAAGTGAATAAATTAGCAAGATTCGGAGCTACAAAGCCTTATAAGGGCCAAGAACCCTCGTTTGATATACTAAAACAGGTGGTAATATAATGACAATCAGCAGATGGTCATATCAGTAACATCTAAATTATTAGCTTAAAATATCTGGCCAAAAAAATGCGAAGGACGTCATTAGCGACCCTTCAAAGAAATTAACTGACGTCCTATGTTTAACAAGAGCTTAGACGTAACTAGTGGTGGGACTGATCACTGGCCACCATCACTTGAAGAAATCACCAGGCATAAACCCAAAAATAGGGGGGGCATCCCTCATAAAATTTCCGATGAATATGGAAACAGGTGATGAATAATTGAAGCGCGCAATTTTCTTTTGATTAATTTATTTTGGGACATCTTCGGGGTACTCATAAAGGACCGAAGGTGGAGTGCACATTCGATATGAATGTAAGGTTTTTAACTCGCAACTGACACCGTTTGGCAACATACATTGTGGTAGTAAATTACCACATGAAGGACTTAGAACGAAGCTAACAAACCTTAAAGGGACGACACTCCTCCAATCAAGAGAGGGGAGCACAATAAACCAACAGGCTGCAGTGAATAAACACGCATATTATCCTACTCCAATAATAAACAATCAGTAACGAATGAAAGATTACTCCTTTTTCAGTATTAGGTCAGTCAATAAGTTTTGAAAGCGGAAATGGAACAAAATAAATTAATGAGTCGAAATATATTTATTTTTCAGTATAATCTCCTTAAAACTCGATACATTTTTTTCTAGCGATTTGCCAATTCATTTACCCCATCTTTGAAGTGGTTTTTCAGAAGACCTTTAAAATGATGCTATCACCTCATCATTTGCTGAAAAACGCTTCCCACATAAAAATCTTTTGAGGTTTTGGAACAGTTGGAAGTGAGACGGAGCCAGATCTGATGAATAAGGTGGATGTTTCAACAATTCGTACTTTAATCGGACCAGTTCTGCCGTTGTCAAAAGTACCTCTGTAAGCAGGTGCACTGTCATGATGAAGGATGATTTTTTTCTTTTGTAAACCGAGCCTTTTCTCAAGAATTTTCTCATCCAGCTGCTCCAAAAGGTTGCAATAATACTCTCCTGTGATTGCTTTACCCATTTGAAGGTAGTCAATTAATAAAATTCATTTTGCATCCAAGAAAACTAATGCTATAATTTTTTTGGGCGAATTTGACCATTTCAGCTGCTTTGGAGCTGAACAACCGGACTCAGTCCAGTGTGCAGTTTGTTCGTAGTTCAGGATTATACTGGTAAACCCAAGTCTCACAAGCCAAATGTTGTTTAGAAAGTTTTACTTGAGTGTGTTCTTGTTAAGATATTAGCAAAAGCTGCACTCATATTGTGAATAGCTTTCTTGTACCCAAAACATTAGTTAAGATCTCATGGACTGATCGATGGGAGATACCTATAGCCTCAGCTAAATCATCAACGGTTAATCAACGGTCTTCCATTATCATATCTTGTACTTGAACAACAGTTTCTTCAGTTGTTGCAGTTTACCTGGACGTCCTGAAGGTGGATCATTATTGATGCTTGTAAGAGCACGTTTAAACTCTGGGGTCGATCTATGATCAGTTGAAAATGAAGGAGCAGACTCGTTTATTATTTTCACTAACTTTGCATGGATTTCAGTTGCTGATAAACCTTCCAAAACAAAAAATTTTATCACTGCACCATATTCGATTTTTTCCATTTTTAAAAAATACTCAAACACGTCTACTTTAACTTGACAGATCGTCTTTAAATTCAGGGCGTGTTCATATGACAGATGAAGCTTCAAAATGGTGTTCAATATTTCGTTCAAGTGATGCTCCATAGGTGTAGCTTTGAAAACCTATTGACTGACCTTGTATAAAATAATTGGTTTTATAAATAAACAAATTCAAATTACCTGGTAAAGCATCAATACTAATCAGTTGCAAAACAATAGACATAACAGGACTAGGATTTTTACTCGGATTGGATATCTCATCATACAGTGCCCTCAAAGTAACGAAAATAACGTCTTTGTTTTGGTTGGCGCATTCTTTCATCAATATATTTTGGACACTCTTGATATCTTCGATAAATTTCATGTATGGTCCTGGCTCACTTGGAACTGTAATGGTGCCTAAAAAAAACTAGCTGTACAGGTATTTTTTACATAGCCCCCCTATTAATCTGAGTGATAAAAAAAAACAATCAATAAGACGCATGACACAAGAAGTAAAAAAATGAATCACTTTAAAAAAAGCACTGTAATTCAATTTGACTATTGTATTGATGGTATAGCTTTGAATAGAACGGAGTTGCATCAAGACCTTGGTATCCATTTTGACTCGAAACTCAACTTTAATATACATATAAATAAGATAACTGCCAGTGCTATAAAAATTCTGGGTTTTATCATAAGGACTTGTAAATTTTTGCAATAACAGTAACAAAATAATTGCATTATACAAGTCGCTAGTCATTCCGAAACTCCAATATGCATGCATTATATGGGATCCGCAGTATATGAACAGAGTATGTAGATTAGAAAATGTACAGCGAAGATTTCTAAAATTATTACATTACAAGACTTTTTCATTTTATCCTCAAAGAGGAACGGAACAAGGACTGTTGCGTGGAGTGTTTGGCTTCCCCAATTTGCAACAATTACGTAGTAAAAAGAGCATAGTATTTATGCACGGGATATTAAGAAACCACATTGATAATAAGCAATTTCTAAAACAACTTCCTTTTCGAGTGGGTAGAAACAACAGTAGATCCACTGACATGCTTTATATAACTGCACATAGGGGGAAGTAACAAGTCATCACTTGTGAGGCTCTGTGGTTGTTTCAATAAATATTGTGTAGATATAGATGTATTTGGCTTATCCCGAAAAGAATTTAAAAAGCAAATAAGAATAAACATCAGACAATTGTATTATATATTGGCAGTGTGTTACGGGTATTTTGAGCTTTTTCATGGTAGTGAAATTAATAATAAAGCAAAATAATTAAATTTTAGGTTAGATTAGCTAATTAAGTAAATTATTAGTGTAACTAGTTAAGTAGGATATTAGTTTAGGATATGTATCTATTAATTACATGTAATGTTGTTGATACATTAATAAATAAATAAATAAAATAAAATAAATAAATTTCTTTACAGGGTTACCCTGCTATAAGATGCGATTCTGATAGTCGCCACACGGGCGATGTTTTAATTTTCATGAAGAATAATATAAACTACTCTCTTATCAAAATAATTATTTTGCCCCATAAGGTGTGTTGGTGAACATTAGTACATATTAAGGACCCTAACAATTCCTTTATCCTAGGTGTATTACACTACTCTCCGAACTCTAATTATACGGATTTTTAAAATTTTTTGGACACTATTTGTGAAGATTTGGTGTCACAAAACAAAAAAATACTGCGTTAGGAGACTTTAACCTTAATTGTAACGACCCCAATAATTTATATGCAAATAAGCTAAAGCATACTATTACTACTTTAGGGCTATCTCAAATGATTGATCAATCCACAAGAGTAACTAACTATAGCAGTTCTCTAATTGATTTAACAATATCTAACTTTGATTTAAAATATAGAATGCTCAAAAAATGTGACCATTCCATTCTTTCATCTAACCCAGTGATTCCCAAAGTGGTTCAGGTGGACCCCCAGGGGTCCACGGGAGACTCGACGGGGGTCTACGTTGGCGTGAAAAAAAATGGGGGTTCACAAGTTGTAAGTGGGGGTCCACGAAAATTTATCTGGTTTCGACAGTAAAGAACAAAAATGTTGGCTTGGCTTTACCTATCAATGTAGGCAGATAATACACTACTCAAAAAAATTAAGGGAGCAAAAAAAAATTCCAAATTTTTCGGTGATTTTTGACAGGCTATATTTCGGTGAAAAATGGTCGTATTGAGACTTTAAAAAAAGCAGTTTGAAGCTTTAAGATTCTAATTTTCAGATTTTTTGGCTAAAATTTTTTAGGAGCTACGGTTCTCATGTAATCCTAACAGATAGCGCGAAAAAATAATATTGGAAATATTTTTGCTTTTTTTTGGTCCACGGGCTTGAAAAAAAGTTTTTCAGTTAGACCGGCATATGGATCAGATAGCCTGTTTATTTAGCATTAATTTCCTTGTGTTAAAACCTCCCTTAATTTTTTTGAGTAGTGTATTTTAAGAAGGTCAGCGACTGTCACTTGTAAAAACTTGCATATTCGATATTAAGTACAACGCGCGTCGAGACTTGCAAAGCGCCGCCCGCCCGCCCGCAACGCAACCCGTTCAGACGTGAAAAGGGACGAAATACGACTTGTGCTGTGTTTGCAATCTTGCATGAACTTGTTTGATTCTTCACCAATATAAATACGAACGCCAAGGACAAACGTTACTCATTTGTTTCCGGAATTTTGAAAAGAAAAGTGTGAGCGAATCGATGTCAGTGTTTGCCAGTGCCGGAAAAAGTAAGTACCTGCCTATTTGTTATTCATACTTTTATTTTATATTGTAATAATATTATATTTGTTATGTTTGCGTGTAGTAGGTACGTAATAAAAATTAAATACTGAACAGGGCCATTATTCGATATTTCTATAAAAGAACAGAAAGCCGAGAAAGATTGAACTTTTAGTACTTTTTATTATAAAATTATTTATTTACCCGACTGTGGTGATTCACTAAAGGAGAGATATATGATTGACCTGCATGTTTGTACATATTTCAGTGCCCTCATAGTTGCTAATGCTAAATGGCTCAAAATATTTTCATAAATTGTACGAGTCTTTATGTACCACTCGTAACGTACATCAAAGTAATAAATAAATCATTAAAATCGTGGAGTTTTGATGTCAAAATATTCTTTAAAAGTATTTTCTCTCGAATTTACAGAAATGTATCAAAATATAATTAATCAAAAAATATTTTATATTACATTAAAATAGGTTCAGCCGTTTTGTGAAAACCTCTATATGGGTCTTAGCACTTTATTGCTTTTAATAATTAAAATCAGTTTTGCCGCCGATTTTTTAATTGCAATAATTAATTAATCCTATTTTATTCTGTTAAAATAGCCATATCCTGTTAAAGTCGCCTTATGATTACTAAAACAAACATTTTTTTTCTTTACAGGTAGGTAACTGATACGAAACATGGCTGAATCTAAGAAGAAATGTCGTCAGTACAGTGTTAATTATTTGAAATTTGGTTTTTTCTACCATCAAAGGCAGACAAACGATTGCCCATATGCCTTTTATGCAACAAAATTTTGAGCAATGACTCTATGAAACCATCGAAGCTCAAAGATCATCTAAGAAGGTGTCATCCTAATAAAATAGGTAAAGATTTAAAATATTTTCAAACATTGAAGGAAAAATATGAAAAGAGACCCACCGTGCACAGTATGTTCGCTTCAACGTCTCAAAGTAACGATGAAGGCTTGCGGGCATCTTACAATATCTCATTGCTTATAGCGAAATCTGGAAAACCGCACACCATCGGAGAACAGTTAATTTTACCCGCTGTTGAAGAGGATTTAAAAACTGTTCTTCACAAACCTCCATTTGACGTACTCAAAAGAATTCCTTTGAGTAACAACACTGTACAAAGACGTATTGATGAAATGAGCTCTGATATTGAAAGCTTCTTGTGTAATTATCTGCAAACAACTCATTTTTCTATTAAATTGGACGAGTCAACTTTACCTGGTAATGAAGCATTATTATTGGCATATGTTCGATTTGTTATGGACGAAGAAATCCATGAAGAGCTGCTATTCGCGAAAACTTTGGAGACGGACACTAAAGGCGAATCAATATTTAATGTCCTGAGTGATTTTTTTAAGGAATAATCGATTCCATTTACAAACATTATTTCGGTGGCAGCAGATGGAGCTCCTGCCATCTTAAAAGAATTATACCAGGAGTAACTGCAATTCACTGTGGCATCCAGCGACAACACCTGGTAGCGAAAAATTTGAGTGATAGATTGCACCGATCGCTTCAATTTGTGATTAGAGCAGTTAACAAAATAAGAAGCAATGAGTTGAATACCCGTTTATTTGCACAATTGTGCGACGAAAATGATGAAGACTTCCAACGATTGCTCTTACATACTGAAGTACGCTGGTTGTCGAAAGGTGCATATTTAACAAGATTTTACTCATTTTTTGAATCAGTTTTAGAGTTTCTGGAAAGTAAAGATCCACATTCAAAAGAAAACCTGATCAAATTGAAAGCAGACATCGCGTATTTGACAGATTTGTTCAAAAAATTTAATGACAATAACTTGCAGTTACAAGGGGATAGCCTAAATTTAATAAAAACAAAGGATATAATTTCGGCTTTTCTTGGAAAATTGAAATTTATGAAGCAAAATATTAGTCTGCGCGAATTCTCCCAGTTTCCAAACTTGTCACAGGCAGAATGTCTTGATGAGGATATTCAGACATACGTTCAACATTTAAATGCCCTGCATGATGACTTCAAAAATAGATTTGAAGATATTCTGACGATGGAAATACCACCATGGATCATAAATCCATTTGATGAAACGGAAGTGGCGAATGTGGTATTACAAGAGGAACTACTCGAGCTTAGCACCAATGAGGAGCTGAAGGTGAAATTTAAAAAAGGCTATCAAACATTTTGGCTGCAGGCAGAAATACCCGAAAAATATCCTGGGCTGTGGGAAATTGCGAGAAAACTTTTGATAGCGTTTCCCTCGTCATACGTTGTCAAAAAAAGTTTTAGTGTCGCTACAAACCTATTAACAAAAAAAAGGAGCAGATTGAACATCACAGAACGGGGAGATTTACGGTTATTCCTTACAAAACTGAAGCCAAATATTGATAATTTGCTGTCAAACCATCAAGTACATCCCTCCCATTAAAATTATGACTATTTTTTTTTAATTGTTGATTTGCATTGTTGAAGTTACGGTACGTTATTAATGTTTAATTTTAATTCTATTAAGTCTGTAATCATATTATTTTAATAAATAGAACACAAGAAAATATATTATTTTTCTTTTTATTTTTACCACTCCGAATTTAGGGTTGGAACTCAGCCATGACGCAAATTTCCATCGTTAGATCTAATCTTCACATTTTTTGACGAATTTTGGGAATATGGTAGAAATGTAGCAGCAGGAGGTTCACCGAAACCAGCAAAATTTTGAAAGTGGTCTACGAGAAAAAAAGTTTGGAAACCTCTGATCTACCCTAATGCTTCCTAAGCGCACTAACAATACAGTAGTAAAGAAATCTCGCAGTATGTCCAATGAAAGTATGGAAAAAATTAATCTTTGTCTGATAGAAACTGACCGGTCTTTACTACTGAACTCTACAGATGTTGAATTTATTTTTGATATTTTCACAACTAAATGTAATGAGATCATTAATGATATTGCTCTCCTAAAAGAAATCAAGGTATGGGAAAATGATCTTCCTTAGTATGATTGGGAAATAAGAGAGATGACAAAACAAAAACATTAGGGTTTATAAGGAATTCTCTCAAAGCTCTGACATTAATGAGAAAAAAAAATATTAGTTTACTTTTAAAAAGTTTAAAAATGATATTGGAAACAAACTTAAAAGGAAAAAAGAAAGTTACTATTACAAGAATATAGATGTGAATAAAAATAATAGTAAACGTATGTGGAAAACTCTTAAATAACTTATTAACCCACTATGCAAAGAATTTCAATTTATGACAATAAATTTTCCTTCAAATACTGTTGCTGTTGGAGAACGTGTAATTGCAGAGAACTTTAATTCATACTTTGTAGATAGCATCACTGAGGTTATTAATACTATACCTCTTACTCATAACTGGTCTTCCGGAGATTTGCCATTGACACATTTTGGATTTACTCGTTTTGCGTCCCTCTCAATAGCTGACTTGAGATGCATTATTGTCTCTCTTCGTAACAAAGGAACAGTGAGGATTTATTAAATGGTAAACAATAAAAAAATATTTTTGGCACAGTTGGTCATGTCTTTCTCAAACTCATTAATACCTGTTTAGAAACAAGTGAATCTCCATCCAGCCTTAAAACCACTACAGTAATTCCACTTCCTAAAGTTTCTAACAGTAATGACGCTTCTTCCTTACGTCCTATTCACACACTTCCAGCCTTGGAGAAGGTCCTTGAGTTGGCCATTTATAATCAATCGTATGAATATTTTACTACCAACAATATTCTTTTTATAAACCAATCTAGCTTCAGGAAGAAGCACTCTTGTGAATCTGCTATACAACTAACAATGGCTACATGGAACAAACTCATTGACTCAAATGCGGCTGCTTTTCTAGATTTTCGCCGTGCTTTTGAAACTGTTGACCATAACATTTTGATTTATAAACTAAAATATTATGGTGTTGGTGGTGTTGTTCTGCACTGGTTTATGAATTACTTGATAAATCATAAATGGATGACTAAGATTAATAGTCAGCAAGCAGCAAGTCAATGAAAGTCATTCCAAATGACTTTGGTGTTCTTCAGATCCACAGGGGTAGATCTGAGCGTCCTTGGACCACTTCTTTTTGTGGTAAAATGACATTAATCATTCTATTTGGTGTTCCAGTGACAAACTATTAAATGTCGCTATCTGCAAGCTCAATTTGCAGCTAAGAAAGATTGAAGCATACTTAAATGTCAATAAAACTAAAGCAATGATTCTAACTACTAAATATCGATTTTCACAAATTAATTTGAAAAATGTGAATATTTTTATTAATAACCAAAAACTAGAAGTTCTTTCAGAAATAAATACTTTTTTATTGATTCTTGTCTAACATATAAGAGTCACTTATCATATATTTATAAGAAAATTGTTACAAAACTTTTCTTCTTTTCACGAGTATCCAGTAACCTTTCTTTTCATTCAAGGCTGACTGTTTATCAAAGTACTATACAGCCTTACTTTACTTACTGCATAAGCCTCTTATATTTTCTTGATAACAATAGTAGAAAGAATTTTTCTCCACCAGGATTGTCCTAAATGGAATCTGCATCCCACGAGCGTTGTCAGTGGAAATTCGGTTGAAACCGCACCGCGAATAGCATGTTCAAAATCTGACACGACCTTTGTAGGTGAGAAGACACATCCTAATTGCTGGCATTTGGACTTTACCGCAGAGAATACCAAAGAATACTAAGTTTCCTTCTTGTTGTGCAATAGGCTGAACATCAAGGGAATATAGTGACCATTGATATATGCCAGGAAAATGTCACACCAACCTGGACATCATTAAACATCAGGAAATCTTCATGCCTGGCGGTTTCAACCGAGATTGTACTGAGATATTCATGAATTTCCTCTCGGGACTTTGGTAACTGTGGATAGCACTGCAGTCGGGCTCAGTTCAAATTTGATAATCTCAACCTACCTACCTGCCGATTACCGCAACACGGATGAAAAGCAGGTCAAAATATTTTACAACCTTCTAAAGGCCATTAGGCGGACCACGACTCTGTAAGGAAATCCAAGAGCCATAAACAAAACCTTTCAGACTTATTTTTTTCTTCCTGTCTCATGTATTCACGTACGTCGGGGTCCTTGTACTACTTAGTTTATATTGAGGTTGTTCTCTGCTAGTCGAAAAATGGATGCAGAATCCAGAACTCCATACCAGTCCCTTATATTCGGGAGCCACGAGTGCTGCTTTCTACCGGGTTCTCGCCGACCCTCCATTTTTCCCTTAAGAATAAGTTTTAGAATTGAGTAGCGGTCACCTAGCATATGTCCCAAATAAGACACCTTTCCTTGTTTTACAATATTAAGTAGTTGCCTCTCTACTCCGGCCCTTTGAAGCACTTCTTCATTGGTTAGGTGTTCTGTCCAAGAAATTCGTAGCAAACGTCGCAGTATACATAGCTCTACAGCTTTAATACGATTCAATGATCTCACTTTTAACAACCATGTCTTTTTACCATACAAGAGGACTAGCCAGATATAGCATTTTATTACTTGTAGGCGCAGAATGAGTGGCAATTGTCTTGAAGCAGCATATGTTTCAACTTTAGAAAGATATCCTTTTACCATGCTAATCTGCAGTTTAACCTCCCCATTATAATTCCATCCTTCAATGAAGACAGAGATATTTGAATTTAGTAATGCTCTCATATTATTTATAATTTATTTTTTTATTACATAGAGAGACTTTATAAAGAGAACTGCATCCTCTTAGGGATGTCTACTAATCACCATTATTTTGGTTTTCCTAATATTTATACATACACCACACTCCTTGCCAATATCATTCAGCTTATTGATTTGAATTTGTAGATCTTCCATGTTATTGACAACTATTGTGGTATCCTCTGCATTCCGAATATTATTTATAGGCTTTCCATTAACCTTTATACCTCCCCATTCATTTTCTGAAGTAAGTTGGAATATTTCCTCTACGTAGATATTAAATAATACTGGAAACATTATGCACCCCTGCCTAAAACGCTTTAAGACACTGAAAGGTTTTGTTGAAATGTCCTTATTAATTTTGTCCCCTACAGATTGATTCCAGTATCTCTATCTTATTATCCGTACATCCTTATGATCTATGCCAATCTCATGAAGCCGCTGCATTAGAAAGTGATGCTTTATGTTGTCCAATGCCTGCTGATAGTTAATAAAACATATAATTACATCCTGTTGTTGGTTGTACAAGAAGGTTTTGTACAAGAAGTTTCATTAAAAATAATGCTTCCCTCATTTCCAAATTTTTCATCAATCCAAACTGGGATTCCCCACTTACTTCTTTGCATCTATTGACAATTCTGGAATGAATTATTCTCATAAAAGCTTTGAGGGTATAACTCATTAGGCTTATAAGTCTGAAGTCTTCACGTCTAGGATTATTTTTCTCTAGGGATGGTCACAAATGTTGATCTTAACCAATCATTTATAATTTGCGCAGTTTCTGTAAATTCTGTTAAAAATGTGTGTGACCTTTTTTGTGTTAACCTGCTTCAGAAGCTCAATATACACTTGCTTGGTGTCCTTCTGTTTGTCAGTCTGCTCATCGCTAATTTCACTTCAGCCTCCATTATTACAGGTCAACTTAATTGGTCAGTGACAGTTAATACATCATTTTCTCTACTGTCGTTCAAAAGATTCACGGCATAATTTTCCAATGTATTTTTCATCTCATCTGGGTATAAAATCAGTGTGCCTTTTTCGTTCTGAAGAGCTGAGAGTGGGGTGCTCTTATCTTACTTATTTACCATACGAGTGTAACTTAGCCACCAATCCATGTGTCAGACCTTTTGTTCCTCATCGGTAGCAATCACAAAACACAAAGAGTTTACAGAACAAGATCTGTAAGTACATTTGTGGTTTAAGTCAGAAGACCAACTATTTTGCTAGCAACAACACATATATCTGTGAAGGCTATCCTGCATAAGACTCTATGGCATGAAAATGAGCCATTGAATAGAAATGATAACAATTGAAATAATATATGGTTGGTTCAATAATTTTTTTTAAATGTTAAGGACTTACCAAGTGCCATAACAATCTGGGCATAAAGGCTGTCTTCATTTCCTTCCCTGGCTTGAATGTCTTGAAGAGCCCTCAAAATGATTTGTAAACGAAGCTCTGGAGATGGTGTTAC
The DNA here is from genome assembly GCA_019049505.1 of Pachyrhynchus sulphureomaculatus. NCBI lineage: Eukaryota > Metazoa > Arthropoda > Insecta > Coleoptera > Curculionidae > Pachyrhynchus > Pachyrhynchus sulphureomaculatus. The sequence goes on along the minus strand of CM032451.1, from coordinate 50,544,297 downwards.
TGGCCCAACGACGTTCTTTTGTTTGACGGCCATGATTACTCCTTCTCTATGATAAAAATAAAAAAATTTAAAGAAAAAGACGATATGTTGATAAAAATGTTCTCTTAGATTAAGTCAAGTAATAATTAAATATATCAGTAATAACAAGTATTAACATATCTTATAAAATTACTTTAATCCTGTTGAATAAATATTTTGCAAAACTCAATAAGAGTAGGGATCTTGGGAACAGTGTAGACATAAAAAACAATAGAAAATTACATTGCGAACCGGCTCGCTTGAGTTCACGATAAGATACTAGAGTGGCCCTCACAATCGCCGGACCACAACCTCAGAGGAAATACTCTGAGGACTTTAACTCAGTTGTCTCGTGAGATTCGAAAAATTTGCAAAGTATGCAGAAAATCTTGTTGACAGCATGCCTCGAAGATGCCAGGCGATTATTAATCCAGGAGGCGATTGGACAACTTACTAAGGTAATTGCGACATTGTTAGCACACCAAAAAATACATTGATGGCAAACACATTTTTTCAAGAATATGAGCGGTCATGTTCTTGACTAGCTGTACCAAAGGACTTCCCACAACTGATATTTGGACAGGAGTTTATTATTATATAGCAACTGAAACATGTTAACATACATTATTGTATTTTGTAATGTAAAATTTTTTAATAATACTGGCAGCAAATTGGTAAGATGAAGATGAGATAACTGTTCTCAATTTGTAGTTGGACTATGTGCAAACCGATTCCCTTAGAATCAATAGCATAACACTTCAACAAAGTAAGACCATGTTCTGAAATTTTTTTCAAAGATTCTTTCCAAATTCAGTCTAAGCATATCTGAGTCAAAGTTTTCCTGAAGAACCCGCGAATTCTTCATAAATTTTAAATAGAGTACTTAACCTGGGCACCTTACTGTTCAATAAGTAATGAGTTGGTGGCCTTAGACACAATGCGTATTAACTTGTACTCCATCAACCACCACATTAACAATCAAAACTACTAGTATGCCTATCAGGAAACACCCAATTCCTGTAATACATGTAGGATTTTCCACAATCAGCTTATGGTGAAAAGTATCTAGTATTTCAACAAACAAGTATGAGAGAGGGGTGAGCTCCAATATATTTAGATCAATATCCCTGATCATAATTATCTTATTCCCCTAAACCGCAACCAAGATCTCCTTTATATCTAGTGATTGACGAGCATATTGATTGGACAATTTATAAGACACAGCAAGCAGCAAGGCACAATCTAACTTTGAGCCACAATTGTTCCAGAGTATCCATACAATGTGACCAATCTTCCAACAATACTATACTTTTTCTTCTAACAATACTATACACTATTAAAAAAAACACCTTGTATACCTAATACTATATTGGTTATATGGCTCTTCGAAATAGACCTGGACTAAATAACCTCACTGTAACACACTTCACTCTGAGGAACCATGGCTTCTAACCTTGCATAGTAAAAATAAAGCTGAACCTTTTTTTCTAGCTTTCTTTTGGTATATCACCATTAACAATAACAAAAAAGTATGGTTGGTATCATAGACATAGAGGATGGACTGAGTGTTCCCTATCCCGCTGTGAAGTAAATATGACCCAAAAGTGTGAGAGAGCCAAAGAGAATGAGCGGCCAGTAGCTGTCTCTTTTTAGAATGCCACTAAGCTATGGCGCTTTTGAAAATAATATTTTTAAGTGTTCTATTTGAATTCCGTCTCGGGGTATTCTGCCTTGTTTATTACAGGCCTACAGAAAAGAGACAGGTATTGGCCACACGTTCGTTTTGCCTCTTTCTAGAAAGTGGTCAATTTTGTGAGATTAATGCTCAGTCCATCCTCTATGTCTATGGTTGGTATATTATATTGAAAGACAATATATCGATCTTAACCTAACTATGTCAAAAATTCATTTTTTAATGTTTAGAACATAAGAATACATAGTAGTGCTTTACTGATCATGATAAAAATTGTAAGCACTCTACCTGGTATATTAAAATTGTTGTTGATCACTTATTTCTAACTTGGCATCTATCTATAGCTCTTCACGATATAATTTTTTGGTAACCTATGTCGGCTAGTTTTCATGTTGTTTCATATGGTTGAAACAATACAGCTTCAAAAAAAAAATACATAAAATGTATCACAACAGCTTAAAAACATTCAGAAAATGTCATAATTGATTTTCAAACACGATACTATAGTACCTATATCAGGAATGGATGGCAATACACTAATGTAGTAGTATGGAAAATTTCTGTGGTAGAATATATGTGTATTTTAGTTAATTATATTATTTATTTAATTATTTAAGGTGGCAAGCTGTTGTCATTGTTGCTATTATTTGGGTTTTTATAACCACACAAAAATAAATGATTGTTGACATTTTTCTACAAATGTGAGTTTACATTCAAATCTTTTACATTTTCTTAAAATACATACAAGTGTTATATAGCTCAAGTCTCCAATGAAGCAATTTATGATAAAAACAGGGTGAAATAGAGTATCTGTAAAACAGGGTGAATAGGGTAACTGTATTTCCTTACTTATGAAGGCATCCTTAGGTCAGACTTCCAAGGTATGTGATTTGTGTGTTATAATCCTATATTGCAAATGTTCTTATCTTTCACAACAATAGTAATTCTAGAACGCTAAACAAATGAAGACTATGATTAAAAATACCAACAAAGCCTGTAGCTAAGTGATTATGCAAATCATTTTTTTTACAAAAAGTAATAATTCTTTGCCTTAAGGCAATTATTTCCAAGGCTCCTTATTTGACATTAAGAACTAGTAAATAATTTTATTATTACAAATTTTAAAATTAGAACAAAACAGCCTATACAGTTGCAAAATGCAAATGTACATGAACTTTAAAAATAATTTGAACAAATACACACATTAATTATATATTTTTTCTAAGATAATGCATATTACCTTGTAATGTAGCCAAAAATTCAAGCTTTTGTTGGTTTCCAATAAATTTTTAGCCATAAATTTAAAAATTCTAGCGTTACTTACCTTCTACAACCTTCTACGTCAAATCAATGTCACTTTAGAATTATGCACCAAAAAATAAGCAAAAACAAATGTTGCGTTTTATGTACAAGAGTTAGTGAGTGTATTTGTTAAACTACACACTTTTTAATATTTCCCTATTTTTTTTATATATATATTTGATAATAAGACACAGAAATGCATTTCATGTGAAATATTTTTAACAGCTGTCAATTTTGACTTTTCACGCAGAGTTTTATGGTTGCCACATGCCTAAAATTCTATACTAAAATAGGACGAAATGTAAGTTAAAAGACGTATTCCTTTTAACACTAATACTTTTTCTAGAAAAACTTTGTAGATTTCCTTAAATAAAATTATACAAATTTTTGTAGGAAGTCACTACAACAAATATTAGGGTAAATCTGGCAACGGTGCAAATGCTGTTTTATATATATGTATCCTAAATTGTAAAATTTTTTTTCAAGTTAGACAACCATCTATACGACACTCGTAGAAAATTCTGTAAAGTACCGCAACAGGATGAGGCGATTCAAAGGATTTCTTGGTGACTTACCGTATTATAAATCACGGCTGTGCGGGCCGGAGACGTTTGCGGCTCAATACAAATTACGAGATGGACTGGCGGGCAATATTTTTTCATTAATTTTCTCTTTTACAATTCTATCAATGTCAACTTCAATATTACTCGTTGCCAAATGCAGTGCGTGAACAAGTGACTTATCCCTTTGTGGGCCGTACAAATAGGAGCCGCGGTTTGGACAGCCTTGTTATAAATGATAATAAGGTCGTCATTTCGATTGTGGTTAGGTATATCTTAACTAACTTCTTGGCTCTTAGATGGGCTAATGGTCATTTCGAATAATGTTAGTTGCGTTTTCTACATATATTACTTCCTTCCACTTCTATTAAAGGAGGCTGCAGTTTCTAACACTGTAAACAAAAGAGCGCAGAGAAAATATTCATAGCACGCTTCCCAAATTTTGGTGTTGTTCTAGTCTGTTAAAAAAACTAGTGCAGGGAAGATGTTTTTGCGAAACTAACCCTACCAGCAAACATTTAATGGCGACTCCCTTTTTAGAAGCGGGAATAGTTTCTGAATTTTTGAACTGTTCAAAACAACAATTACATATCGTACTAGAGGACAATGCCTCTCCCTTCTTAGTTATTCCGTATTTATAGTCATTCATTGAAGACGCCCCTTTATGCTTCAACAACAAACTAAGATCAAAAGACCACAAGTCGGCTAATAATGCTACTTTTAAAATACTTATACCAGCATTCTGAAGGTGAATTACGAACCAAATAACAAAGGGAAGCGCTATTTTACAACACAAGTGTGCAGTGTTTATAGCAAACAGTATTTGGTGGGACTGACAATATTTGTGGTCGATATAAACATGTTCTCTGGGCTCTTTTTATTTGCGTTATTGTCAAATGGTGATTCCCTTTAATTACAAACGAAAAAAAGGCGTTAGTGCAAAAGTTTTGACAAAGAAATATCTCAAATATCCTCAAATTAAATAAATATAACTCGTAATCGGCATCACTCCTTTTGAATGATGGCGAACGCGACCCGGTACGCTCATTATGGACGTCAACTGAAACTGGAAAAAGTGAATTTTCGCCAATAAGTTATGTTTTTGACCATGAATGGTGTCGAGAATAAATTAGGGTGGATAACTTCGAAGAAAAGTAAGTCTTTGCAATTTCAACTTCTTGTCGTTTAATGTTTTAATTTAAGAGAAAATTAAAGTCTTGCTCGATATTTCTTTTTTTTTTCAATTTTGTAATAATTAGTGATAATTTCCGCTAAAAATTACACTTTGACTCTAGTTTTTAATTGTTTTATCGATGTTCTTGATTAAAAGTCTTAAAAGTTTTCATATATCTCTGTAATACAACTTATGCCAATTTTATTCATAAAAAAATAAAGACGTTTGAAAATACCCTGGGCTAGATTACCTTTGGCCATTCTTGGGGACTGCGGCCAGGAATACTTCATCGAATAACACGTAGGCTGAAAAGTTTTTGGTCTAGCTACCTAAAAAACATTTTTTTTTACAAAATTCGACTTTATTTATTAATATAGCCTCCTTCAAGAGCAATACAATCAGTCCAACGCTTTCCTAACATTTCTATACCTTTCTTGTAGAAGGGTTTGTCTTTGCCTTCAAAATAGGCCTCAGTCTCGACGATAACTTCTTTATTGGAGCCAAAATTCTTTCCCGCGTGCATTTTTTTTTTGAGGTTCGTTAATAGATAATAGTCGCTAGGGGCCAAATCTGGAGAATACGATGGACGAGGAAGAAATTCGAACTTAAATTTATGCAATTTTGCCATTGTAACCACTGAGTTGTGACACGGTGCATTGTCTTGATGAAAAAGCACTTTTTTCTTGTTCATTTGGGGCCGTTTCTTCTTTATGCCTTCAAACGCACCAATAACTTTATATAATATTGGCTATTGATGGTTTTTCCCTTCTCAGCATAGTTGATGAAAATTATTTCATGGGCATCCCAAAATACAGAGGCCAAAACCTTCCCAGTCGACTGTTGTGTCTTTGGTTGCTTCCAGCGGGTCCACTCAGCTGACTGCCGATTTGATTCCAGTGTGTAGTGGTGGATCCATGGTTCATCCATTGTCACATATCGCAAGAAGAAATCCTTTTTATTGCGCTTAAACAGGTCCAACAGAGCTCAGAATCATAAACACGTTGTTGTTTTTGGGCCACTATGAGCAAACGAACAAATTTCGAACAGAGCTTTCTCATGCAAAATATGACAAACACGTTATTTTGATATCTTTAGGGTGTCAGCTATCTGACGCAATTTCATTTTACGGTCATCCAAAACAATTCTGTGGATTTTTTAATGTTTTCCGGTGTAAGCACCTCATTTGGGCGCCCAGAGCGTTCAGCATCATTTGTGTCTGTACGACTGCATTTAAATTCAACATACCAGTAAATGATGAGTGGGCAGAGTCCCCGTAACACTTATCAAGCCATTGTTTTGCTTGAATGGTATTTTTTCCCATCAAAAAACAGTGTAATCAACACACGAAATTCGATTTTTTCCATCGTTTTGAAAATATCAAAAATAGCGTCACTAAAACCACTGTAACTTGTAAACTACCTTTGAAATATCATGAAATTTTAACACGTATCGTTTGAAGGTTGGTGCTTATTAAAAATCATATGAATTTTTTGAAAAGAGCGACATCTATGTGTCAGACCAAAAACATTTCAGCCTGCGATCGCAGCATTCGTGAAGCCCTGAGGTAGTGACCAATAATTGAGAGAAAATAAGTTCAAGCTTGACAGAATGTAAAGCTAGAGTTGCCTTGATATCATCGAAGCTATGAGAACAGCATTTAATAAGGTGATGGAGGCTCTGTTGAATCTGTTACTATTGCAACTGTACATAAAGTCCAAAGTACTATGGGTGGCTTATCAGCTGCTTGCCAGAGGACAGCTGAGCACGGAAGCCTTAGGACTTCGCAACATATGGACTAGAATAGTACACTGTTATCTATTATAGCAAGCGAAATTAGGAAAGACAAAATAGAAAAAAATGCAGAGGAAATTAAAAATGTTTTAGAACAGAATAAAAGCTTAAAAGTACTGTAATAAGAACAAAAGAGATATTTTACAGATCATCGAATTATTTTGTCAGTAATTATATACCTTACATGATTAAAGAACAGAAATCAACATACCGAAAGTCCTAAATCAGGGGTCGGAAGAGATCCCAGATATGACAGAAGAAGAAATCGCATCAGCCTTGAAGGACATGGAAAGTAATAAAGCTCCGGGTGAAGACAACATTGTAGTAGAGGCAATTAAACAAGGAGGAGAACAAATGATCAAATCTCTTAAAACCTTACAAACTATCGACAGATTACGAATGGTGGATAGGAACTCCCATACCATTTAATATCTCTCAAAGACAAGACCACCTTACCGAGTTAAAAATACGCTGATAATCAACAAAGCAGATGTACATTGAAACATTAAATTCTCGAGTTTCTTTTAATTAGTTGACGTAAATTCAGAATATGCTCAAGGGTGCCCTTACCTTTTACGGATCCTGTTTGTTCTTCGCCTATTTTTGGGGAGAGGTAGGGTCTCAGTCTCTCGTTTAGTATGTACAACATTACTTTGCTTCCATGACTTATGAGTGCAATGAGGCAATAGTTTGTGCACTCGGATTTAGACCCCTTTTTGTGAAGGGGAACAAAGATGAAATCGCACCACTCTGCTATTATGCCATCCGGTCCCGAAGTTTTACCATTTCTAAATTTATGGATAGGATATTGTACCTCTGACCTCAGAATCGATGGTTCAGATAATTCAGAATTTGACCGAATTCGGACAGAAGCTGGGTTACCAGCAAAAAGAATCTGGCAGTATTGTTTCCAGACGTCTGCAATACGATCTGTTTCTGTAAGAATCTCGTTATTACTATTCCTTATGGCCACAGTTTTGGGTTTAAAATCGAGACTGAGATATTTCACTTTGTTGAACAGATCTTTAGTTTGTTGTTGTTCATGTTCAGATGTTCTGAATACGAAGGTTTTTATCTTGCGTACAAGAGCGCTGGATGTCCTAATTAAGTGCTTTCATATTGGATCACTTGTTTGAGTCAGAAGACTTTTTTTTAACTTCCTGCGTTGCTCTACAAGATCAAGTGTTGCATTTGTGATCCAGTGCTGGATTGGTGTTTTATAAGTCTGTTGACATATTTTATGAATCTAGTATTTTCCTGCCTTTCACAGTTCATCGGGAATCTCAGCGTTATGAACATTAAGTGGCGGTGTATACGTGAGAGCCCTAGCGATGGCCTGCTTGTCCGTAGTGAGTCTACCCTTTTTAGCGGTGACTCTAGTAGTTTGGAGTTTTATCACCATTAGCGCAGAAAGAAGCTCGTGATCGGCCGAGCATATAGCTCCTAGACGTGTTTTCCCATTCTATAGTGTCTCCATCTCTGCCTTATTAGATTGTAATCGATTTGGTTGCGGTATCTGCCATCTAAATTCATTTATTAAGTAATAATGGTCTTAAGAGCTAGTGAAGAGTCTCCATGAAGTTCCTTTAGTTTAGTTTCTATCTGGGCCGCCCACTTTTTAAATAAAAATGTTTTATCATTGCTTGATATTAGGCTTTATCCATTTTCATGAAACTTTTAACACCGAGCACTTACAATAGCTGCCAACAAATAACTGCACGTTGCATCTATTTAAAACTTTGAACACAACCGTTACAAGAAGAACGCTTACCAACAGTCATGCTGCTTAACAAAGTTTCCCGCCATTTCGTATAAATTTACCAGACTTATCAATCCACCCTTGTATGTGCTTAAAGAGGAGGGAGTAGTAAAATAAGACAAATTTTGTTTAAAATAATCGTATCACATTTATTTGAAGATTAGTTAGTATTCATTTTATAATATATACTTACTAGTAGCTATACAGGGAGAGCAGCTATATTTAGCAATTTTTACAGTGACAACATCCAATTGGTCACGACTTCATAATTAAACGGCTTTAGGTACCGTAATAAAAACTGATACAGTAGTATAATTAAGAAAGATGCACATTGACACACTAATTGACAGACACTTTCGGTTTCACCGAAAATGTGCCGCACTACTATTCGAAATGGAATACTGTATGTTATTAAATATTTGCATTCTGGGGCAAAATTTTCATTTTCACGTAAAATTTAAAGAAAAGAATATAATATATAACAATAAGATGCAAAAAATTAAATAGAAAGGTAGTAACAGAACAGTTACTAGCAAATTCAGGGAAATGGAAGATTGATACTAATTTCGTTAATCAAAAATGGTGATAATAAACTATAAAATTACAGAAGGATCAGATTTCGTAATGGATATATAGAAAAGGCGTTTAAGCAAGTGTAATTCACTTTCTGCCCGACATGCTATTACCAAAACAGTCTATAGAAGTAACTGAATAACATTACTGAATCAATAATTGATATCGGGATTGGAATATCACACGGAGACCCATTAAATCTTACTATTCAATTTTATAATGGAAGAAATAAGAGAAGATAATACCAAAGGGGGAAAATCGAAATAAAAATACTCGATTACGCATACGACGTGGTATTAGGGCTCAAAATAAAGAGGACTTGCAAAGATTATAGACTGAATTGATTTTGCAGTTGGCACTTGGTGAATTAAAACGACACTTGGTATTGTTTCAGAAATTATATTTTTTATCTCTGACATGTTTCGATCCCCTTGACTATTCTCAAAGAGATCCTAGTTTGAACTACTGTCTGTCAAGTAAGAACGTGCCCGCGATGATACATTTTTGGTAGATGCGATTCTAGCGATTCAACAAAAAATCGGTAGAGGGAACCTTTGCCTACGACGCATTTTAGTAAAAGTATCAGTTAATTCCGAACTTTGGTTGAAATCACGTAAAATCTAAAATGAGTCACTTGTTTGCGCATTGGTTCGAGGTAGCCTTTCTTTGTTCACATCCAAATGGACTTAAAATGACACATTCTGCAGCCGCTAAATATATTAAAAAGTCAGTGTCGTTTATGCAGAAGTGGGTAAATTGTTTTAACGAGACGAAAAATGTCGACGACTTGCAAAAACGTAGCTGGGTAGGCAAAGTCTCTTCGAAAGTCGAAAAACCAATCGTGTCGTTGTTTCACGAGACCCGAAATTAATTCTGCGTCAAGAAGCAGCAAAATTAAGAAAGACGGGTTTGAATGTACCCTAATTTCATTCCGAAGCACGTTGAAGAAAAATTTGCTGGGCGAAAATCACGTCGCGAAGCAGCTCGCTTGGGCGCACGTAAGATACTAGAGTGGCTCTCACAATCGCCGGACGCCAATCCTATTGAAAACTTTTGGTCCCCTGGTAAATAGAAAGCTCAGAGGAAAGATTCTGAGGACTTTGACTCAGTTGTCTAGCGAGATTTGAAAGTTTTGCTCAGTACGCAGAATATCTCATCGATAGCATGCCTCGAAGATGCCAGGCGAATATTGATGCAGGAAGCGATTGGATAACTTACTTTGCGCCATTGTTAGCACACCAAAGAATAAATTGATGGTAAAAAATGTTTTCGAAACACATTTTTTTTTTAAGAATACGAGAGGTCATGTTCTTACTTGACAAACTGTAGTTAGAAGTTGAGAATGGTGGATAAAGGAAATAAAATAATACGGAAATTTAGAAAGGGAATTAAAAAAGAAGTAAAAAGTGCTAATAAAATGAGAGTATATTATATATAACACCATAATATGGAGAAATAGACATCTTACAAAAGAAATAAAACCTGAGATATATAGGTATAAAGATGATTTACACAGTGAAACCAGAATTTGCCACATCTAACAAAATGGTTATTGGAAATGGCGGACATGTTACGAATAAGGAATGATAAGATCAATAAAGGAGGTGGATAAGTAGAATTACATTACCACTGGACGGAAGACACATTAGCCGACCTCGTCAAAAGAGTGAACCAAATAAATAACAGGTAGAATTGAAATAAATCGAATAGAAAAGAAACTATACATGTACTTTCTTAACACAAGTCGGATATTTCACATATTCAAAAAGTAGTAAGAAAGAAAATTAATGTATATAACAAAAGTTTTATGATGAAATAGGGCATAAATAAGAGAGAGATGTTAGGTAGATCTGATGTAAACGTTGGCAAATGAATTGGAATATCTTTTTAGTTAAAAATGCCTTCCACTTGTTCAGGATACAAGATAAAAACTAAATAGTAACTAAACTAGAAAGTAACTATGTGATATTTCGCCACTGTCTATATGAACGTGCCTAAAATATTGACGTTTAGTGTTAAACCTCCATGGTACGAAATAGATCGATTTACGTGTTGCGAACTGTGCGAACATTTAATACAAATTTTGGGCGAAATCAAGCTCCTTCAGCTGCAGGTGTAAGAAAATCCGTAAATGAAGTTCGTGAAACTGGCATGCTTAGTGATAATCTAACCTATCCTTGTACTCGTCCAGTGTGCACAGACAAAAATATTGCTGCTGTTATCCAAAGTGTGCGTGAAAACTCAAGAACCTCAATTCGTCGCAGATCTCAACAACTGAACATCAGTTGCACCTCTTTGAGGAGAATTTTGTATACAGATTTCGGATTATTTGCTTATAAGGTCCAACTCACTCAAGAATGGAAATAAAATGACCATTCTCTTCGTTATTGCTTCTCTGTCTAGGCTTCAAACGAGTTGAAAAATGACGTCGATTATGCTCGCAAAATTAACTTTCGGGACGAAGTCCCTTTTTATCTCGGAGTAGCAAAACTGCAGAATTTGTGTTTCTGAAAATCCACAGGTAGTCGTAGAAAAGCCAATGCTTCCTGCGAGAGTTACTGTGAGAATGGTGCCGTTTTTGGAGTAGTGGCATTATTGGTCCTTTCTTCTTTGAAGATGATAACTGTTTTGAACTTGGAGGAGTTTTAGTTTCAGCGGCATGGCGTAACATGCGACACCAGGTCTGTAACAATCAATCTTTTGCGCCCTAAGTTCGGTAATCGTGTGATAAGCCGTTTTGGAAATGTGCCATGGCCATCGTGCAGCCGCGATTTAATGTCGTTAGACTTTTTTTTATGGGGTACTATTGAGGACTGTTGTTACTCTAACAATCCACGAAAAATCCACGCATTTAAGGAAAATATTCATCGAATTATTTGGCAAACAGAGCCACAAACCATAGAAAATGTGTTGAAAAATTGGGTTGACAGGATGGGCTACTGCCATATGTCATAAATAATTGGAAGGTTTGCTCTTTTTAATCAAGAAAAAATGTTGAAAATTATTAAATAGTTTTTTAGTTATAGCAATTTTTAAAAGAAGTCAACATATGGCCCAACCCTTACTAGCTGTTACAGTCTGTCAAGTAAGAATGTGTCCGCGAAAATTCATTTTTGATGGTTACGATTCTAGCGATTCAACAAAAAACTGGTAAAGAACCTTTGTCTACGACGCATTTTAGTAAAAGTATCAGTCGATTTCGAACTTTCGTCGAAATTACGCAAAATCCAAAATGAGCCACTTGTTTGTGCATCGGTTCGAGGCAGTAAAAAGTCGGTGTCGTTTGTGAAGAAGTGGGTAAATCGTTATAACGAGACGAAAAATGTCGACGACTTGCCAAAACGTTGCTGGGTAGGCAAAGTCACTCCAGAAGTCGAAAAAACGAATCGTGTCTTTGTGTTCACGGGACCCGAACTTGATGCTGCGTCAAGGAGCGATAAAATTTAGAAAATCGGGTTTGAATGTGTCCCATGAGACCATTCGACAACATCCTCATGCTCATGATGTCAAATTCCGAAGCACGGTGAAGAAACCCTTGCTGGGCGAAAATCACGCGCGAAGCGGCTAGCTTGGGTCCACGATAAGATATTAGAATGACCCTCACAATCACCGGACGCCAACACTATTAAAAACGTTTGTCCCTTGTAAAGAGAAAGCTTAGAGGAAAGACTCTAAGGACTTTGACTCAGTTGTCTCGCGAGATTCGAAAAATTTGCAGAGTATGCAGAACTAAGGTAATTGCTCCGTTGTTAGAACACCAAGGAAAATTGATGGTCAAAAATGTTCCCAAAATACATTTTTTCAAGAATATGAGGGTCGCGTTCTTACTTGACAGACTGTAACTATATTTACATAAGTACAAATATAGTCAAATTATAAATGCTTGCGAAGCAAGCAGTAAATTATTTCCAAAATAATTTTAAAGAGACGGGCCTTGCAGAAAAAGAACGATGTTAAGTATGCTAAATACATATGCTCACCCTGTCCTTTATTAACAGGAAGAAATGTAAAAAAAGTTAGTTAAAAAATCCCTATTACATATATTTTTTTCTTGTTCTAAAATCTAACAAATTAAAATAGAGGAACTTTATAAAGACTCTTACTAAAATTTCATTTAATCAAGGCATTTTGTATTTATACAGTGTCAGGGCTCGAAATTTTTCTAAAAAACTCGAATCAAAATATTGTTATATGAATACAAAACATCAATGAACATTCAACACATATTTATGTATATATTTCGTTTAATTAATTCAGGTTTTTTAGAATATAAAGACAAAATGCCTAAAATTTTAAAGAAAACAATGCGTTAAATCAGCCATAATGGGATTAATCTGAGGGGCCTAGAAAAATGGATTTGTAGTTATTTATTAACAAAAAACATTTAAATTACTTAGAGTTAATTTACCTTTTGAGATATCGTTTCCATTAAATCGTACAATGTCTAGCGATTTGTAATTTTCCCAGAAATTTTGATAAATTTATTTACAAATTTACAATCGTTTTTACAAATATACAAAATTATTCTAATAATTACATTCATACATAAGGCATTTTTCTTAACACACTGTCTAAATTGGTTTTGAAACCATTGCTTCAAGTTCTAATATTACCTATTTAATATATTTTTATTAAAATAGCCTAAGCCAGGATTGTTTCAAATTAAGAATAATTGCAGAAACTCATTTTACGGATTTATTATAGTTGGAGTTCTATATTCTCTTAAGGACATATACCTAGTCATGGAGCCGAAAAAAAGCGTTTCTTTAGATTTTTTTTGGTGAAACTATTCATTACATAAATCAGGTTTTCATTTTATATAATAATACATAGCTTAACATACAATTTTAATTTTTGAAAAATGGGGACGCTGCATGCGTTTCCCTGCGACCCCCTTTTTTTGAGGAGCATTGCAGTGTGCACGATTACTGGAAGCTGGCTTATCTGAAATCAAAATATCCACAGAAATTAATTTACTAGAGGATCAATCTTGTCTTTGAACGAAGGACTAGAGAAAAATTCATTAAATGGCCTTGGTTTAAACAAAAAGTGAAAAAAATGACGTTACTTCTTGATAAAATCAAAATTTCTTCGTTCAAAGACGAGATTGATTTCAAATGATCCAGCTCCCAGTAATCGAGCACACCGCAATGCAACAGTAAACATAAAACACAGTAGCGACAGTCCGATTCGGCACCTTTAATCTAAAGGGGTTCGAGTCCCACTTGTCATTTATATTGGTTCTCAAATATTTAAATGTGGAGATCTATTTTACGGTGTTTTTCCTAATTTCGAGAAATTCTGGTGGAAATTTTTCTTTGTTATTATCATCCATTTGGTTTTTCTATATTCATAGTTAATCAAAATCTTTTGCTGGCTGTTACGACTCGATTTATATTATTTGCAAAGAGAATAATGTCATCAGCATATCGTATTTTGTTCAGTATACTTCCATTAACTGTTATTCCTTTAATGGATTCATAGAAGGCCTCATTAAACGCAGCATCAGAGTAAAGATTAAACAAAAGTGGTGAGAGAATGCATCCGTCTCACACCTTGGGTTATTTTTATATTTTTGGACTTTCCAGCCCAATTTTAACTTACACTTATTGATTCCATATTTCGACCTCTTTTGTCTATATTTGTTGTTTCTAGAATTTTTATTAATTTTTCGTGCATCACAGTAGAAAGCTTTATTATAATCTATAAAACATACATATACATCTACATTCATATCTTTACAACGCTGGACCAGTACATTTAATGAAGATAAAGCTTCTCGTGTACCCATGCCTTTTCGGAATCCGAATTGTGTGTTATCAATTTCTGCTTCATATTTTCTACATATTCTGGTATGGATGATTCTGAGGAATATCTTGAGAACGTGAGACATTAAACTTATCAAGCGATAATCGTCACATTTCATTGACTTTGACTTTTTAGGAATCGTGATGAAAGCCGATTTTAGCCAGTCAAGTGGAATTGGTCCAGTGTCATAGATCTTGTTAAATAAGATTACCAGTCGATTAATAAATGGACTTTCCTCCAAATATTTTGAGGATTTCTCCCTTTATCTCATCTGGACCAACTGCTTTTCCATTCTTCTGTAGTTGTATAGTATGAATAACTTCTCTTCTTGTTATTTCTGGCCCTGTCTCATTATCTCTGTTTAGTTGTAAGTTTTCTGATCTATGTCTTTATTTTGTCCTTAATATTCAGTATAATTTCATTGCTTTTATTTCTCAGAACTGTTTGTTGATTTTTCTTGTTTTTCCTCTTAATTCCTTCACTTTCTTATGTAAGTTGAATATGTTATGCTTCTCTTGCAGTTGCTCTATTTCTCGGCATTTCTCGCTTAACCAGATTTCCTGAGCATCTCTACATTTTTGATGTATTACTCTGTTTAATTCGTTGTACTCTGAGATATCTTTTCTTTTCTGTAATCGTCTTTCATCCATCAGATTTAGTATTTCCTTTGTCATCCATTTCTGTTTTTTCTACTCTCCACTTGACCCATTTCTTCCTTCTGTACCACTATTAATTCATTTTTCATCTTAACCCATTGAGAATCGATACTTTCCTTTTCTATTCGGTTGAGATTTGTTTTCTAATTTCAGGGTTCTTTAGTTTATTTGTATTTATGGAGTTTATTGTTTGTTTCTCGTTAATCCTTTTAAACCTGTGCATTCGAAACTCTATGAGTACAGGATTGTGGTCCGAACTTGCGTCTGCCCCAGGATAGGTTTTTACAGATTTTATTTCTTTAAGTTTTATTTAGCGAGAATAAAATCTGTCTGGTTCCTAGTCCTATCGCCAGGTGATTTCCAAGTGTATAACCGCCTTGGTGAGAGTTTGAAAAATGTGTTGCCAATCAAAAGATCATTCTCGATACAGAATTGGACGAGTCTGCCGCCTCGATCATTTCTCAGACCCAAGCCATATTGTCCAACCACTTCCCGTCCACTCCTAAACTCACCTTAGAGTTAAAATCACTCATAAAGTAAAAAACTCAATTAAAACAGATATACAAAAACAGGGAAAGAGGCAAAAAATATAAGGGAAAAATACATTTGGTTTCAACGCTGTTTGGACGTTACTTATTTAAATATCTTATTGTTGAATTTATATTTCTCAACTATTAGATATATTGTCGGGGGAGGGAATGTTCATTTTGAGAATATATCTCTGCACACCTTCAGCTTTGCGCGTACAATGTCAACAATCATGCGTCTTATATTTCAGCGAATCCCAGCAATCTGGAGAGATTGAAACTAATTATAATTATCATTTTAAGATGAGATCGTCTTCCTCCTGAACTTAAAAATGTAGTGAATATACTTTTTGCTCCATTTTATCATTAGTTAAATCTAATATAATAATTTTCATACAACTAATGACTTATCGTGCCTATATATTACTTATATAAAAAATTAAATCCATGCACTGATTTATTCAAACACATTCGTGCTGGAGAGACCGCGCTGGCAGCCATGTTGTTGGTATGACAGGGGACGCATGAGGGATAAAAACAGGACCTAAAAATTTTCTTGAGCGTCGCTACTGTGTTCTATGTTTACTATGGCAATGCTCCTTAAAAAAAGGGGTCATAGGGGAATGCGTGCAGCGGCGACATTTTTTTTAATATTTAAAAGTTCACATTGTAAATAAATACTATCTTTATACATATGATGTGAGTACATATTACCCACACACATCGTGTGGTAGAAGAGGCGAGATTTAACCATTGGTTACTCTTACATCTAACCTCTTCAACACACAACGCGCTTACAAACAAAAATCAAGCAAGACTTATAGACTAACATAGTAAAACTTAATTAATAATCTAGAAGATACATTCAAATTAAAAACTACATCTGAGAATTCTGCTTATTCATCAGCTTTTCCCTATATAATCGACGAAGTTGGCCATTAGTACACGTTCCCAGATCGGGATTCATGGTATTTTATATATTTACTGCATTATATGTAAAACTGCATTGAACAAAGCAGTGCGATGCTGAGGCATAGTCAAGCGATCAGGCCGTCTAATATACCTATCATACACAAAATTTCGGGGCACTAGCTTCTCCCTTAAATAAATCGGAACTGAAGTTCCTAAGAACCTCATTAAAAATTACGAAGTTCAGTTGTACAGTGTTTGCAAAATTTAACCATTTTAACTCATTTATTTTTAATGATACATGATCATATTTCCTCAAATGGAATATAAACCTACAGCAAACATTCTTTACATACTGCAGTTGTCTCCTTGAAAGTGCATCCAAGCAAAGATAGTACACAATACTACAATAATGAAATGAAGACAAGACCAAAGACCTACACGATTTTTTCCTCATCTTAAAATTAAGGATAAAACGATACCCTAACATGTTCCCTGAATCTGAGATGTGTATTAATGCAAAGACCCAAATTCTTGGCACAGTCAAAAAACAGCAAATTTTGATCAGCTAGCTTCAGTTTCAAAGCTATGCTCAAGGTTGGTCCCCGATTTTCCTTGCAAAACAATAAAACTTACGTCTTGTCTGGATTTAGCCTCAAATTATGTTCATCCGAGTAAGCTGACAAAGCCATGAGATCCTGATTTAAATTTTTAGCTGCAGACTCAGGATCTGATGGTTCAAAGAAATGAAGCAACTATGTGTCATCAGCATACGACTGAACCGATCAATATGCAGCAGTCTGGAATATATTGTATTTTAAGCTATATATTATTATAGAAAGTAAAAACCTTATATAATGGATAGTTTCGATAAAAAAATTCCTAAACAAAAACGCTTTTATTCGGCTCCATGATTAGGTATATGCCCTTAAATTCCCCAATTAAGCTAGTCGTAGACTCAAAATTAAGTGAATTAAAAATGCGCTTATTAAATGGAAATAGAAAACTCTTGCTTCTTCTTGCTAGAACGTATTTAAAACCATGCCGTTTTGATCAATTTCGATTGTTTCGAGTTCGTTTTTTTACTCTACTATATTGAAAACTGGATAATGAATTTTACCTAGTGATAGTCAATGGCGATAATTTTAACTATCGATATATTGATAATTATTCAAAAATTGGTTACTGCTGCGGGGAAGACTTCCAAAAAGAGCTCATTCTTCTAAAAAAAAAATATTACCTTCTATAAATGATGATCGGTTGGTGAAAATAAGTAATACCTTTCGATATATCGATAACTATCGATGCTCTTAAAATTTACCTATCCTTATTTGACATGTCGATAACTATCGATGTATCGAAAAAAATTTCCATTGCTAAGATGATGCTTATGATATTTTAAATATTTATTTAGGCGACAAGTTTGAAAATCCAAAGCTTCATTTGCCAAAATTTGCGTGGTAGGCACGATATGTTACCAAAAAAGTCTTTCCCTTAGTAACGCTATGTAATAATTACTATGTTAAATCATATTTTATTTTTACTAGTTTTCTTAACTCTTATCATGCTGAAATTATGTGGGCAACTTTATTTTTCTGACTCCTGGGAAAGTACTATTTTTGTTTTCAAAAATTGTTTAGAAAAGAGCAATTTAAATACACAAAAAAATATTTTACAACATTAAAGTTAAACTAAAAATTATTTTTAGTGTACGGAACATTTACTAGATCATTTCGGTGTCCGTCTGTCTGTTACACCAAATTTTTTCCGTAACTATTTGACATTGAAAGTTTTACAAAGAGAGGAATTTATGGCCCAATCAGAGCCGTGTAGTTTTGAAAGGTAAATTTTGATTTAAGGGTTTTGGAGGGTGAAATCGGAAGTGGAAAAAATTTTCTTTATCCGCTTATGAAAACACGAGTTCAAAAATATATATGATGTAATACTCGCGCAAATTTTTCTCCATAATATTTTTAAAAACCCGCCAAAAATCGCTGTCCACCCCCCATATCTCGAAAAGTACTGATCAAAAAATTTTGAAAAAATTCTGGAATATTCTCCATAAAGTGTAGATTGAACGAGAATTATCACGAATGGGTTACCTTTGATAATTTATATATATATATATATATATATATATATATATATATATATATATATATATATATATATATATATAAAATCAATTTTCAACAAAGATTGGAAATAAACTTTGTTGAAACCTCATTTAAGGTGTGTTTTGTGAAATCATTGATCTTTTTATACCTCCCTAACAAAATTATGTTTGTTCTCTATTGTACCCCCAAGTTGCTGTACCGTTGGCCGTTTTAAGTTCCTCTTGAAAATGACTATTCATAATAATTCGCTTACGAAAATAACATAAGCAAATAATTTTCTTTTGAAAATTGATATTTCTCATAATATCTATATACAGGGTGCGTTTTTTAAGTAAGTACCGTTATATATTTCAAAAGATGCAGCGTTGTGGTCGCCGTTGCGTGCATACGCTCTGAGTAACTGTATTTATTGACTAGCCACAGGCGCAATTACGGCAGCATTCGTCTGAGTTTACTTTCGTTTGTGCGTGTTTAAAATACCGCAGACCATTGAAAATACCGCGGATTGTGAAATAAGTGGTGTAACTCATTTCTTATATGTAAGAGACGTAAAAGCGACCGAAATTCATCGGCAAATTAGTGAAGTGTAGGACGCAAACGTTATAACGTTATAAGAGCGTTATAAACGTTAGGGCATTTAAAGATGGCCGTATAAACGTGCAGGATGAGGGTTGAAGTTGGCGACAGTCCTGTCATTAATGATGATCTGGTACGGGAAGTTGATGAAAGAGTTCGTGAAAATAGGCGCTTTACAATTTCATTTGTTCCTGCACCTAAGGAAGCATCTCGGTGGCCAGTGCAATATTTACCGACGAGGACACCAAAACGGCCGTGCTGTGGTGGTTAACAAACTAGGTGGCAGATTTATATGAGGAAAGAATACAGAAGCTGGTCTTTAAAAAACCGAAAGTAAAGCACTTGCAAATAAAATAAGTATAACGAAGTTAGCTGTATATTCTTGAGTTTATAAAATGGTGAAACTTGTCGCTAGTTACTCTATAAAATTTTAAATGTTTTAGGAAAGAAACCGGTTGGCGATAAAATTTAGAGAACTCTTGACGCACCTCAACTGCGACAACTGTAGACACCGGAAGCAAGTCGTGTCTACAGGTCCGCTATACGAGCATAAAAGACTTCATATATTACTAGTTAATCTTAGTAAAATTAATATTACATTTTATATTAACAATACTTTTTATCTTTTCATTTTGAAAATCCGGTTTTATTTAAGAAATTCTTACTTAAAAAAAAAATTAGTGATACCGTTGTAAACTAGATTACATGAGTCCTTGAGGGCCGGTAAATGGGACGTAAAATTTTTAAAATGTTCGACTTGGGAAAAATGCCATAGTGAAAACATTTTTCCTTGGCACGAGAGATAATCATTTTCAATATAATAAAGTATTTTCATAACACTCTGTATCAAAAAATCTCCTAAGGCTAACTGAATACAACTGTATATTGACGACACATTTTTAGCGATTTATTTATAACCTTTAACTGGATAAAATTCCATTATTTTTAACTCCCCCTTTTGCATTTGTTAGATGCTGGTTATTCTCCTTGTGAGACCGCTAACAAGCGTGGTGAGCCACAGTAATATTGACTTTCTCAATTTATGGGGCTTAAGTATTTAACAAAATTGTTAGCTCCGTTAGACACACGACATAGTTCTCAAACTGACGATTAGTTTAGAGGATGTATCGCGGTCGGTATGATTATTAATGAAATGGGAGAAAATGTTGCATACATATGGAAAATGTCTGGAACCATTAAAGTTTTAGGGTAGATTTAATTCAATCTGTAGATCCAAGATGGGCCTTCCGACAACTAATGGAGCATTATTTAGGTATTTCATAATTTGGGGAGCACTCATTGACAATTTTGTATAATTTAAGGTATTAATAAAAAAATTCTATTTATAGCTGTTTCCTAAGAAAGTTCAAAGTTTACTACCTAAAAATACTACTTATTTCTATAAATTATACAGATAATTTCATAAAAAATAATCCTTAAATCGTATCAGTCACAACGCAGTCTCCAACACCGGTCCTCATACACTTATAGTCCCCCCACCATCCCCTCTAGAATCGATAAGTGGTGCAGTATCGATACCCTTAGTGGGAGTAGTTTTGCTCTCGATCCAGCCGGGTGGGGGGATCATTGTCATCTCCGAACTGTCACCGAATTTAACCGATTTCCGTGGTCCTCGATTCACCATTGGTGGGGCGTCAAGGTTGTTCGATCCCAGCCCTGTTGGTGAGTGTGTAGGAGTCAGTTTCTCTGTGTAGGGCAGCGGTTTTCGTGCATGAGAGCTGAGGTAGCTGGTTGCTGTTGGCTGTGTGGTGCTGTATTGGATGTTGGGCACCTGAAATATGATGAAAAAAAATTGTGATTAAAAACCTGAAAGACCATAGATCTAGTCATAAACGGCACAAAAATTAGCGACATGTCAACGCATTGTATTAGACATAACCATTTGATCGATTTAAAAAATTTTAAATTACTTCACGATGAAAACAAGGGTAAAAGATTTTCCTTTTTAGAACAGTTTGAAATAAAGAAGCTTGAAAAAAATATTTAAATACTCCCGAAATGAACATTTTGTAATGATGTTGGTCACTTAGACACCATCTGTTTCAAACAATTTACAGGTTATCAGGCCAATGGAAGTATGTTCATGCAATTTGCTATAATTCGTACTCTTGAGAAAATCGTAATAAGACGAAACGTATATCGAGTTACTGTCGAATAAAAAAATATTATACAATAAAAAACAAAAAGAGTTCGATTTTATTTCATGCAACATCCTATGACTGGAAAGATTGGAAAAAGTGTAAAAATAAGGGGTCTTTTATAAAAAAAAACTAGAAAAAACTTGGTTTATTACCCCTTTGTGGGGGGGGGGAGGTGAAAAAACTTCTTATATATTAATTTAAAAATTGACAGAATTATAGATTTCTTAACACACTTTAGGCGGGCATTACACTATAAAAGTTCTTTTATAAAGGATCTTTTATAAAAGAACTTTTAGGATAAATGTGATAGTGTAATACCTCTAGTTTTATAAAATTTGTCTTTTATAAAAGTTCTTTTATCATAGTTTGCATCCATCCAATATTTGATAAAAGTAGTTTCTCCCACTCATGTTTCGTTGCGTTTTTAAAATACTATTTCTTTAAACTGTAATTTAAAAACAAAAGTTTTGAAAGTAACTGAAGAATGGCCGAGTCGAGGATTGAGTGCAGGTGGTCTGTGGCGGCTACTAAAATTTTGATTTGTGAATATGAAAGAATAGATTATCTGTATGACGTTTGCCGTACAGAGTATAAAAATAGAAATAAATGGTTGAATGCTTATTAAGATATTGCTTCTGTATTAAAAGAACATGGATACACGTATGAGGTTGACGCCGTAAAAAAAAACAAGACAGATTGGGACATTGCTTCGCTGTTAACGGAAGGCATTTTGAGCAATTGTTACCTTAAAAATTAAACCTAGAGTATTTATTAATAGTTTTTTGTCTTATCTTAAATTTTAAGTAACTATAATTCCAAAATCGTTCAATTTAGACGTATAGTATGTTATACAAATAATATCTAGAATTTTTAATAGGACTCAAAAATAAAATAATATATAGGCTAAGTTGGGAATGTGGAATCTTTGGCACAATGATACTACTCAGTATATATCACCACTACACCAAATACTTTATTTTTGCACTCGACTCGCGTTTCGCTAACCATGTTAGCTTCATCAGGAGCGATGATTGACTAAAGCTAAACTACAAATTTACCCTATTTATACTTAGCCTAACCCTTGAATTACTCAAGCGGAACTAATGACATAGGCAAGGCCGTCAGTTCCGGTCAAGTAACTAGTAGAGGGGACTATAAGGAATAGGCCCCCTGTCTTTATTTGAACTACTTTTACATTTTATGATTTCCATACTTTCGTATGCGTTCAACAATCTCCTATCAGATACATTTTTTATTAATCTTAGATTATCTAATGTTACAGTTTGATCAGCTTCAAGGGCATGTTCGGCAATGTTAGACTTTTCTGTTCTACTGTATTTTAAGTGTGCTAAATGTTCTTTAAATCGTGTTTTAATTGACCTTTTAGTTTGCCCAACATACTTTTTATCACATTCATTACAACTAATTTCATAAATTCCACTTTTCTCACAATTAGCAATCTTATCTTTGGGATCTCCTAAGATATTCCTCAGATTGTCTGATTACTTATAGACTAAGGTGAGGCCTACCTTATGAAATACCTTATTGAGTCCCTTGCTATATTCGGATTATATGGTATGGAGACATACTTGGTGTTATTTTTTTCGCGTGTAAAAAAAGTGGAATATTTATTAGCTTATTTACTAAGTCATCGTCATAACCATTAACTCTAGTTATATTTCTAATACGATTCCTTTCTTTATTAAAGTTTACTCTATGCGAGGGAAAGTGACCAAACGATGAACTAAAAAATGTAATGAGGCTAATTTATGTTGTTTGCAATGAAATGAATCATTAGGAATATATCTATCTGTTCCTGTGTCCTTCCTATAGATATCAAATTCTAATCTATTATTATTTTTAATAATTAAAATATCTAGAAAAGGCAATTGTCCTTTGTTCTCAACTTCGTAAGTGAATTTAATGGAATCATACCGGCTATTTAATTTAGAAACAAAATCATCAATATTTGCTTTCTTTGTATCACACAAATGATAGTTCACCGTTTGGTCACTTTCCCTCTGAATAGAGTAAACTTTAATAAAGAAAGGAATCCTATTAGAAATATAACTAGAGTTAATGGTTATAACGATGACTGACATAAGTTTAGATTTAATATTCAAAATTCCACCTTTTTTACACGCGAAGAAAATAATACCAAATATGTCTCCATAGCATATAAACCGAAATATAGCAAGGGACTCAATAAAGTATTTTATAAGGTAGGCCTCACCTTAGTCTATAAGTCATCAGACAATCTGAGGAATATCTTAGGAAATCCCAAAGATAAGATTCTTAATTGTGGGAAAAGTGGAATTTATGAAATTAGTTGTAATGATTGTGACAAAAAGTATGTTGGGCAAAATAGAAGGTCAATTAAAACACGATTTAAAGAAGATTTAGTACACTTAAAATACAGTAGAAGAGAAAAGTCTAGCATTGCCGAACATGCCCTTGAAGCTGATCATACTGTAACATTAGATAATCTAAGATTAATAAAAAATGTATCTGATAGGAGATTGTTGAACGCATACGAAAGTATGGAAATCATAAAATGTAAAAGTAGTTTAAATAAAGACAGAGGGCCTATTCCTTATAGTCCCCTCTACTGGTTACTTGAGTGGAATTGACGGCCTTAGCTTTAGTCAATCATCGCTCCTGATGAAGCTAACATGGTTAGCGAAACGCGCGTCGAGCGCAAAAATAAAATGTTTCGGTGTAGTGGTGATATATACTGAGTAATAATATATAGGGTTTATCGTTTAAAAAAAAATCAGATGGCGTAATTTTTCGAACTGACAGTTTGAAACATTTTATTGTCAACGTCAGCATGTGCGCCATATTAACACCCTATAACTTTTATTTATACATTTTTTTGATACACTGGTTAATAAATGCTGTGGAATCCATTGTCACATGTCGCATAAAAAAAATCCTTTTTATTACGCTTAAACAGGTCCAAACGGCCCTCAGAATCATCAACACGTTGTTGTTTTTGATCCACTGTGAGCAAACGCGGTACCCATTTCGAACAGAGCTTTCTCATGCCCAAATGTTCATGCAAAATATGGCCATCACGTTCTTTTGATATCTTTAGGGTGTCAGCTATCTCATGCAATTTCCCTTTACGGTCATCCAAAACAATTTGGGGATTTTTTTGCTGTTTTCCGGTGAAACCACCTCATTTGGGCGTCCAGAGCGTTCAGCATCATTTGTGTCTGTCCGACTGCGTTTAAATTCAGCATACCAGTAAATGATTTTTCAGTCCCCGTAACACTTATCAAGCCATTGCTTTGCTTGAACCGTATTTTTTCCCATCAAAAAACAGTGTTTAATTAACACACGAAATTTGATTTTTTCCGTTGTTTGGAAAATATCAAAAGTAGAGTCACTAAAACCACTGTAATGTGTAAACCAATAGTCGAAATCTCATAAAATTTTGACACGTATCGTTTGAAGGTTGATACTTCCTAAAAATCATATGGATTTTTTGAAAAGGGCGACATCTAAATCTATGCACTGACTTATTCAAACTCATTCGTGCTGGAGAATTACTACTTCTGCATTCCCCGATTTAGTTTCGAAAGTTTGGTTAGCCAATTTTAGCAGATAATATAACTTAACTCTAGTAAACATTCAGCCCTGAATTTAGAAAAAAAAGTACAAGTGGAATAACATAAACCAATACTTAAGAATAATAAAATATTAACTGTTTTATAAATAAAATGTATATCCAATATGACAACACAATTATCATAATCTTTATATAATACATTGCATAATAGAAAGAACATAAAGAATTCTGAAAAATTACCTTTTAGGATCTTTGGGAAATCTAAAAAAACTAACTCCTTTGGAGATACCACATATATTTTTACAAGCGCTAGCCGCACAACAAAAACTTCCTTTTGACATCTTTTTTATAATTATTTTCAATTATAACGCCAAAAGAGTCATTTACTTATTGGAAAATTATTAATAACTAGCCGTGCCCGCGGCTCCGCTCGCGTGGATTTCATTCACTATTATCGTTACTGCTCATTCCTTATATTACCTAACGTAATAAAATGTTTCCTATAACCTGGCCAGAGAACATATGTATGAATTAGAAAAAACACGTAAATCGGATAAGTGATTCACGAGTAATAAGCGCACTAACGGACAGAGAGGCAGACAGAGAGACGTTGCATTTTATACTATATTCTTTGCTACATGATATTGTTCCATATTTAATGGTTAAGGCAGTGTACTGCAAGAGACCGCGCTAGCGGCAAACTTTTTTCCGACTTGATTCACTATTATCGTCACTGCTTATTCCTTATGTTACCTAACGTAATAAAATATATCCTATAACCTGGCCAGAGAACATATGTAGGTTTTAAAAAAAGCACGTAAATTGGATAAGTGGTTCTCCAGTGATAAGCGCACTAACGGACATACAGACAAACAGCCAGACAGACAGAGAGACGTTGCATTTTATATATGTATATTATATATGAATTTCGGAGCACTTTATAAAAAAATTCTCTTTGAAATCCAGATAACACACCTGCGACCGCGTTGGCAGCCATGTTGTTGGTATGATAGGGGACACATGCCTGATAAAAAGCAAGACAAAAAACTGAGCGTCGCTACTATGTTTCGTGTTTATTGTGGCGGTACTGAGCGGAAATTGCGCTGGCCAATAATTATTAACATATTTAATATTTTTGCAGTGCATCGCTTCATTAAATAATAGTTGGAGATACAACTCTGGTATGGGACACCGAGTATTTAACTTGCATATTTTTTTTATCTAGTTCTTCTTTCTAAAATTGCCTTTACTAATAAAATAATTAGTCAAAACGGTCTGGCTTGAATTTTCCACGCATTTTTAATACTACAAGACAAAATTAGATTTTTTTTCTTCCAACCGTATTTAAAAATAGAACAGGATCAAAGCATAATAAGGAACCTTTTAAAAGCACATGGCCTTTAGGTAATTTGTTAAGTCATTGGAAACTCACCCTTAAAATTTGGTCATCTATTGCTCTCCCTCTTCCTGCTTTGTATTCTTGATATTGGGATATCACACATAATAAGGCATATAGCTGGAAAAAAAGAAAGTTACTTATATAGTATATTAATACTTAGTAAAAAGAATAGATGCCGATAAGATGAGGAAGTAAAACTTAGCAATGCTACTGTCAAAGTTGTCATATGAAGTGTTCGGATTTCACAAGTGTGGTTGTTTACGTTTAAAGATTTTTTTGTTAATGGAGAGATTTTGCAACGTTTATTTTTTACATGCCTTTATCCTTATCGTTATCTCAAGCATGCGCAGTGTTAACGCTGAGGAATTGCAAGGTTAAGTTAGTATCCAACTTCTATAAACTTGAACTTTTGTTCATTCATTTCATGGTTAAGCATTATTTGATCGGTCGAAAGAAAAATTACAGTTGTGTCTAGCAGGGTTCTATCACTTCCTTCAATATTTTCGAGGTAATATGAATGTGCGATAAATAAAATTTCATTCGAAATTAACACTACACACACTGTAATGCCATTGTGCAAAAGATTGCAAAATCCCAACATAATCTGAACATTAATTAACTATTGTTAGTGTTGTTTGCAATAAAATATTATCACTTCAATTTTACTGTATTTTCTTAGTGGTTTGTATCCTTACGTAGGAAAAAACAGGCCTTACCATAATAGCGATAAAAATAACGAACTTCAAATAACCTCTCTTATAAGTTTCTAAATAAGGGAAATCGTTATCCTTAATAAAGGTTTCTGTGATTTTGTTTGAATACTGCGCATGCTCCAAATGGTAGGCGCTTGCTTCAAATAACGATAACAACCGAGTCCTTATATTTAATTTATTTCCTCTACTACGGGGCAAGCTCCAAACGGTGGAAGCAACTTCAAATAAAGATAAAGACAGTGGCCTGCCAAAATAAGCGTTGCAAAATCTCTTTATTCTGTGCATGATTTTTACCATCTGTGCATAGATTTTACATTTTATATCTTACTTATTAAACAAGGGACACACATATCTAGTTTATTCGTAATACTTTTATTCGTACGGAACACTTATCAGGGCCGGCTCCAGGCGGTAGGCAAGGTAGGCAACTGCTTACGGCGGCAAAATTTAGAGGCGGCAAAACCGCCTGAACTACTAGAGCGCAAAGAAAATAAACACAACTCACAAAAATATATTTCGATTAATTAAATCTAGAAAATAAATGAATAGTAAAATCAAATACAACAGGAATAGAGAGGCTTCTGCCAGAAGCCTGTATATTCCTGTCTATAGAAATACCCAGAAGTTCTGGGTATGAGATTCAACCTACTGAATAGTCATAATGACTCTTTTAAATTTTTATATGATGTTTATAAACTTAAAGATACAGTGTAAATATCTTGAAAACATCTTGACAGATGGTGATTCATCCGATCTTAGCGCTTTAGATCTGGCTGACGAAATAGGTCTTGTTTCTTCACTTTTACTTAAGAAAGAAGGTCCAGTTGACGTTCTTAAATCATTACTTCCCTTAAAATTGGACCAAATTTGAGCATTGCTCTAAGAATTTTGTTAACGCTGCCCGTAACTGTTGGTACCGGAGAAAAGAACTTTTTCTAAATTAAAAATAATAAAAATTATTTAAGAACTGTGACTACATAAAATCGTCTTAATGGGTTAGCAATGTTGGCCATTGAACACGAATTGCAGAAATGAAACTCGAAAAAAATTGTTTTATTTCAGGTTCAGACTTTGTATATTATTGTACTAGTTTTGTTTATTGTTTTAAAAGTATTTTGTAAATTTTCTTTGAAAATAGTAGGTACTAGTTTTAGTTTGTAAGTTCGTTGTCGTTAGCTCGTAAAAATGTAAACTTTGTTTTCAATAAAACAATTTTTCGTAAGTCTGTATTAGTATTATTGTCTTAATTCAACTGTATGTCATTTACCTGGTTAACATAGTTTTCTTTAAGTTTGGGTGCGGCTGCATTTTTTGAGTTTGCCTACGGCAGTAAAAAAGCTATGGCCGGCCCTGCACTTATAAGATCACAGGTTCTAGTACTTATTAAAATCTTTTACTTTACCAAATATCGCTTATACGGAAGTTTTCAAAAAAATATGTAAAACCATCTCAAATTGTATTTAGGCTTATATAGAGAAAAAAAAATTTAAATATAGACTTTTAATATACTTAGTTAGAAGTGGCGTAGACAGAATCTAGGGGCGAAAGAGGAGGCATCCATAAGGCGTTATTTAAGGACAAAAGAGAAGGCTAGGTGGATGTATTTTTTAGAGCTAGTCTGAGGAAGTTGATCGTTGATATGCTACTGTCAAAGCCATCATATGCAGTGTCCAGTTGTAGCATGCGTAATTGTTTGCATTAAAGAGAGTTTTCATTATTTTGTGCTTGATTTATACAGTTTTTGTTTAGTTTCTACATTTCACAATGAATCGTTTTATTTTAGTGGGTACTATAACATGTAAATAAAAATTCGGAGCATCTAAGCTAACACACAGTTGATAGTGGGAAAGATTGATAATTTTATGAAAAATAATTTTGTTCATATTTGGTAATTACACTTACATGTGGTCGATGTTCTATTACTAATTCTGATAAATATTGTTTAAAAGGATGTTTTGTAATATGTTGACATCGATAAAATCTCTAAAGTCGCTAGGGTTCCCTTATGAACCCCTATAGGTTTTTATTTTTAATCTCGGCATGTAATTTTTTATTTTTTTCTTACGTTTGAAATCACAGCAAAAAATCAACTTTTTAAAAATGAAGAATGAGAATTCAATATTAAGATCCTATAAAATAATTAAGATTTTACTCACGTTTAATGTGTTAAGAAAAAAGTCAATAGTGACCAAAATTGCTACTGATGGATTCCATTGAAGCTAAAAATAATAAGATTTATAAGTTACATATTTGAGATTAAGCTAAAAATGTATAAATGCAGTAACTACAATAGCTGATGATGTATTCTCCTAACATAGTACAACAAATTTCGACTTTGTGTCTGACTCCGAGGTCGCATGGGGTGATTCCGATAGCATTTTTTCCTGCAGAAAACCAATCCGTTTGTTGAATTGCCCTATCACATTTTGCTTTGAAGATTTTCATAATTGAACTTGCAGAAAGTACAGTGCTAAGGGAAAAATGCATATGGATTTTCCGATAAGTTATAAACTTCCTTTTTTAATGAAGCGGCTGATTCTGAAGCCTTTTTTGGATTTCCTGGGATCTGGAGTGGCCTTAATCCAAGCATATTCTCAAAGTCGCCATTGCTGGGAGGCAGTTTCGATTAGCGAAAAGTTGATGTAGGTTTTTGGACGTTTATCTGAAATTGGACTTGGATAGAGTGGGGGTCGACACCCACGGGGACTACCGTCGTTATGTTGATGGTGAGGAGCCATTTGGATTAGAAAATACTGACTCACGATATGCAATAGGATATGTCTCTAAAATCGAACTATCTACAGGACCGTTGGCAACAAGTTTCTGTTGCCAATGTTGTCCGTGAGGTATGTTTATACCTCACGATTGTTGCGTTATCTTCTCTGGCTCGGATTGAAGGCCAAAATGCCGATACGTTAAATAATGGATTAAGGGACCACTTACCACATACTGTGTTAAGAGATTCTGATGATGTTTGATACAAATAAAATGTCTTGTCGATCACAAATTTAACACGTTCTTGAGTCGGTTCTTTACGATTCACGATCCTACGTTTAACCGCCTTAATACATACTGTCTTTCCGATTCTTTCTTATCTAATTTCTGCGCAATATTCTGGGTTATTGTTAACAGCATTTCTTCAACCTTTCTGCTAAATTATAGAACCTGGGTGCTCCAATCGTAATGTTTAATTTAAACCAGTTTACCATTAGTCAAGTTTTACCACTGGATTTGGATATGACAAAAATAAACGCCAAGATTGTATCAAAGAACCTCACGACAGAGCTGAAAGCTAATCGGGGAGATATGGTAATGCGAGTCAAGATTCTTGTTCTCTCGTAATCACAGGTGAAGAATCATGGCTTATGGAGTACAAAGTGGCACGCTGAACACTCCCTTCGGTGCCAAGACGTTAAGAATCATTTACTTTTTGACAGCGAATCAAATCCAATAGTTGTGCGTCCAGGAAAAACTGTCAATTAAACTTTCTATGAGAGAGCTCGTAAAAAGAATAGAACAGTACCTCTGTAATGAATGCTAAAACACTATAACGCCCCACATTTTAGGGCAGTCTTCATCTATGATTTTAAATTATTGCTGCAAACAATGAAAACAATACCTCCGTCGATGTGTGGTTTCCTAAGGAAAGTACTTTGAAGGAGATAATCTTCCTTTGTAAAAAGTTAGTTCTATTATTATCTTTCTGCCCGTCTTTAAACGGTACACTAAGGCTGGTCTCACACTGGAACCGACTACGTGCAACCTTTGGCTGTACGTAGTAGCATAACTACGGACGAAGTTGCCCAAACTTGGGATTGTAATCAGCGCTTTCACATTGGTACCGACTTAGTCGTGCTACTACGTAGTCGGTTCCAGTGTAAGACCAGCCTAATGTTTACTAGTCCACTGAAATATATTTATTGACTAGCAAAAAAATAGCGTTTCTATGGTTTTGAGTAAATCACTGTTCTTATTATCATTGTTATATTAGCCATTTATTTTCAAGAGAATATGAATACAATTTGTACGGGTTTTAGAAATAATGCTCGATTTAACTAATAAACAAAGATTCCTAATTAAAAGTTAAGAAAGAATTTATTAGACGAATTGAAGTATACTACATATATTATAGGTATAATATTTTCAAAAACAAAATTGAAGTTGGTATATTGGGGTTTGGGTTAAAACTGGAGACAGAAATTAAATTTAATTAGAAAAGTTTTAGAGGTTTACGTATTAAATTCTAAGCCTCTATTAAAACCAAAGCCCTCAATTTATAGAATGAAGATGTAGTTCTGACTTTATTGTGTTTCTGAGTTTTAACTTAATCTTTTCAAAATCTGTATTTTGACAAACACTTTAAAATTATAAAGGTAGATTAAAACAAGAAGTAGCAAACAGGATTTTTTAATACTTTTTAAAAAGTTGTGGGTTTTGGTATTAGTCAAGATTGTCTTTTCTATATAGAGAGTCTCATCTGTTTGGAATTCTTCGTCCCGGTTTATGTTTCCCACGGAGTAACCTGAACTAATCTGTAGCGATTTACTGTGGATCGCTACTTCCTACTGCCCTGCCGCGCGTGTGCAATAGCTCTGTAAAATAGTTTTCTTTTATTATTTTGAACTGATATTGATTTTAGAGAGGCGGCCATAGCGTAATGGGTAAGGCGTCTGCTTTCTACATCGGTGACCCAAGCCCAAATCTGGGCACGGAAAATAATGAATTAAAAAAAAAAAAAACTTTACAAAATGATGGTCGCCTCTCTCTTGGGGAGGCAATGGAAAATCCTCCGTAGTATCATGCCTCACTTTAGCATTAAACGGTAGATCCCCCTTGTTTGTGGAACACTTAAAAAAAGGTACCAACCACATGCAAAGGCAAGGGTCTACAATAATAAAAAGAACAAGATATAAAAATGTTTTTTAGATAAGTTCCGTTCTTTTATTATTTACTACATATAGATTTCTGTTGTTTTAATTCATAATAATATAATCTTAGTACTTACAGCATGGACTATTAGACTATATATTATGTAAACGATGTCAACTATTGTGAAAAATGCCATGTTGAATATCCACGGAATTAAGAGATACTTAATGTCCTAAAAATAAAAAAATATATATTAGTCTCTGTCGGTTCTAAGCTCGTATTTTAGAATATTTCACTACTGCCGTATTGAGTTTTTACTGCTTTATTTTGACCAACATTCAAATATAGATTCAAATATTTTATTTCTCCAGTACAAAAAATAATTGTAGAAAACCTTTCATATTATGACAAAAATACAGCATAATATCTAAGTGATAGCACAAGGCCTACAATATCAGTAAAAAGCTCCTATCAATCAAACTTTTAATGTCAGAGTCTCAACTGTTATAACTTCCTTTAAAATATATTTTATTAAACGTACACACACATTTTAAAACTCAGTCAAGTGTAAGTTTGACTTGCGCAATTAGTGTTCCGTACGTTGGTTGCTTTTAAAATAATTTTTTTTGTTACGGAGGTATAAAATAATCAATGACTTCAAAAAACACATCCCAAATGAGTTTTTTTTATATACCGGATAAGTAATTAAAAGTTGTAATAATTTTCGTTCAATCTACACCCTGTGGAGAATATTCCAGAATTTTTTCAAAATTTTCTGATCAGTATTTTTCATGATAAGGGGGGCTAGCGATTTTTCGCAATTTTTTAAAAATAATACAAAGAAAAGTGCGCACAAGTATTACATTATGAATATTTCTGAACTCGTGTTTCTTTAAGCTTTTATTTAACACTCCATTTGACGACTTGGTAAAAAAATTTTTTCACTTCAGATTTCACCCCCTAAAACTAACCTCTTAAGTCAAAATTTAACTTTCAAAACTACACTGCTCTAACGAGGCCATCAATTCCTATGTTAGTGCCAAATTCCAATTTTCTACATCAAATAGTTTCGGAAAAAATCGGGTGTGACAGACAGACGGACATCGAAGTTATAAGTGTTCTATACGGAAAACTATAAATATCAAAATGTTGAAATTTTGAAATTTATATATATATATATATATATATATATATATATATATATATATATAAGGTGTACAAGTATGAAATGCGGGTTTTAGACAACAGATGGTGCACCAATGCAGTTTGTGTTATAAAGATTTGACACTGCGCCATTTTGTTGTGTCATCAACAAGTGTCAGACGCGCACGAGTGATAAATTGGAAAAGTGTGTGCATAGTGTTGTATTGTTGTGTTCAATATGTCGAAATTTATACCGAACAAAGAGCATTTGCGGACAGCATTAATTTTTTGTTTTCATTTGAAGAAAACTGAGGTTGATTCATACCGATTAGTTCGAGAAGCTTATGGTGAATATACTCCATCGCAAGATACGTGTCAACGATGGTCTCGGCGTTTCGAAAGTGGAGACTTCGATGTTGCAGACGAGGAACGTGGAAAACTGCCAAAAAAATACGAAGGTGTGGAATTGCAAGCATTGTTGGACGAAGATGATTCGCACACACAAAAACAACTCGCCGAGCAATTGAGCGTTAGTCAACAAGCTGTTTCCAATCGGCTACGAGAGATGGGAAATGTTCAGAAGACCGGTGGATGGATACCACATGAGTTGAACGACAGGCAAATGGAAAAGCGCAAAAACACGTGTGACATTTTGCTCGCTCGGTACAAAAGGAAGTCGTTTTTGCATCGTATAGTTACAAGGGATGAAAAGTGGATTTATTTTGAAAATTCCCAAGCGCAAAAAATCATGGGTAGACCCAGGCGCACCATCCACATCGACCGCAAGACCGAATCGCTTTGGCAGAAAGACGATGCTCTGTGTTTAGTGGGACCAGAGGGGCGTAGTCTATTATGAGCTGTTAAAACCTGGGGAAACGGTTAATAAAACGTTACCAACAACAATTGACCGATTTGAACAGTTCGCTGCTTGAAAAAAGGCCAGAATACCGGAAGAGGCAACACAAAGTCATTTTTCTTCACGACAATGCTCCATCACATACGGCAAAACCAGTTCGCGACACGTTGGAAGCACTCAGCTGGGAAGTTCTACCCCATGCGGCTTACTCACCAGACTTGGCTCCTTCCGATTACTGCTTGTTTGCATCGATGGGTCCCGCACTTGCTGAGTAGCTCTTTGGTTCGTACGAAAATGTGAAAAAAACGCTCGATGAATG
The DNA here is from genome assembly GCA_019049505.1 of Pachyrhynchus sulphureomaculatus. Classification (NCBI taxonomy): domain Eukaryota; kingdom Metazoa; phylum Arthropoda; class Insecta; order Coleoptera; family Curculionidae; genus Pachyrhynchus; species Pachyrhynchus sulphureomaculatus. Next base: position 50,509,799 of record CM032451.1, on the reverse strand, counting down.
GTTCGCAGCAAAAGGGGAAGATTTTTACTGGCGTGGTATTCACAAATTGCCCGAAAGATGGGAAAAATGTATCAAATGTAACAATCGATGGAGCATACTTTGAATAAAGCACTTTCTATCATTCTTCCAAATTTAACATGTTTTTTTAGAAAAAAAAATCCGCATTTCATACTTGTACATCATATATATATATATATATATATATATATATATATATATATATATATATATATATATATATATATATATATATATATACATAAAATCAAAAATTCGGTTTTTCGATAATATCTCGAAAAATAAAAAAGATATCGAAAAACTAATAGCAGTACGTGAAAGAGTGGGAAAGAAGACACAAGAAGAGTATATAGATTTTTCCAGATATCTGCGAAAAACTGAATTTATTAAAAATTCGGATAGGTGATTCAGAAAGTGTAGCGCTTCAAACAAGTTAATTTGAAAGTCTACGCGCATCGCTCGCAGGATTAATCGATATTACTTGTTTTCAGTGTGTAAAGAATTAAAAAATAGTTTTCTAAAGAGGAGATTTTCAGCTTTCCGACAATACTAATAGTTTTTATTTTTGTTGCTTTATAATTTGTAAAACTTAAAACGAAATTTTTGTTTGCATGATTTTAACGGGCGGACACTAAATTACAAATATTTAATAAAATATAGTATTAAAAGAAATCTTTGTGCAATTATCATTATTATACGTTAAGTATCCATATAAGAATAATTAAAAATACCCACATTGTCTGTGTTTTTTAAAAATTGAGTTTTAAAAAATGATAATTTGCCTGCATTAATGCGTCGCCGGCAATGTTACGTTCAAAAAAGTACGAAATGGTCAAAAAGAGTCGGACAATTTTTTTTTAGTTACAGCTAAATGTATACTTAATGTTAGAAAAATCATTAAACATTTAAAAAAACTTTCTTTTTTTTTTGGAATATTGCTCTTAAAAAAGTGTTCATGATAAACGTATTTTTTGCTTATTTTTAATCATACAACTTGAACTTAAAATAAAATAACCGGTCAACTGCAAGTTGAACTTGCGCAATTAGTGTTCCGTACGTTGATTGCTTTTAAAACAAAAATTTTTGTTACGGAGCCGAGGTATAAAAATAACAAAACACACCCCCCAAATGAGTTTTCAACAAAGTTTGTTTCCAATCTTTAATGAAAACTGATGACCTTGAAATTTTTGTTTTATATATATATATATATATATATATATATATATATATATATATATATATATATATATATATATATATATACATATATATATATATATATATATATATATATATATATATATATATATATATATATATATATATATATATACATATATATATACATATATATATATATATATATATATATATATATATATATATATATATATACATATATATATATATATATAATATATATATATATATATATATATATATATATATATATATAACTCGTGTTTTCACAAGCTTTCATTTGACACCACACTCGATGTCCTAGTAAATTTTTTTTTTCACTCCCGATTTCACTCCCCGAAACTAACCGCTTAAGTCAAAATTTAACTTTCAAAACTACACGGCTCTGATAAGGTCATCAATTCCTATATTATTACCAAATTTCAACTTTCTATGTCAAATAGTTTCGGAGAAAATCGGGTGTGACAGACAGACAGACAGAAAGACAGACAGACAGACACCGAAGTGATCGGAACACTAAAAAATATTTAAAGTTGGGAGATGAAAGAAGAAGAAGTATAAGCTTTAAGTATAAAGTATTTATATTTCATCCAGGTACAAAGAAAACAGTTATTGAAAACACAAAAATTCTAAATTACTTGAAGGAATATTGTTTATTGGATCTGCCATTTTGAATTTTTCGAATCTGTCAACGGATTCTTAATCAACACCCCAAGAAACCACAAAAAAAAAAATTATCGGTGATCTGAAGAAGTGTACCGCAAACAATTGTCAAATTTTAAGATTTTATACAATTGTTTCGGTTCATAGTACCAAAATATAGAAGAAGTGTACCGAAAATTCAGAACAAAATATAGTAAGATAACATAACTCTTTATTTCAATTATTATGATTTTTGTGAAAGTAACAGCTACTTTAATCGAATAGAAAATTTATATATTTTAACGGCCAGTTAAGATACCTTTGTGTTTCTATAGTTCATATATTCATGTGTAAGCTTAAACAGAGACCATTTACCATTCGACGGTAAGTGACATATATATTCACCTTAATATCAAGTGGTAAAACAACCTAGCCCTCCCAATGCAGAGACCTGTTTTAGCAATTCACCTCCTGTCTTCGAGGTTTTTTAAATCCTGTATAAGAAAATTGCTTCTTGGTTTAACTAGAAAGTTTTACACTTCACAACAGCTGTTACTTTTGTGTACAAAGCTCAAATTCAACATATCTATGGAAAGCTACTGCTCCCAAGTTTGAGGCTTTGCTCCCAGATATACATTGGATTTGTTGGATAATACTTCACACCTGAAGAAAGCTGTTTTCCCCTGACCCTTTTCAAGCAGTTTTTTATATGGGGAACCGCTATGTTTCATAAAAAAAGCTTATCTAGTAAGCGCGCGCTGGCTATCTATATTATGATATTATTTGACGCTCCCGTACTTTTAATCCAATACAAAAAACTGCCGAGAATTGTTCGCTAAGCCATTAAGTTTCTCTCTCTTTTACTAATTATCAGGCACTAAATACGCATTAGTACCTGTCACATTAAGTTAGTTTAACTGGATTATCAACTACGTCCACCCGATATTCCCGAAATTTCCCAGGCTGAAAAATTAGGCCGTATTTAAATTCATCTATTAATCCATCGATTGCATAACTTTTCTCTTGATTCTTATCATAATAAGTGTTTCAGAAAAGGAGAGACATAGAGTGATGAATTGAATTGTTGGGTTCTAAAATTCGGAGGAATCTTGTAATAATAACTTGCTAATTATAAAAATTTCGTTTAAATAGATATGGGATAGACGAAAACAATAGGTGGGACAATAAGTTTTGACAGTAACATCTATGGAGCATCACTTGAACACTATTCACACTTCAAAATTTTAGGTTATAAACAAGAAAGCAAGTGATTCCTTAAAATTTTGTACAATATGTTTTGGGAAAATCGAAAAAAAAAAAAAAAAAGGACAAAGACACTCTTGTAACAGATATAAAAAAGCACGTATTCTTGAAAATGTGATGGAAATCTTTGGTCAAGTATCGAATAAACATCAAGAGCAAATCAAAACTTCTGTTATACAGAATAAAATTAAAAAAAAAATTGATCATCGTCATTTAATATCAAATCAGTCAATAAGTTTTGAAAGCGACACCTATAGAGCATTACTTGAACCAAACATTGAACACCATTTTGAAGCTTCATCTGTCATATGAACTCATCCTAAATTTCAAATCGATCTGTCAAGTGTTTAAAAGCTGGTTAAAGTAGATGTGTTTGAGTATTTTTTAAAAATGGAAAAAATCGAATATCGTGCAGTGATAAAATTCTTTGTTTTGGAAGATTTATCGACAACTGAAATCCATACAAAGTTAGTGAAGGTATTAAAGAAGTCTGCTCCTTCATTTTCAACTGCTCATAGATCGACTTTAGAGTTTAAACGTGGTCGTATAAGCGTCAATGATGATCCACGTTCAGGAAGTTCAAAAACTGAAGAAGCTGTTGTGTAAGTACATGATATTGTAATGGAAAACTGTCGATTAACCATGGATGATTTAGCTGAGGCTATAGGCATCTCCCATGGATCAGTACATGAGATCTTATCTAATGTTTTGAGTGTGAGAAGGATATTCATAAGATGGGTGCCGCATTTGCAAACATCGGAACAAAACCGCCCTCGAGAGAAACTTTCTAACATTTGGCTCCTGCCATCAAGAATAAAATTGATTTTGTGCATCAATTTGTAACTATGGATGAGACTTGGATTTACCAGTATGATCCTAAACTGCGACAACAAACCGCACAGTGGACTGAGCCCGGTTGTTCAACTCCAAAGCAGCCAAAGTGGTCTAAGTCGTCAAAAAAAATTATGACATCAGTTTTCTGGGATGCAAAAGGAATTTTGATAATTGGTTACCTTCAAACCGATAAAATAATCACAGAAGAGTGTTATATGCAACCTTTCGGACCAGCTGGATGAGAAAATTCGTGAGAAAAGACCCGCTTTGCAGAACAAAAAATCATCTTTCATCATAACAATGCACCTGCTTATAGAGGTAGTTTGGCATCGGCAAAATTGGTCGGATTAAAGTACGAATTGTTGGAACGTCTACCCTATTCGCCAGAGCTGACTCCGTCTGACTTTCATGTGTTCCTAAACCTCAAAAGATCTCGTTCAAGTAGAGATGGGATAGACGAAAATAATATATTAAAAAAATCTGATTCAAATATACAGAGTTAAACCTGTCAGGTATTTTTTTTTAAATTTCCAAAAATTACTAGGAGTCCCATTATCTTAAGGAGTTTACTATTAATCTAATTAACAAGTATCCCGAGAATGCTTCAACACTCGTTTCACTTTTATATGTTTATTGAACAGGATAATTTCTTAGAAAACTGTAAACAATTTTAAGCATAATTTTTTATAATTAAACATATAGGAGGTTAAGTTGGTGAACGAGGGTGTTAGAGGGGTTTCTTTGCTTATATGCACCTTCAGTGTTCTTGGAGACAATTTGAAAATTGTGTTATAAGTTATTTATCGTTAAACAAACAAGGGATTAATAAAATGTGGGGGAAACCGGAAGGAGTTGCTTCGTCTATATCGTGTTATACCTTCTTTCCAGAAGGAAAGTACGGGGTAAATTACTTTACCGATTTTGTTCTAATTATTTTGATTATTTCGTGGTTATGATAAATAGTTCCCAAATTCTAAGGAAACATTGCTCTGAAGGATTCAACTTAACAGGTTGACTGCCGATCTATATTTTTGAGTTTGTGGTTGACGCCGGTAAGATTTTTCCAAATATTTTTATTTTATTGTGGTAAAAATGAAATGAGTCTTGGATGTGTTTTTTTTATGTGCCATTCAAAATATTAGAAAAAAAAAATTTCACTCCGATCGGAGTAATCGGCATTGCAAGTGAAAATTTTTACTAGATGCCGAACACTCCGATCGGAGTGTCCAATTAAATAAGTAAAGAAATAATAAATCGAACTCATGAACTCAAAACATTTATTTCTAAATCATTTTTGTACATTTTTATGGTAATCCTCAAAGCAATTAAGGCAAAAACCTGGTTGTCCAGGGCACATTTTGCATTCATACACTGTTTGCTTTCTTATTTTATTTTTCCTGCATTCTTTGCATTCCTTTCTGCTTACCCGTTTTGTTTCTTTAGTTCCTTTTTTTTTCACTAACAATTTTTTCTACTTTGCTAATGCTGTGGACATTTATTTGGCCTGGAGGAATTTGCGGCAAATTAGTAATTGGTCGTCTGGCTAGTAAATTTCTTATGACATCCAATCGGAAGTCATATAATCGTAACTGGTCAGACCGCGAATATTTATTGTACAAAAAAATAGGCGTTTATCATGCTCATTTGCAGCACATGCATGAATAAATTTTTGTACCACCGAATGGTTTTACGGCTGCAAGGATAATATGCCATCATTTGATCCTGTCTATCTATACCGGACATAAAAGCATTATATCCAATGATTGCGGAAGGTTTTTCAGATTCTTGATTTCTTTTGTTTTTAAAAATGCCCATTTCGCTTCCAAATTCTGTTGAAATGTATTGAACATTGCGTTTATCGCGCCATTTTCCGACATGCACTCCATTGCAAAACATAGATTTATTCTCACCACGTTTTAAGTTTGCACTCTCAGCGTACCAGTGCAGTATGTATTTTGTTGAAGTAATTTCCTAGCTAAATTAACACTATTGTAAAAATTGTCTAGATAAACAGCATGTCTCACACCCAATTTTTCCTCCAATAAATGTAAAACAATCTTTTCAGTATGTCCGCTTCCACCATAAACATCTGTCGCACCTTCGTAGACACGAAATTTCAAAATAAGTCCATTAGGCTCTGTCAGCATGTATAACTTCATACCATACTTATGACGCTTATTCTTGATATACTGTTTAAACTGGAGACGACCCCGATAAAGTACCATAGCTTCATCCAAAGACAACTCTCTTCCAGGATAGTAAATTTCTCTCATCTTGTTGTTAAAAAAAAATCTGCCACAAATCTAATCTTTCCTAGCCGATCTGCCGGATCCATATCTGGAGATGTAAAATGCAAACACCTCAAGATAAGCAAAAATCTATTCCTTGACCTATATTTTCTAAAAAACAGGTAGATTAAATAGCGGATCAGTTTTCCAATAATCGTTAAGACGGCTCAAGGATATTGTGCCAGTGTGAAGTAACAGGGCCAAAAAAATTTTTTAGTTCGTCAAGAGTAAGATCTTTAAAATTAGTAATACGTGATTTTGTACTTGTTTCTGGGCGCAGCAAAACCTCGACTGCGTAAGAGTTCGTTCGTTCTACAATAGTTTGTAAAAAATCATCATCAATGATCATTTCGAAATAATCGATAGGTGCACCCTGTCCTGGAATTTGCACCAATAATTCCTGGGTTTTCTGGAACAAAATTTGTTTTAACGCACCTCTGTCGTTCCATTTTATCTCATCAAGGCTAGGAAGTGTTTGATGTGGCCGAATAGGGTCTATAAAATTCTCTTCTTCGGACTCGGAGCTTGAATTTACATCACTATCGTCTGTGTCTGGTACGTAATGTTCGTCACTACTACCTCCGCTTTCTTCCAATAGCTGCAATAATTTAGTGTCAGTTAGCTTCTTTTTCTTATCATATACCTTTTTTTCATCACTACAATGTCTTTTTTTTAATACCAGAAGGCCCAGGTTGATTGTCCATATTGTACGGCAGATTACAACCAAACCAAAAGCAAATCCGCGGAACCACTTAAGCACCTGTTAGAACTTGCGTTTTTAAGCAACGCCACCACTAGAAACACGTTTCATATACAACGCCGATGGAATACTAAAACGTTTCGTAAGAACGCATGTCGAACTCCGATCGGAGTAGACGGCGTTGGCGAAGAGGCCCGACGCACTCCGATCGGAGTGGTCGGCAGTCAACCTGTTAAGGGGTAAGGCCACTCCAGAATTACCTGGCGGTACATCGCTCTTGAGTTTAAACTTTTATAATCACCTTACCGGATAAAATTCACTTACTTGTGGGATTCTAGCAAATTTATAAGATCCATATAAGAGTTTAGAGATGTCATAAATAGTATAAATAGAGCGAAGTATTAGTATATACTCAATATAAGCGTCGCCAAGCGCATGCTCTTATTTTTTGTATTCCATCAGCTTTCTTTTATTACCATTAGTTATTAAAAATGAGTGACAAAACAAAATATATTGGTCGCAAAGATAGAAAATGTTGAAAGAGTTCTTTGAACTAGCCGTCACGGTCACGTCATCGACCGCAAAACCGATTTGAAATGGAAACACCGCATCCCGGTAGCGTCGGTTAGTCCGCAAAGAAACTGAGACTGTCTGAAGATGTTCGTGACATTGAAGTGGATGCATCTTTCATCAATTTTGTGGCTTCACACAGAACAGCAACGGAAGCTTCAATCCTACGATTTGGTCAATGGCCCCAAACACAACAACAAGTGGGAAAACTGTCCTTGATATTGCACAAAATCTTGCTGTGTGCACCTTCAACATTGGAATAAGTAGTATTATGAAAATTATGGTGATTTTAGGTATGATTATAGGGACCAATTGTTTCAACTTCTGCGTTGAAGCTGACGACTGCCGTATTGAGTTATCCGACCATTCGTTGCTTGAAGCTGCAACATGTCGGCTTACTTCAAAACTAGACAGAAATTAAGAGGATAATATCAATGTGGAAGGCCAATTGTATGGTGCAGGTATCGCCAATTAAAGTTATAACGACATTTTCTACTGTAGAATGTTACTCAAATTTTCAAATGCGTTTTTCTCAAAATTGTATTTTTTCAAATCGGGCGAATTGATATACTGCCACACATTTTTATCGATTCGCTTGAAATTTTGAGAGTAACTTGCAAATATTCAAATTTTTCGTGAAATTTTTGGGTGAAAAATGAACAATTTTTTTTAAATGATTACTACACGTATTTTTCGAAAAAACAATATTTTCGAGTTTCCGTTTTTATCATATATTAATGAAATTTTTTTAGTTTTAGGTTAAAGTCTACGGGAGCAATTGTTGCGCCTGTTCAGGCCTCACATAAAAGGTGCCTTGTGGTCTTGGATTCTGAAGCGGCTATTTTGAATTAAAAAGATAAAAACATTTTTGTTCACTTAACTATTTGTTAAATAAAGTACTTCAAATAAATTTTCGACTGCTTTTATTATACCCTTGAGAAAAATTCCCCTTAATTAATTTGTTTAAAAAGGGAAAGAAATTGAATACAAATTGAATCCAGAGTCGCAAACCAACTAGTGTTTTCAACATTCGGGGCTTTAATAATTTAACCATATTTTTTTATCTTCAAAAACATAACTTATTACTACATAGAGCTTTAGACCTATCGGAAACTTTTTATAACAAGTTGAATTCGCCACTGCATCAGGGTCTTAATCAACTACTATAGAATATGACATATTTGACGTTAATCGTTCAAAGTAAATTACCGTCTAGAGAATTTGATAAGGAGATCCGATATGGGTTGGAAAATGGAATTGGGACCCAGCTCTCTGCCTACAAATGACAGACTAAATTTAATTGCTACCCTTGTCAGCAGGTCACACTTTAGTGGAGTTGTTTAAAATTTTAGAGATCTTTATAAACTAAATTTTGTTCTTTGTATTACTGTCAGCAAGCTACGTTTATTTAACAGAATAAAATAAAACTAATGTGCTATATTATTAACGAAGCGTCTCACGCTGGTAATTCAATAAAGTGATGAAAGTAAAACCAAATTAAAAAAACCGGTCAAGTGCAATTTGGACTTGCGGAGTTAGGGTTCTGTACGTTGATTGCTTTTAAAATAAATACTTTTGTTCCAGAAGTATAAACAAGGTTTGTCCGATCTTTACTGAAAACCTTGAAATTTTTGTTGTTTTTTTATATACCAGATAAATTATTATTAAAGGTAATGCATTTGTGATAATTTTCGTTCAATCTACAGTACTTTTCGTGATAAGGGGGGACAGCTATTTTTCACACTTTTTTAAAAATAGTACAAAGAGAAGTGTGCGCAAGTATTACATTATACACTACCGTCAGAAAGTATTTGCCACCTAGAAATTTCAATGTAACTGCCACCTGGTAAATTTAATTGTTTTTAACAAGTGTACATCATAAAATTGTTTAGATAAGCCTTTTTGGTGAAATCCCAAATTAAAAACCAATTAGAACAAATTTCTAAGTTTTGCGTGATAATCGTTTTGAGGCGATTTCTCAGAATTCCAGTTGAAGTAAGAGCTCATTTCAAGTTTCTAGAGATTATGGCAATTCTTAGTGACATTTTATGATAAAAACTATGCTATAAATACCATTACCCTTTTGAAAATTAACCATTCGCAAACAGTACTTTGTGGTTGATACAGGCTCAATTGTTTTGTGAAAATGTCAAAAACGAAAGAAGTTTCCGTTGAAAACCGGCCTCTGATAATTGCGAGACATCCAAATGGTTACTCGAGTCGACAAATCGCGAGTGATATGCAGATGCCAAGGAGAACGGTGGACTATATCGTAAAAAAATTTTCTGCGGGACATGGAATTCCCAACCAAAAACGTTCAGGAAGGCCTCAAAAAACGACTCCCGCTGAAGACAGAGCTATAACAATGTCCAGCAGACATAATCGCCGCCTAACCGCACCAGAAATCACGGCTCAAGTAAACCTGGAGCGGCTCATTCCCATCAGGGTAAACGATTAGAATGGGCCCGAGAACATGAACATTGGACATCAAAACAATGGAATTCTGTCCTTTGGAGCGACGAATTCGAAATTTTCGGTTGTTGGATGTTGGAAGTCTGTCAGTTGCCTACAGTAAAACATGGTGGAGATTCGGTGGGGTTGTTTTGGCAATGGTAAAGTTGGAAACAATTTTAGGATAGAAGGAATCATGCGAAAAGAACAGTATAAAGAAATTTTGTTAACTCAAATGCTTCCTTCTGGAAGAGATATTTTTCAGGGCTGAAATTTATTTTTCAGCATAACAACGACCCTAAACATTCTGCTAAATAAATTAGAGAACTTTTGGAACAATGGAAATCCAATGACGTCCTGGAAGTGATGACTTGGCCTCCACAATCACCATACTTGAACCCCATCGAATTGCTGTGGGACTGTTTGGACAGGTGTGTTCGAAAACTCAATCCAACATCAGAAAATCACTTGTGGAAACTTTTACAACCAGAATGGGTTAAAATAACCGAAGAAACTGTGAAGAAAGTACTGGACGGAATACCGAAACTCTGTAAAGCGGTAATTAAACACAAAGGAGGTCACATAGACGAGAAAAAATTCTGGGAAATCATTAATATTTTTCTGGTTTTCTAGACTATTATTATAATGTGAAAATAAATAATAATTCATTCATTTTTGTTGTCTTGGGACTGAAATAACTATGTGGGAAAATACTTTCTGACGGTAGTGTATATATTTTTGAATTCGTCTTTTTACAAGTTTTCATTTGACGCGACGACCTGGTAAAAAAAAATCACTTCCGATTTCACTCCCCAAAACTAACCTCTTAAGTCAAAAATTAATTTTCAAAACTACACGGCTCTGATGAGACCATCAATTTCTATATTAGTGCCAAATTTCAACTTCCTATGTTGAATAGGAGATATCGGGCGTGACAGGCAGACGGGCGGACACCGAAGTGATCTTATAAGTGTTCCGTACGAAACACTAACAAGTCTACACAAGGTGACAATTAATTTTTTGTTCTCTCACTATATATCATAAAGTATAGGCGTCATCTACACTTTAATATGTCATTTTAAAGCTGTATCATTTTCCTATTAGTTTTCCGTATGGAATACTTCGGTGTCGAATATCGAAACATAACTAGAGCTAAAACAAAGTGCCGTCCAAGTTTCGAAGTAACAGACAATGGTGCTGATTCACAATTATAATCTGTTCTTGATCGTACAGTCAACAGAATTCTACAGATTGTCGAAGTGAAACAATCAATTCTTGAAAAACGAATAACTCGTCTTGAGTCGATATCGAAGTATGGTTGTGATGGGACTTCAAGGTTTACCCAATATAAACAAGTGTTTACTGAAGCTAAAAGTCTAGAAAATAACAGCGTTTTCCTCATGTGTGCGGTTCCTTTATGGTTAGAATCTGTCCAAAATAGGAGAGCGACATTTAATTCCTGGCGAAATGATAATCCGCCTTTTACCAGACACTGCAGACCAATTAAATTTGCATATCAGAAAGAAACATCTGCAATAATAGAGTCTGAAATAGAATACATAATCAGATAGACGAACTTTCACCTACTAAAATTATTTTAAATAAAATAAAAATTACAATCAAGGATACCCTTTTTCTGTACAATGGTAGATGGCAAGGTTCGCCAAGCTGTAACAGAGACCACGTCTTCATCAAGATGTTGTATTTGTTATGCTCTTCGGAAGGAAATGAATAACCTGCAGGAAATATCTAAAAGGCCAGCAAAACAAGAAGCCTATAAATACGGTCTCTCATCGTTGCATGCTTGGATAAGAAATATGGAATGGGTATTACACTTGGCATACAAACTTCCAATAAAAATATGTAAAGCAAGACTAACCGAAGAAGAGAAATTATTAGTAAGTACAAGAGCTAAAGATATTCAAAGTTTTAGAAATGAGTTAAATATGCTCGTAAATTGCGTCAAACAAGGAAAAGGTAAAACCAATGACTGAAATACAGCAAGAAAATTCTTCCAGAATTATGAGAAAGTTGCTGAGATTACTGATGTAGATAAAGATTTTATCAAAAACCTTTTTTTTTTCTTTTTTTTATGGGTCCAGCACACGTGCTAGAGGGAAGTCCCTAAAGTGCTCCAGGAGCGGCATGTGTGCGGAAAAAGCGATTCACGTTGTTCTTGAATCGCTGTAAATTGTACTCGGTGGAAAACACAGCCTTGGGCAAATTATTCCAAAGGGATGATGTTCTCTATATAAAAGATTGCTTGAAAAGCGTTGTACGCGGAGTAACAAGCTAAACCTCATGGATGTGAAGTATTAGCGCGATGTGTATTTCTTATATGCACCGCTCTGTGAGGAATTAAGCAAGCTACATCCTTCGACCACTTTCCATGAAAATACTTGTAGAACAGACTCAAGTCGCCAACTGTTCTTCGATGTTCCAGCGAATCAAGGCAGCCAGTCAGTTCCGGGTCTCCAATCAGACTAACAGCTTTTCTCTGAATAGAATCAACAAATGCAACATCGAGATATGAAGAAGATCAAAAGTGACAGATGTAATACAACGAATATGTATATTAAGGTGGAATTGCAGGACATAATTAAATGCAAAAAGCAAACCACAAAGCTCACTGGAGACAACTTGGGGAGGCTTACATCCAACTATGGATGGACTAAGCTAATGATGATGATAATGACGATGACGTAATAAAAATCTCAGTGAAAGCATTGAAACAAAAAATACTAATACAGTTACCAAATTATTTGACATCTGTTATAAAAAAAACCGTTGTAACTTCATTATTTATGGTCCATATCCATAACACTGGAGATTCTCCCAAATAGAAATAAATGGAAAATAATATATTTTAAACTAGTTTCTGATATCTTCATGTTTAAATCTAATAAAAAATGCATGGAATATATTAATCAAGCGTCAGCTATTAACAGCATGCAGTATACAGGACGAATGTCAAATCTAACTCAAACGATGCTATTCACAGAGGTCACTAATCAGAATAACTGAATAATAAGCTTTCATACTCTACTCCACAATCCATATACCTCTTTTTATTTGCTTATTGGTGAGCGTACATAAAAGAAATTAGCTTGCTTATTTTCACTTGATGTAGTTTTTATTTGAATAAATTCTATACAGAATCATGTGACGCCATCGTTTTACAAGTTAGTCTTGGTAAAATGCAGTTTAATGACAAAGGCCTGTTTTTTTTTTGAACATCAAATCATTTCCTGAACAGCAAACAAAAAATGTCTAAGTGGCATCAAAATACCCATTTTGATCACCAACTAGCGCGCACGAAATAATTTTATTATGTTAGTTTCAAAGTACTATAAACAAAATATTTTTTCGTCATGTTATCGGCCAAAACAAGTTAATCTTGAACAGAAAATAAATTTTGTTGACACTGTACAAAAAATAACTGAATATCAAAAATTTATCACTCGTAGCAAATATACTTCTTTTTAGACCCACGTTGTAGTGGTTAAAATTATTATATAATTAATTTAATGATTAATGCTAAAAATAAAATTAAGAGAACCCAAAAAAAAACAAGAAATACCGCTTACGCAAATGTTTGGAAATCGCGTAATGATGATAGTTCCGTAAGAGCTACAGGTATTAACACGTAGGCTGAAAAGTTTTTGGTCTGACACATAGGTGTTTAGGAAGTATCAACCTTGAAACGATACGTTTCAAAATTTCATAATATTTCGACTATTAGTTTACAAGTTACAATGGTTTTAGTGACGCTACTTTTGATATCTTCAAAACAATGGAAAGATCGAACTTCGTGTGTTGATTAAACACTGTTTTCGGATGGAAAAACTACCGTCCAAGCACGGCAGTGGCTTGATATGTGCTACGGGGGACGCTACTCTTGAAAAATTACTCAACATTTACTGGTATCCCGAATTTAAACTCGGTCGTACAGATACAAACGATGCTGAACGCTCTGGACACCCAAATGAGGTGGTTGCACCGGGAAAAAAAAAATCGACAAAATTGTTTTGGATGACCGTAAAGTGAAATTGCATGAGATAACTGATACCCTAAAGATATCAAAAGAACATGTTGGTCATATTTTGCATAAACATTTGGACATGAGAAAGCTCTGTTAGAAATGGGTACCGCGTTTGCTCACAGTGGATCAAAAACAACGTGTTGGTGATTCTGAGCGCTGTTTGGACCTATTTAAGCGCAATAAAAAGGATTTTTTCATGCGATATGTGACAATGGATGAAACATGGATCTACCACTACATACCGAAATCGTATCGGCAGTCAGCTGAGTGGAAAGTAGTCGGTGAAAGCCGAGCGAAGCGACCAAAGGTACAACAGTCGGCAGGGAAGGTTCTGGCCTCTGTATTTTGGGATGCTCGTGGACTAATTTTGATCGATTATGCTGAGAAGGGAAAATTATATGACGTTATTGGTGCGTTTGAAGACAGAAATCGCAAAAAAACGGCCCCAAATGACCAAGAAAAAGTGCTCTTTCATCAAGACAATGCACATCACAAGGCAATGGTTACGATGGCAAAATTGCATGAATTGAAGTTCGAATTGCTTCCTCATCCACCGTATTCTCCAGATTTGACTCCCAACGACTATTATCTATTTGCAGATCTTAAAAAAAATGCTCGCGGAAAAAATATTTGGCTGTAATGAAGAAGTTATCGCCGAAACTGGGGCCTATTTTGATGGAAAATACAAATATTTCTAATAGAAATGTTAGAAAAAGCATTGGACTGATTGTATCGCTCTTGAAGGAGACTATATTGATGAATATAGTCGGATTTGTGCAAAAAAACGTATTTTAAATAGCTAGACCAAAAACTTTTCAGCCTACATGTTATACTGGTGGCGTGAAACGTTTAAAAAACAAAAATAAATAAAACCACACACGACAAGGAAGAATTTAAAATTAAGAGAACACAAAAAGAAAAGAATTTTCTTTGCGAAACGAAAAACACAAGTTGAAAGTATTTTTTCTTAGTCAACGTGGAATAATGAAAAGACAGTTGGAGCCAGTGATTTAATAATAGTTTACTTGAACTTTGCTTACCAAATAAAAAATTAAGTCTTGATATATTTGCCGATGGCAAGTGTTTAGGCATCGTAAAAGGATAGGTCTGTACTAAGGAAGGTTTATACCCTTAAATATCATATACTGTTAAAGCATCACTTTCATATTGATATGTACAGTCTGTCGAGAAAGAAAGAGTCCACGATACTTTATTATTCGTAGATGTGATTCTAGCGATTCAACAAAAAATCGGTAGAAGGAAACTTTGTCTACGACGCGTTTTAGTAAAAGTATCAGTCGGTTTCGAACTTTCGTCGAAATCATGTAAAATCCAATATAAGTGACTTGTTTCAGCGTCGGTTCGAGGAAGTCTTTCTTTGTTCCCATCCAAAGGTGTCTAAAGTGACACATTCCGCGGGCGCTAAATATATTAAAAAGTCGGTGTCGTTTGTGAAGAAGTGGATAAATCGTTTTAATGAGACGAAAAGTGCCGACGACTTGCCAAAACGTCGCTTTGTAGGCAAAGTCACACCGAAAGTTGAAAAACGGATCGTCTCTTTGTTTTTCCACGCGACCTGAAATTGACGCTGCATTGAGGAGCGGCAAAATTAAGAAAATCGGGTTTGAATGTGGCCCATAAGATCATTCGACAACATCTTCGTGCTCATGATGTCAAATTCCGAAGTACGTTGGAGAAACCTTTGCTGGGCGAAAATCATGTCGTGAAGCGGCTCTCTTGGGCCCACTATTAGATACTAGACTGGCCCTTACAATCGCCGGATGCCAACCCTATTGAAACCGAAAGGAAAGATTCTTGAGGATTTTGACTCAGTTGCCTCGAAGATGCCAGGTGATTATTGATGCAGGAAGCGATTGGACAACATACTAGGGTAATTGCGCCGTTGCTAGCACACCAAAGATTACATTGATGGCATGTAATGTTCTCGAAACAGTTTTGTCAAGAATACGAGTGGTCACGTTCTTACTTGAAAGACTGTGGTTGGTGGGGGTCTTTTAGACCAGAAACTACTGGAATCGGTGTTCTTTAGGATATCTAATGAGATGTATAATTGAAGTCGGATTAGATAGACCGAGGGGTGACTGGCTTTCAAACAACAAAGTACTTAACATACTCAAAAAAGTACGTCTTCACTTTTTATGTGGTAATGAATGCCAAGCGCGGTAAAATGCCCCCTGCAACCAACCAAACTTACTTAAGAATACCAAATTTACAAATAGTTTCTTTAGGAACTTTACATACACTAATGGTTTAGCATAAGATGCGTGTATAAAAGAGTTATTTTAATATAAAAAGCAGGACTTATACAACCACCAAATGATGATGCCTTAAATTACCATCACATTATATTTTTTTAACACAGCACACCCACTGCAGGAAAATCTTTTAGTCACCTCCAAAGCAATTCATATTCTTGAATCTTTACAGGTTGTACTTGGTAAGACACATAGTCTTGGGCAGATCATTACATAAGGATGTAGTTTTCCATATAAAAGTCGTACGGATGTGCTATATTAGCCTGATGTATATTTGTAGCATGTATTGCTGTGGGATAAATCAAGCGGGTTAAATCTATCGAACGCAGAATAGAATCAGATCGCCAACTTTTCATTGATACTGTGAAGAGATCCAAATTGGACAGATATCTCTCTTCTGGAGAGAATCTGACAAATGCAGGGCATGTTTGGGAGGATAATATAACAAATGAGCAGTGTTTCATTGATGAAGTGATCTGTTTCCAATTGCTCTAAAGCCTAGTTAGCAAACTCACGATGCAATCTATTATGCTACAGCATTGGTTAAATTAGAACTTGGACAGTTTTAAGCAAAAAAAAAAAACGCTTTTTCAGTATTCCAAAGAATGAAGGTTACTGGGGAGTTGTAGGTTCCTAATTAGTTGAATAGTTCTCGTCTGGATATAAGATAACAAATTCATGGCATGTTTGAGAAGAAAGCTCCAGTCATGAGAGCAATGTGCTATCAGTGGTCCAGATTAAATAGTATTTCTAACTTGTGAGAGGGTTCCGTTGCTATTTAAGTGACATGATAGTGCATGCCCCCAGTTAATGCCTATCAATTCAAGTTATCACTTTAGTAGAATAGAGTGTTCGAATATCACCGTTCGGATTCCGTAACGTTAACTTTTTTAAAAAAACTGCTACCTGGGTTTTTGCGGGATTAAATTCTACTTAGTTACCGTGAATCTAAGATAGAATTTCTTCCAGGTTGTTGTTACGTAAAAGTTCCTGTTGTGTGCTGAGGTTTGTATGAGCAATAGGAGTTTTAGCTTTCAACAAGGAACAAGTGTGGTCATGAGCAAAGCTATAGATTGAATTTTTGGTATTTTCAAGTAGATCGTTAATATAAAAAGGCCCTGGGAATACCGGCATTGATTATGAAGGTGCCGGAACAACATTAATCCACTACCACTACCAAAGAACATTTTTTCAGTAAATTCTAGAGTCATAAGCAAAACTTCTCAGATCATAATAGCATAGCTTAGCCAACAATCTGTTATGCCGAGTCCAGTCGAATGGCCCGGATATGTTAGAGATGTGGATGTCCCTAGAAAGAACGAAAATGACTTTAGCTAAATTCTCCAAAATCAAAAATAACTATTGTCAACATTTAAGCAAGTAAAATGACCGAAAAGCCTTTTTGTATAATTAAATAGCAAATAATTACCATCAAATTTAGATCAAAGGTAACTTTTTTAATTTCGTCTATTCCTTGTTCAATTGTATTGCCCAGTCGTCAGAGGCAAGTTTGGACGAGAAGCTGTCATTAAATGTTAACAGGCTGCATTTTGGAATACAGGTACTCTTTTGGACGTACAATACGATAAAAAAAATTTGCTCTGCTGCTCTAAAGTATACGCCAAGTCTACAAAATCGAAAATAAAATAAAAAATTCGGTTTTTCGCAAATATCTCTAATAATAAAAAAACCGGTCAAGTGCAAGTTGAACTTGCACAATTAGTGTTCCGTACGTTGATTGTTTTTAAAATAAAAATTTTTGTTAGGGTGGTATAAAATGATCAGTGACTTCACAAAACACACCCCAAATGAGTTTTCAACAAAGTTTGCTTCCAATCTTTACTGAAAACTGGTGACCTTGAAATTTTGTTTTTTTTTTTTATATACCAAATAAATTATTAAAGGTAATGCACTCGTGATAATTTTCGTTTAATCTATACCCCGTGGAGAATATTCCAGAATTTTCTCAAAATTTTTGATCAGTACTTTTCGAGATAAGGTAGGGGACAGCGATTTTTTAAAAGTAATACGAAGAAAAGTGTGCGCAAGTATTACATTATATATATATATATATATATATATATATATATATATATACATATAATATATATATATATATATATATATATATATATATATATATATATATATATATATATAATTTACTCGTGTATTGACATTTGACACCACACTCGATGACCTAGTAAAAAAATTTTTTTTTCACTTCCGATTTCACCCCTCAAAACGAACCCCTTAAGTCAAAATTTATGTTACGGTGGTATAAAATGATCAGTGACTTCACAAAACACACCCCAAATGAGTTTTCAACAAAGTTTGTTTCCAATCTTTACTGAAATCTGATGACCTTGAAATTTTTGTTTTTTTTATGTACCATATAAATTATTAAAGGTAATGCACTCGTGATAATTTTCGTTCAATCTACACCCCGTGGAGAATATTCCAGAATTTTTTCGAAATTTTTTGATAAGTAGTTTTCGAGATAAGGCCCGGGACAGCGATTTTTCGCGAATTTTTAAAAATAATACAAAGAAAAGTCCGCGCAAGTATAATATTATATATATATTTTTTACTCGTGTTTTCACAAGCTTTCATTTAACACCACACTCGATGACCTAGTAAAAAAATTTTTGTTTTCACTTCTGACTTAACCCCCCAAAACTAACCCCTTAAGTCAAAATTTAATTCTCAAAACTACATGGCTCTGATGAGGCCATCAATTCCTATATTATTACCAAATTTCACCTTTCTATGTCAAATAGTTTCGGAGAAAATCGAGTGTGACAGACAGACAGACAGACACCGAAGTGATCTTATAAGTGTTCCGTATGGAACACTAAAAAGATATCAAAAAACTAATAGCACCACGTAAAAAAAAGAGAAATTTTCCAAAATATAGATAATGATGATGTTGTTATTGGTGTCTGGGCGCATCAACTACTAAAGGTTATTTAGCGCCCCTTGTTCTGTTTGTCTATATTTTAAAGTGTATTTCTAGAAGGAAGTTTTGAATATTTACTTTCATGTGTTCAAATGCCCTTTTTAGTGGCCATTTTGGCATAGAAGTCCGCTCTGTCATTTCCCCTATTTCCTATGTGACTAGGAGATCATAGATCAAAGATGCTTTAGAGAGGCTGTATACATGAGATCTGTGATCTGCCTGATAGAGTTGTAGTCTAGATTTTTAGATTTGATCGCTGTCAGAGCGCTGAGGGAGTCAGATATTATTAAGATTGGAGCCCTGTGGGGCCTTGTTAAGAATACCTAATCGCCTCTTTTAGTACGAACAGTTCAGTGGCAAAGATGGAAGAATGATTAGGGAGCTTAAATATTCTTGTGATATTTTTAGTCATAAAGGCTGCTCCAATTCCTTTTTCGGTTTTAGATCCGTCGGTATAGTATAGCATGGGTTTTGAGTATTTTTTTGAGATAATTTCTAGGAATGATTTTCTAAGAAGAGTGTTTGAGCAGTTTGTCTTATCGTAAATTCTCATTGAAAGGTCTATATTGGGTTGCGGGGAAAGCCATGGTGGAAAAGTAGTGTAAAGGGGATATTCGTACTTTGGGGGGTAATATTGTATGATATGATCAAATTGTTTATTCTTTTTGGTATTGATTTCGGAATGTGGTTTAGGTTAAGTTTAAAGAGGTTTTTGTATGAGGCCAGAATATGGCCGAGGAGTAGGATTTAAGGAGGGATAAGTGTCTAGAGTATTGTAATGGGGGAGTCTGGGATAAGCATTATATAGATAAAATGGCTGATTTAACCTCTTCATTTGTAATGGGAATCATGCTTCTAACCTCATTTATGATTAAATTAACGTTTCTGTATATCGTTAAATATTTTGAAATTGGCTATTAAGGAGTTTCTCGGAGTGCTAATTTAAAATCTGATGACAGATTTGAACAATTCAAAATGGCGGATCCAATATGACGGCCAGAGACTATGCAATTCATTTAATTTCTTTGAGTAATTTAGAATTTGTGTGTTTTTCAATAACTGTTTTCTTTGTACCTGGATCTTTAAGTGAAATATAAATACTTCATACTTAAAGCTTAGACTTTTATCTTTCATTTCCCACCTTTAAATATTTTTTTATTTTAAGTTTAAATTGTATGATTAATAATAAGCAAAAAATATCTTTATTATGAATACTTTTTTAAGAGCAAAATTACAAAAAAGATAAAGTTTTTTAAGGGGCTACATCACCTTGAGATTTTCAAAAAATCGAATTATTTTTTTGGCAAGATTAATTGTTTATACTTTTAAGAACATTTTAAACGTTTAACCATTTCAAAATTTAAATTATTTCCGAAGTTATAGCAATTAGAAGTGAGCGCGGCAGAGAGTCGGCCCGAAACTCAGGTAGCGGTCGGACCGGCACAAAATGCGTTATTGTTCGGTCATTTGCTTATAACTTCCACATTTGTTATTGGAATGACTTCAAACTTAATACACATAATGTACGATTAATATATGTTCAGTATATGAAATAAAAATCATACTATATACTGTTATCGCGTGCGCGATAAAGCGTAAAGATGATTATTTCAAAATGCTAGACAACAAATTGAAAAATTTTTCGATTACATGAGTGTGAATAGTCATTTTCAATGTATTTTTGCCTGTTGAACATGAATCCGTTGTTCAAATTTGGCTACCGCGTCGTAATTTTGAGAAAAATGACGGAAATTTGCAAAAAAAGACGGTTTCGAGGATTTTCATGACATAACACAGGCACGAATATTTTTCTCATAAATTTCGTTAATACTACGCGTAAGTATCATCATTTAGCTTTAAAATGCATTTTGCCGATGCATCGTTTATAATCTGCTAAATAGTTTTGATTCTATGAATAATTATCTTTACATGAATTATCTTTACGCTTTATCGTGCTCGTGATAATAAATTGTATGATATCATATTTCTGAAAATATATAAATCGTACATTATGTATATTAAATTGAAGTCATTACATTGACAAATGTCGAAGTTATGAGCAAATGACCGAAAAATGTCGCATTTGTCTCACTATGGCGCGCGATGTAATCAAACACTCACATTGAGATCGAAATTTCAAAGTAGTCAAGCCGCGTTGCCGAAAAGAGGCAACAAGAGTTTAATTGCCCTTTTTTTAGAAGTGTATACTTCATAAGAAATGAGGAATATATCGTCATTTTTTCATTTCATTGGAATATTGCCCGAGAGAATGGCTGAGTGGAGAACGTTAGATCAAGTCGGGGGAACTTTAATGTCCATTTTTTACCAAAGGGGGACGAAGGGGGATAAAAATAGGATATCTCCGGAAACTAGAGACTTTGCCCTCAGAGGGTGAAAGCGCCATCTCATTCCACCTCATTCCAAAAACTTTATTCATCTTTGAATATTGAAGTAAGAATAATTTTTTGTGTCGAATATGTCAATTGTTTATTAATATATTGTAGCACTCTAATGACGTTACACTAAGATTAATTTGTTGTTTGAAACCTAATAAACAAGTTCTAGTAAGCGTTTAACTCATATTCGTAGTTATGTTGTCCACAGAGAATTTAGAATGTAATTTCTCGAATTACAGAAATTCCAACATTGACGAAAATGTCACACTTCAATGGATAATTTTAAGGAAGGCAGAAGGAATTAATTAGTTATAAATATATGATATATATTAAAGGAAAAAATCGTCAATATTCGAAAATACATCTTTAATTTTTTCATCCAATATTTTTTACGCCGTCGCCCCAATGTGCGGCACGAGCGGTTAAAGCCTTGACAAAGGATATTGTTCTTTTAATCAGTCCTTTATAAGAACGCTGTTTAGAAGGATACACTCAGAATAACAACGAAAGTCTAAACGGTGTCTACGGCTCCAAAAGTGCATTACAGTGGCATAAAAAATTGTTGAGATTGCATCTTATATTGCAGCTAGTATATTTAAAGATGGATATACTAGTGGATTACAAATGATGCAATTATTAATTTGTAATTAGCCCAAGCGCGCTGCGATTTACCGAAAACTTGGATTCTGAACGAATATCTATAGCCAACATGAGAGCCCAACAGGAGACTAAAGAGGCCAGGAAATTGAAAATTGTCCGACTTATTTTGTAAACAGGCAAATTTTTATATTTTAAAACTCAGTTTTTAAATAACACATACAATATGGGTATTTTTAATTATTCTTATATTGAAACTTAAGGTACAATATATATATATATATATATATATATATATATATATATATATATATATATATATCTATATATATATATATATATATATATATATATATATATATATATATTATATATATATATATATATATTGTGTATATTATGGACATTAGTGACAAACTTTCACATATGAACACTAATATTAAATATTTTTTTGATGTTCTGGCTCCTTTAAAACCCATTGTAATAAAGAAACAAAAACCGGTTTGGCTGACAGACACTGTGCAAACTATGATTATATTGAAAGATAGAGCGTTTCATAAATACAGTAAAACAACAAATCAAGAACATTGGAACTATTATAAACAGTTACGCAATCAAACTAACATCGCTCTAAGAACTGAAAAAGAAAATATTTAGAATTCTGCGCGAATAACGGTAACAGCAGAATATTGTGCCAAAGACTGAGAAACTTGGATATTGTGAATAAACCTACAGCTATGCATCTTCCGGATGTCTTAAATAGACCTTCTGATATTAATGATCGTTTTTTGCAATTCTCAAGAAATGACCGATAGACGGATACAAATTTGATAGAATATTATTTAAATAATATGTGTGTGTGTGTTTTATGGCATTGGTGTCTACCAATTAGCCAGCATCTCTCTTTGTCCTTTTACAAACAGATTTACATTTAATTTGTCTTAAAACTACTTTATTTTCTGACAATTTAAATAATATGAAAACAAATATAGGAGAAAAATTTGACTTTTTTACTGTCACTACAGATGAAGTAAAATCTCAATTACTTAGTATAAAATCACTAGCTACAGGTTCGGACTCTATAGGTTTGGAAATGTTGTGCTTATGTTGTCCCAGGATTTTACCTTTCCTAAATAATGAATTGTTGCGTTTAGGAGCGGATATTTCCATATATCAAATAATAATGATATGAAATCTTTTAATGAACTACGTCCTATAAGTATCCTACCTTGTCATTCAAAAATTTTGGAAAAATAATGGATAAGCAAATAAGATTTTTCTTAGAAAATAAATCTGTTTTACCGATGAATCAGTCGGGTTTCAGAAAGGGGCACAGCTGTATAATACAACTTTATTAAGTCTGACGGAGGACATATTTGGAGCCTTGGACGTTGGAAAAATCGTCGATATTGGTGCTTTCGGACTATTTCAAGGCGTTTGATATGGTATGCCATGACTTACTGTTAGCTGTTCTAAATTTTGTTGGTTTTTCGAATAGTGCTATCGGGTTTGTCGGAAATTATTTGAACAACAGACTCCAGTACGTTGAAACGTCCATGGGGACTTTTTACAATTTATACGAATAATTTTATTTCTTGTTTGAAGCATGTCAAGTCATATCTCTATGCCGATGACACTCAACTGTTGTACTCCTTTTTGTCTAGTGATTGGAGAATGGCTGAAGCAATGGTAAAATAATGATTTAAGTGCTTTGGTGGAGTTTTCGGAGCGCCATGGTTTGCTAATTAACCCTGATAAATCATCTGTCATGATTTTTGGTAACCATAGGGACCGTTTGCAGCGTGATATCAGTATAAACATTGCTGGTAAACGTTTGGAATTGCAAAATAGTTTAAAAAATTTAGGTGTTATAATAGATACACATTTGCGTTTCAAAGAATACGTAGGGCATATTATACAAAGAGCCTATATGTTACTGAAAAATGCTTTACCCACATCGACATCTTTTGGAAGAATCTCACAAGGTAAAATTGGCAGATTCCCTTGGTTTAAGTCACTTTAATTATTGTGATATTATGTATGGACCGTGTTTAGATAAAGTAAACCTAAATAGAATTGAAAAAGTGCAAAGGAGCTGCGTATGTTTCATTTATGGTATAAGAAAATTTCAGTCCGTGTCGCACAAATTAGAGGATGCTAAGTGGTTGAATATGCAGGATAGACGTAGACTACATTCTTTGGTAATGTTTCATGTTTTTGTTGTTAATAACTGCCCACCATACCTAACAAATAAAATTATTTATAGAACAGACGTTCATAGGTTGAATTTAAGATTTGGTGGACTTATATCTCCACCACCTCACCGAACGGGTCTTTTTAAAAAAAGAAGCTTTTCCTACAATATTTATATACTTTATAATACCGTACCTGTTGCTTTAAAAACCCTTAAACCTGAGGTATTTACAAAGCGGATAAAAAGTATTTTAAATCAATTAGTTAATTTTTGTCGCATTTCTCTCTCTTTCCCTCCCTCCCTCTCTCTATCTCGTTTAGTTTTATTATTTTCTTTAATTCATGGACATTTATGCTAGATGATGTAGTTTACATGGGGTTGAACTTTGAACAGTTTTAATTGTTTTCAGCTCCTTTTTCTTCTTTCTGTAGCAGAAATATGAAATGTATAATGTAAAGTGTAATATTAATGTTGTTTTGCAGAAAAGAGGAAATAAAATTGTTATTATATATATATATATATATATATATATATATATATATATATATATATATATATATATATATATGTATATTTATATATAAGGTATAGTAATGTACAAGGATTTTTTTTTCGATACTATATTTTAATAAATATTTACATCAAACAAAAATTACAAATTATAAAGCAACAAAAATAAACTATTAGCATCATCGAAAAGCTTAAAGTCTCCTCTTCAAAAATATATATTTTAATTTTTTTACATTCTGAAAACAAGTTATATCGATTAACCTTCGAGCGGTGCGTGTAGAGTTTCAAATTAATCTGTTTGGCTCGCTGTACTTTTGAATCACCTATTCGAATTTTTAATAGATTCTCACGCTAATAGAAAAATCTGTAAAAACTGTAACATCTCCAGCTCTTTCACGTGGTGTTATTAGTTTTTTTCGATATCTTTTTTATTTTTCCCGATATTACCGAAAAACCGACTTTATGATTTTATTTTGGATTTTGTGGGCTTAGCAACTTTTTTTATCGTATTCTACGCCCAAAAAACTACCTGTGTACCAAAATGCGGTCTATTAACATTTAATGAGAGCTCAAAACCCCTGGCGATTGGGCTAAGTGGGCGTCAATTCATTTAAAATCGAATTCCTTGCCATTTACCTATTTACGTGATTGGAGACAAAAAAAACGTATTTTAGAAATGCGAGGAATTGATTAATGAAATTATTTAATCATCCGTAGAGCTTGCTTAGCGTTTTTAATATCAAATTACATTTTAAATTTCGTATTTTTTATCCGTTTGTTTTTGGGCCAGTCGGCAGGTAAAAGTAAAAAATTGGAAAATTCTGGACACTTAATTTGTTAATTTATTGTTCATTTTCCTTTATAAATCCATTATAAATACGATTCTTTACCATTTACACGAATGGAGACAAAAAAAACGTAATTTAGATTTATCTTCAAAGGAAAATGCGATAAATTGATTAATGGGATTATTTAATCATCCTTTGCGTGTATTAGCTGTTTACAATAAAAAATTATATTTAAAATTTCGTACTTTTTATCAATTTGTTTTCGGGTCAGTCGACAGATAAAAGTAAAGAATTGGAAAAATTTCCATAGCACATGCTAATTAAAAAACCGGTCAAGTGCAAGTTGGACTAGCGCAATTAGTGTTCCGTACCGTGATTGCTTTTAAAATCAAATAAAGTTTTTACCTAGGCTAAGTTAATTAGGCCCTGACATCTGGAGATCCAATATGTATATTCACGTTTTTTCTTAGGCAGTAATGTAGAATAGTTATAGCATCTTAGTTACCTAATAGCCAATAACTCAATCTAGCTCAATCTAGAATCTAGTAACAAAAGTGGAAAACATTTACTACCTAAGTATTTAACTATAAACAAGTAAAATAAAATTATTTTGTCAATGCGCCGCAATGTACTAAAATAAGTCACCTTCACCATTTTGTGGGGAAATATAATTCTCAGTATTTTTCAGTATTTTTTATATAGGGTAGGTGCACCAGTAGTCGACCGAATAACGTTGGGATTACGTTAATCGTAGCTTTAATGAAATCCATCATAATATTTGAACTCTTTAGGTCGCAATATATCGAATTTCAACCCTTTACATTAGGCCATTTGGAAAACTTATATAACTGTTTTTCTGTCGAATCAATAAACAAATAAGGTACGGACGTAACATCACCAGTTGTCGACCACCCTATCTCAGTAGTCGACATGTTACAGATAGGATTGGAAGAGTCCTAAGAAAACACAACATAGGCACAGCATACAAACCACAAAATACTCTGGCAGACATCCTGGGTCAGCATAAGGACAAGAGAAAACTGGAACACCATTAAGCTTACAGCATCCCATGCGGAGACTGCCACGAATTGTACATAGGACAAACAAACAGAAGAATCTCCACTCGGATCCAAGAACATAAAATAAGTATCAAAAACAAACAAACATCAGCTCTTTTTCGGCACCATCATGATACTGGTCACAATATCAATTTTGAGGGTATCTAAACAGATAGCCTCGATTTTCCATTATAAAACACGCATTGTCTGAGAAGCTTCGGAAATCGAAAAGAATGAACAGCTGAATAAGAGGGATGATTCACTGATTATCTCCACTACATGGAAGGCTCTACTAGCTAAACTAAGGAATAACCAAATTATCGAGAAGGCAACAGTCAGCATAGCGCCGGAACCCTTAATTACCACTGATACGGGCACCCAGCCGGCAAACATCGATGCCCAGACGAAGACTTCCTACACCCTACCTACAATCTGCGTAAACGTCGAGCTATAAAAGACGGCGACCGCACTTCGGTTTCTCAGTGAGCTTCGAGTGGCAGCAGCAGGAAGATCACAGTATCGAATAGTGAAAGCTGCAAGAGCACTTGAAAACGCCAAATGAGATTTTGGAGAAACGTCATGCAAATTCATTGTTAGACGAACGAATTGAAACCCGCAATTTTAATGTATTACATTCCACCATCCGTGTAACACACATATATATATATATATATATATATATATATATATATATATATATATATATATATATATATATATATATACCCCGATGGTGAGAGGGGAGGGGACTAAGGGTGAGAATCGAGGGGAATTACCATAATAAGGTATATCGTTGGTGAGAGGGCGATGGGACTCTCTTTAATAAAGCACCCCGAAGATGAAAAGCGATGGAATTCATCATAATTCAGCATCCTGTGAATGAAAGGAAGAGGCTAATTGAGGATATTTCAAGATCCTGATATAATAGATCAATTCTGTTGACATATTTGCTTTCAGCGACCCAAAATACGTGTAGGTATGGTTATCGGCTCGTTTTTTTTTTGCATTAGGTTATGTTATAATTCTAGATCTTGTAAATTTCTTCTATTAGGTTATGTTAGGTTTAGAGTTCTTGGTGTAAGATTCTTGCATTAGCTTATGATAGGTTTAGAGTTCTTGGTGTAAAGTTGCTTGCATTAGACTATGCTAAGTTTAGCGTTTTTTGTGTAAGTTTCTTGCATTAGGCTGTATTAGGTTTAGAGTTCCTGGTGTAAAGTTCTTGGTGTAGGCTATGCTAGATTTAGATTTCTTGGTATAAAGCTCTTGATGTAAGTTTTTTGCATTAGGCTACGTTAGGTTTAAAGTTTTTGGAGTACAGTTCTTGCATTAGGTTATGTTAGGTTTAGAATTTTGGATGTAAAGTTCTTCCATTGGGGTGAGAGGCACTATTATCCAGCATCGTGAGGGTGTGTGCGAGGGGAATCATTTTAATAAAGCATCCAGTGGGCGAGAAGCGAGTTATTTCAAGATCTTGACTTAATAGGTTAATTCTTTTGACATAATCGGTTTAAGCACCCGAAAATATATATAGATATGGTGGTCTGTTCATTTAATTTCTTAATTTACTTATAGACGTATTTCTGACTATTTTTGAGGTGTTTTTGAGATTATGTCAAAATGCTGACGTGATGGGTGAATTCTACCCTTGAATTCGATTTCGACACCCCAAATACGTGTGGATTTCTCGTTTATATTTTCAATTTATTTGTAAAAGTATTTTTGGTCAGTTTCGTGGTATTTTTTGAAGTTATCAAGATCCTTGGGTGATGTGCCAATTCTAACCTCGGATTCGTTTTCAGTACACCAAAAAACATATGGTATGGTATTTCACCTTTCAACTACAAAACTTTTTTTGTATTTATATTAACATTATTCTAGAATTTTTTAAAAATTTTTTAATCAGTACTTTTCGAAATAAGGTGGTTGAACAAGGGTGTTTTTGCCATTTGTTAAAAATAATACAAAGAAAAGTGTGCACAAGTACCAAATCATATCATATTTTTGAACTCGTATTTTCAGTTCAGTTTTCATTTGACACCCCACTCGATGACCTGGTAAAAATTTTTTTTTTCACTTCCGATTACAACCCCCAAAACTAGCCCCTTAGGTCCAAATTTAACTTTCAAAAAATACACGGTTCTGATTGGGCGATCAATTCCTATGTTTGTGCCAAATTTCAATTTTCTATGTCAAATAGTTTCGGAGAAAATAGGGTGTGACAAACGGACAGACAGACAGGTGGACAAACACCGAAGTGATAATAATGTAAAACTACATTTTTTGGATCGATTGGGTTATTTCCGGGGCATATTTTTTTATGAATTGGAACAAAATTTTTATACATATACTTTGGTTTAGTATATCGATTAAGTTCCCAAATAGGTAAAATGGGCTTAATTTCATCTGATCATGACTTAACTAGCGACATGTTTTTTCTACATAGGAAAAAACAAGAATGGCCGTTAAATATGTTAGTAGCAGAGAAGATATGAATAGTTTCATATTTTTAGGTAAATAATTGCCAAATTTAGCCCATTACAGTGATGGAGAGTCACAATTTTATGCTCAGCCATCAGCAAAACTAATGAAAATAACCCTTTTCCATCATTTTGTCAACTACTAGTTAAAATTACACGATAGAGACAAAATTACGAAAAGATGGATGGCATAAGAGAGAGTCTTTATATCTTTCTCGCTCGGGTCGGAACATAAGACGGGGAACGAGACCCTGTTCATAGCCTCATTGAAATTTCTTGTAAAATTATAATGTATTAAGCCAATAATAATTTTATGATTATTTGTTATAACAATTTTAACATTTTTATGTATCATGAGTTTGTTTGTAGAGTGTTTTTTTTTTTGGTGACCACATTCACTATCAACGGTGGTGCATTTTAGCGCTCTATACTATTTCCTACTGTCTCTCTACATTAAAAATTCGATAGAACAGCGGTCGGCAAGCCGCGACCCGCGGGCCGCCTTCCTCCTTGTGACCCGCGACTGTTTTTCCAAATAAAAAACAAGCTCTTCATAAAACATATTGACGAAAAAAAGCTTGACCATTTCCCGAATTGTAAATAAGCTGTCGAGGAAGTTGGAATAAATTTTCATTGGAAAAATGATAAAATGAAATGCATTTTAGTGCAGCTACAAAATCAGTTCAACGATAGATTTTGTGATTTCGAGAAGGTTTCTGGCAAACTGAAGATTTTTGCAAACCCTTTTTCATGTGATATTGAGGACGTACCGAGTATTTTACAAATGAATGTGATTGAAATTCAATTTAATGACACTCTCAAAAACTCCTTTGAAATCAATGATCCTGTTAAATTTTATGGCAGTTTGGCATCTAATTTTGACGAACTGAAAAGGTTTGATCACCAATTAATTACAATATTTGGCAACAAACTTTTTCAATTCTCGATTACAGAAAAAATAAATATTGTTCTCGTCTCACAGATGAGCATTTGAGGGCCATTCTGCGAATTTCTACGACAGACATGAAAGCAAACATTCTACAAATAGCCAGTTAAATACAGCCTCAAAAATCACATTAAATTTTGATTCGCCTCTCATGTATAGTTATTTAGAAGTTCTCATTTAATTTGTCTGTTTTTTTCTCATTTTCTTTTTGTCATTGTTCCTACTTATTAATAAAATTTAAATAAAATGATGATGAATAAAATGTAAAAGTAAATATTTGAGTTTTTGCATTTTTAATATCATCGACATTAATAAAACCTATTAACAAAATTTTTGCCACTATGTGGCCCTTGCCTGCTTAAAAAATTGCCGACCGCTGCTCTATAGGATATTAAAAATGGAGACTATACCTCTCAAACAACAGCTGTCCATGCAAATAACCGAAGACAGTAGGCACAATTTAACAAAAACTTGAAAGAGACTATCCTTGGACGACAGTAGACTTTAAAGCTATTAAACCCAGGCAGAACTGAACCCGGGGAATCCATTCCAAAATCCATGAAATATTTTTTTTATTTTTTGTGGTGACCACGATTCCATTATTCCTTTAAGGAAAACATATTGTTCTTTTTCCCGGAAATTCGAAGGAATAGTTGGGGTTATTGTTTTAACGGAAGAATAACAAATTAAATTCAGTCTTTGATTCCATCCGTTTCCATCTTCCCCCGTCTCCATCTGTTAGACCCTGTCCTCCATAACCTCGTCCACATCGTCTCTCCACGATCGTTTGGGTCTTTCTCTTTTTCTTCTCCCTATAGGGCTCCACTCCGTTATTTTCTTTATCCACCTATTATCTTCGCTCCGTCTTATCTGTCCATACCATTTTAATCGTTATTCTTCAATGGTGTTTATTGTGTTCTCTTTGATGTTCATTCTGCTTCTTATTTCTTCATTTGTTATTCTCTCTATACGTGTACCTCTACAACATCTTCTCCAATACTCCATCTCTACCGCGTTAATTTTAGATTTATTTCTTTTGTTGATCGTCCATGTTTCTGACCCGTATGTCATTATGCTTTGTATTATTGATTTGTATATGCGTGTTTTGTTTCTCTTTGTAATGTGCTTGTCCCTCAGGATCGAATTTAATGGTCTTATGCATGTCCGCGTTTGTCCTAATCTAGCTTTAAATCTCTTCTTCTGATGTTGTGTTTTTTGAAATGATGGTTCCTAAATATTTAAATCTATCGGTTCCTTTGATTATTGTTTCGTTATCGACTTCTAGATTCTCCACGTTTCCCTTCTTTGTTGTTAGATATTCTGTTTTATCAAAGTTTATTGCTAATCCTGCTTTAGTGTATTCTTCTTTCAGTTTTCTTACCATATAACTGAGGTCTTCCTCATCTTGCGCTATCATTACTTGGTCGTCTGCGAAACTTAGAGTATATAAGTAATTTTCTCGTATTGGGACTCCCATTCCACTACATTTTTGTTTCCATTTTTTTAATGTTTATTCGAGGTATATTTTGAATAGTTTGGCGGATGTAGAGCATCCTTGTAATAGGCCTTTTGATGTTTAGAGTCTCTTCCCTATTTTATGTCCTATTTTTATGTTCACTGTGTTGTTTTCGTAGAGAGCTTTTACTGCGTATATTAGTTCTTTGTCAGTGCCTATTTCTTTCATTGCGTTCCATAATCTTTGTCTTGGTACTGAGTCATAGGCCTTTCTTATGTCTATGAAGGCTAAATGAACTTCTCTATTCCTTGCCAGTTTTTTTTTTTTCCATTGTTTGTTTTATATTGTATATGTGGTCTATACATGATTTTTCCGGCCGTAAAGCCTGCTTGGTCTTCTCCAATTTTTCCTTTTATGTTTTCCTCTATGATATTTTTAATAATTTTTCCATACAAACGTCCCATACTCGATATTATGCTTAGGCCTCTATAGTTTGTGCATTTTCTGCGGTCTCCCTTTTTAAATATAGATACTATATAGGCTTTTGACCATTCCTCTGGTATTTTTTCTCCATTTATCGCTCTGTGGAACATGCTTCTCAGCATTCGATGTAATTTATTAGACCCGTACTTAATCATTTCGTTTACCACACCCCCAGGCCCTGCAGATTTATCATTTTTAAGTGTTTTTATTGTCTTCTTTACTTCTTCATAGCTTAGTTCTATCTCTTTTTTTCCTTATTCTGTTCTTCTTCAGGGTTCTCTTCCTGGAATTCTTGTCTGTCTTCTGTTAGCAGCTTCTTATAATATTCTTCCCACTCGCTTTCTGGGATATACTCTATATACATCTTCTCTCTATTGTCGGTCCTTAATGCTTTAATTATTCTCCATGACTCTGTGCTTCTAATTCTTCCTATACTATATACTATACTTTTCTACATGTTCGCACGATTTTTCCCATCTCTTGTTCTTTTCTTTGTTTATCATCCTCCTCGTTTCTGCATTTTTCTCTTTATATTTCTGTAGATCTTCTTCTAATTTTGTATTCAGCCATTTTTCGTATAGTCTTTTTTTCTCCTTTATAGATTCTTTGGTTTTTTCAGATTCTAATTTTATGTTTCTTATTATCGTTGTCTTCTTTACCTAATGCTTCTAGAGCCGCCTGTTTGATGCATTCTTTTATGTGGTCATACATCTGTTGGAGGTTGTCGTAGTTAAATTCATTTAATTTTTGATCTAATCGTCGTCTGTATAGGTCTCTTATCGTTTCGTCTTGCAGTAAGTGTTTTTTGTATTTTATTTCTTTGTCTGCTTTTTCTATTATCTCATTAGTATTTCTGTTTTCTTTATCTATTGTTCCTTTTTGCTTTATTGTCTTGTACCACGGTACTTTTATATTTGCTATTAATAGTCTATGGTCTGTTCCACATTCTGCCCCTCTCTTTACTCTTACGTCTTTTATTTTGATAGTGGTCTCGTTTTTAATTATAATGTAGTCTATTATTGATTTTCGTGTTTCTTGCATCCAAGTATATTTGTGGATGTCTTTGTGTTTGTAGAATCCGTTTATTATTTTGAGACCGTTTAGTTCACACAGCTCTATTAGTCTCTCTCCGTTGTCGTTAGTAATGTCTTCTCCGAATGGTCCTACGGTATTGTCCTTTGTTTACCTTCCTGTTCTCCCATTATTATTAATTCTTGGTTTTTCTTTACTTTTTGTATTTCTATTTCTAGTGTTTCCATGAAGTTATCTTTTTCTCTTATAGTGCTGTCTTCTGTTGGGCCGTATACTCCTAATATTACCATGTCTTTTCCTAGCATTGTTAAATTTAATTTTATGATTCTTTCATTGATGGGTTCCCAAGATGTTATTTTCTTTTTCCACTTCTTTTTTACTAATATTCCAACTCCGGCCTTTGCTCTTTCTTCCTTCTTTACTCCACTCCAACAATGCATCACTTCATCTATTTCTTCTATTCCACTTCCCTTTTTCTTCGTCTCGCTTATTATTAAAATGTCTATGTTCATCTTCTTAAACTCTCACTATAGAAAGAATACGTAGCTGCTATTGTGTAGTATTACAGTCTGTCAAATAAAAACGTGAAACTTTTTACCATCAATTTATTCTTTGGTGTGCTTACAACGGCGCAATTATCTTAGTAAGTTGTCCTATTTCTTTCTGCATTAATAATTGCCTGGCATCTTCAAGGCATGCTGTAGACGAGATTTTCTGCATATTCGCGCCGAAATGATCTCCAAATTTGTCGAATCTCGCAAGACAACTGAGTCAAAGTCCTCTGAGCTTTCTTTTTACAATGCACCAAACTTTTTCAATAAGTTTGACGTTAGGCGATTGTGGTAAAAAAATTGCCGAAAACAAAATACTAGGTAGAATAACTAACTGTATAGAAATAAAATTAGTAGCAGCAAGGTAGATAGGCTATGGGAGTTCTGGCGCAAAATCCCATGTATTTTCTTTTGGGTCTAAAAATTGCATCTTTGGTGCTATTTCTTGGTGTATGTGCACATGCACATGCCGACGGGAGGAGTTGACGTAATATATGGCGAAGGCGCAAGGTTGGTACAGTGTCTGTTGCGTATATGAATGGCTAAAGTAAAGGAATGAACTGTTGAAGTATTTTAATATAATTAAAAAAAGTTAGGTAGAGACCAGGGCTCGAACCTTCATATCTTCGATTTCCGAACTGCTTACTTTACTTTTTAAAATCCTTTAATTATTCAATTATTTCACAATTGTATAGATAATATTACATTTGCTTGAGAAAAAAAGGAAACACAATGCAAATCGAGTTTGCATTCGTTCCTTGTTAAACTCGGGCATTGCCAGAGGGCATGTTGTTGAGACTGTCGGGATCATATTATCATCATTTTCCTGGCATTGCCTAACAATGTTTTTTTAGTTTAATTTTGCTTTGCTTAATATTATTTATTTCATTTCTTTGTCTAGTTCTAGTTATATATTTTCTTTATTTACTTTTTCAGGAAAACTAGTTTTCAAAAACCTGCTTTATGTTCTAATTCATATATAGAGTTTACTAGCCTAAGCCAGGTTCTTGTTTTTCCTTTTAGGCACGCCTATCTGTGAGCAGTTTGCTCACAGATACACCTGTTTTATGTTTATTTTTCATAAATATCTTATATCTATGCTTAATTCTAAGTTAGTCCCGTTTTTTTCAGCATAACTTCGAATCGTTTTCACCAACACTTCGCTTACACTAATCTGTCTTAAGATGCATTGCCAAAGCATTACTGTAATTGTACTTGCCTTTACAAGCATTTATTATTTTTTCGTTATAAAACTTTTTTAACTTGACTTAAATTGTATTACCCATATAGTTTTATTTATTTCACGAATTCCATCAAGGTGTCATATTTAGTAGATTTATATATCATAATCTTCAATACTTTCCATACAAGTGACCATGGGTATAGCCTTATCACTTTTATTACTATGATTTCTAATGGATTTCGTAAAATCTTTTAAAAATTTTATTCTATTATGTTTATATTATTCTTAAAGTTTTTTAGCACCATGAGTAATTCGTTAGCCTCCGCTGCATTGGTTGATCTGCCTTTCTCCCGCTGAGGTTCTCGTTGTGGAAGCGCAGAAAAAACTTCTGCATATGTTTCTCTTCTTCTTTGCCATGCATTGTTTT
This sequence comes from Pachyrhynchus sulphureomaculatus, assembly GCA_019049505.1. NCBI lineage: Eukaryota > Metazoa > Arthropoda > Insecta > Coleoptera > Curculionidae > Pachyrhynchus > Pachyrhynchus sulphureomaculatus. The sequence goes on along the minus strand of CM032451.1, from coordinate 50,474,458 downwards.
GTGGTGCTTGAGCAGGTTTGTATGTTTGGCCCTGCACTGTTCTATTTTCCGTACTGCAAATCGTGCATCTCTGCCACTGATCTACTGAGGCTTCTTATAAGAAAGTGTTAGTAAAGTTATTATATTCGAAAATTTTAAGGTTATGGTCAAAACGGTCTTACTAGTCTTTGGTATAATATTTAATACTTAATATAATGCAGATATTTAATTTTTTTTAAAAAAATGGCGTTAATTATGACATGTACGAATACATAAAAGTCTTGTCTTAAGCAAATGATCCAGAAAATGGTGTCGAAATTATGTAAATAGGTGGCAGGTGTAAATATTTAGTAGACACAGGTAGACAGGTATGGTACTTGTTTTTACACAGGTAAAAAAGGTGTCAAAAAGGCATGTTTATATAACGGGGGTAAAAAAGGTGTCAAAAAGGCCTTATTTAGGGGGTTGGGGATGGGTGTCAAAAAGGCTTTGTCGGGGGGTAGTTTTTTAGGGGTAGTTTTGGTATGACGTAAAAAAGGCAAAATAAAATATTTTTTTTTATGAAATATAAACTAACCCCTTCATTTTGGGTCCTTAAGTATTTTATTTAAATTAAAAAAAGTCCAACCTCTATAAACTGGGATACGAACCGCCAACCTTTCGTATATAAGACGGATTCCATACCTATTACACCATCTTGCCACATGAATAAGATCGTTAAATAAAATGTAGACTATAATCAAAATAATAGGTTAGAGAGAGGTGAACAAACATGATAAGAAAGTTCAAACTCATGGGTGATAAGCTGTTAGATGGACACATTAGAGAATGCAATATTTATATAGAGAGAGCGGGTGATATTCAATATAAAAAGAAATTCTCAATTCTAAGTAAAAAATTTAGAAAGCTCTTACCGAAGAAGAGTAGTCCTAAGAAACTCGTAAATATTGTAGAAAATCATTCATCTCAATCCTTTACACGAAATGAAATTCGCATCTTAAACAAAGGTCTTAACTTTGCAGTACCCCCTCCTAAAGATAATTTATCAGAAATAGTTGCTCACACTGAAAGTTCCATTAGTACAGTTCCAGAAAATAGTAAATCATTTGTTAGGGAAGCCTGTCGCAATCAAATATCGAAAAACATGGTTAACAACACAAATTCTAATTCACAAAAAAACATAAAAGTAGTTTAATTATATGGCCAGCTAGACTAGAATAGTATAGAATCTGGCTCATATATCCTGAGATTTATTTAGTTGAAAAAGGTGCTAAAATGACAGGGAAATAAAGTATTTGTAAAATGGTTAGGTTTTGATAATAAACACAATAAACACAATAGTTGGGTAGATAAAAATTATAAATAAAATATTTCATTGTTACAATCGTTTTTTTTATTTTATTTTTTTTTTTTATACATATTTATAATAAAACCATTTATTTTAAGTTGCATGCTAGTACTCTTGCTAATATTTAAATCATTTAAGCTCACCCTCTCTCTCTATCTAAATATTACGTTCTCTAATGTAGCAAAATTCATGTAGCAAAATCGACTAATAGGTATAGAATCTGTCTTCTATACGGAAGGTTGGCTGTTCGTATCCCAATTTATATAGGACTTTTTTTTTAATTTAGATAAAATACTTAAGGCCCCAAAATGAAGGGGTTAGAGGTACCTTCATAAAAAATATTTTATTTTCCCTTTTTTACATTATACCAAAAACTACCCCTAAAAAAACTACCCCCTGGCAAAGCCTTTTTGGCACCCCTCCCTCCAACCCCCTCGCATAAATAAGGCCTTTTTGACACCTTTTTTACCCCCTCCAATAAACAATGCCTTTTTGACACCTTTTTTTTACCTGTGCGAACAGCTAATTACTTCTTAAGACAGGTAACTACCTTTTTAGACAGGACTACCTTTTTGCCACCTTTTTTTTTTGTAAACACACACACTTTATGTCTCAATAAGGCTTTTTTGGTCAACTCGAATCGAGTGATTCAAAAATAAAAGTCGTATTAATATTCATAATTACTTTGTGCTAAAAAAAACTGCTGAAAACAAAATACTAGGTAGAATAACTAACTGTATAGAAATAAAATTTTCCTTGTTATTTTATACAGAAAACCTATTTACATAATTTCACACCACTTTCTAGATCACTAGATGGAGACTTTTATGCATTCGTACATGTCATAATTCACGCTATTTCTTAAAGAAACAAAAATAAATATCTGCATCGTATTAAGTATTAAATATTAGACCAAAGATTAGAAAGACCATTTTGACCATAACCTTAAAATTTTCGAATGTAATAACTTTCTTATAAGTAGCTTCAGTGGATCAGTGGTGTAGATGCAAGATTTGCAGTACGGAAATCAAAGATATGAAGGTTCGTATCCTGGTCTATACCTAGCTTTTTTTTTAATTATATTAAAATACTTCAATAGATAATTCCGTCACATCAGTCATTTATATATGCAACATGCACTGCACCAACCTTGCCTTCGCCACATATTCTGTTACGTCAACCCCGCCCCGTCCGCATGTAGGCAACTGACACTGTACTCTGCTCAACGCTGATTGGCCAACCCCGTGCACGTGCACATACACCGAGAAATGGCACTAAAAAAATGCAATTTTTACTCCCATAAGAAAATACATTTGATTTTGCGCCAGAACTCTCATACCCTTATCTGCTATGGTTAAGCCTAATGACCGATGTCATTAGGCGAAACGTAACATTTAATGACCTGGAGATGCAGATCGAGTGGCATACGTTGTTGGCATAGTACATTTTTGATATTGTGAAAGGTTGTTTTTGCAACGCCTATTCGTGTTTTGATCTCCTCGTCACAGTCCCATTTCTGGTTCAAGACTGTACCAAGATATTTAAATTTGGAAACTCGTTCGATTATATCATTATTTATCATGACTGAGTCGTTAGCATGTTGTTGTCTGCTGACATCATCATCTTTCTTTTCCTAATGTTTATTCTTAGACCATACTGTTCTCCATACCAGTTTATACTGTCGAGGATATATTGCAGATCTTCTAGATTATTAGCCACGATTGCAGTGTTATCTGCATATCTTGTTATTAATGGGCTTTCCATTGACTTTTATGTCCCTAGTTTCGTTCTCTAGTGCTAACTGAAACATTTTCTCAACATATATATATATATATATATATATATATATATATATATATATATATATATATATATATATATATATTAAATAGACCTGTCGAACCCACTTTTAGGACGCTAAATGTTTCTGTCGTCAAGTCGTTATTGATCTTGATTTCAGCCTCTTGATTTAAGTAAAGATGATTTATTATTCGTGTGTCGTTATCATCCACTCCGATTTCATCAAGAGGTCATGTTTAACATTATCAAATGCACGTTGGTACTCTATAAAGCAGATGAACACGTCTCGACGTTGATCCTAGTAATTTTGTATTAGAAGCTTCATCGAGAATAACGTTTCTCTGGTCCCCAAACCTCTGATGAAACCAAACTGGGTCTCTTCACTTTTTTCTTCGCATTTACTGGATATTCTGGCATGAATTATGCGCAAGAACGTTTTAAGAGCGTGACTCATCAAACGTATGAGCCTGAAATCTTCACACTGGCTAGGGTTGAGACTCTTGGGAATAGAACTTCCCGGTATACTTTATCAGGGTCGGGGCTTTTTTCATTTTTTATCTGTTCTAACGCCCGTTTCACTTCCGATTCTAAAATTTCCAGACCACTAATAGCGCTGGTCACATCGCGCCCTTCACGTGCATCTCTTAAGAGGGTTTCTCTCAGAGATGCACTCTCTACATATTCTTAAGTTCATTGTGGTCTAAGATAAGCATTACATTCTCATCTTTGAGGGCCTTTAGTGTTGTTTTATGGCCGAATCCAGTCATTTGTTTAATATTTTTTATGGAAATTAAAGCTGTCATGAAGATCTCTTTAGCTTCTCTTATTCTCTTGTTTGATGGTGCGATTCAAATCACAATATTCCTCTGTTCGGTTTTTAAGAAGTCGGCGTTGTTCGATCAAATCCAAGATCTCTTCTGTCATTCATGGTTTAGTTCCTTTTCGTTCTGTATGGCCTAGCATAGTTTCTGGATCTATCTCAATATTTGATCTTAATTTTTTCCAAATAATGTTTGGATTTGGGTTATATTCAAGAAATAATCTTTCTAGTACATTCTTCATATTTTCTTGGGTATCGGCTTGCATTAGACTTCGGACATCTGAGTTGGGAATGTGGAATTTTTGGCATAATGATACTACTCAGTATATATCACCACTACACCAAACACTTTATTTTTGCGCTCGACGCGCGTTTTGCTAACCATGTTAGCTTCATCAGGAGCGATGATTGGATTGACTAAAGCTAAACTACAAATCTACCCTATTTATACTTAGCCTAACCATTGAGTTACTCAGGCGGAACTAATGGCATAGGCAAGACCATCAGTTCCAATGAAGCGATGACTGTAGTCAATCATCGCTCCTAATGAAGCTAACATGGTTAGCGAAACGCTCGTCGAGTGCAAAAATAAAGTGTTTGGTGTAGTGGTGATATATACTGAGTAGTGTTCTGACATCTGGTTTATATTTCTTAGATTTTTCTTTCAGGATCTTAAAGCGGAAATGAAAATTGGATTGTGGTCCCAGCCAATATCTGCTCCCGGATATGTTGTGACTAAAGCGATGCTGTTTTGAAATCTTTGATTTATTAGAAAATAGTCTATCTCAATTCGATATCCATCTCCTGATGATTTCCACGTATATAGATGTCTGGGATGTAATTTATAAAAGGTGTTCTTGATAACCATTTGTTTTTTACTCTAAAACTGTAGAAGCATATCATTGCAGTAATAACGCTTCCCTAGTCCATTAGCACCCGAAATCCCTGACACTGTTTCCTTTTCAATTTTTGCGTTGAAGTCGCCGATTACCATGTTGATTTCACCAGGCTTAAGCGATCCCAAGACCTCCTGAATCTGTTCATAAAACTCTTCAACTTCCACCTTCGGCCTGTACGCTGTCGGTGCATATACTTGAATAATGTTTATATTTATTGGTTTAGCACTTAATTTGAGGAGTATAATTCTATCAGAGTAAGCCACCACATTTCGTACAGATCTATCTATTTGATTATTTAAAATAAAACCCACACCATTCCTATGCTCCAGATCATTATTGCCTGAGCCATAAAAACGTTACTCCATCCTTCCTGTAGGTGTCGAGGTACCTGGCTATCTAGTCTTGCTTATGCCCAAAATATCTATCTTTAGTCTCTTTATTTCCTTGATGGCATTATCCAGTCTTCCTGCCTCACAGACGTTCGAGTGTTCCATGTCTCAAATCGTTTTCTTATCACATCAAGCGGGGAGATTCTTCTTAGCACCCTCTGGTGAGCTAACACCTGCCAGGGACTGAGGGCCGTATTTTTCTCATTTCCTGGCATGAATAAGAAAGAATAGGATGAATGATGTCCTGAGGAAAAGTAGGTGGTCAAGTAGTTTCCCGTTGCTTTTCTGATCCGCAGTATTCCAATCGTGTGACTCACTAAATGGATTCTCGCCTGGAACTATCTGGCGCCAAGCCTGTTGAGAAATCATTTTTCATCAGCCTTGGGTTAGTAATGCTCTTGGTGCTGCTCAGTGGCATATTCCCAGTTGATCCGCTGGTGCTTATTTGACAAGTCTTATTCGCACCTGTCTTGTATATCTACAGGAACGTTCCCTATCAGCCATTGTGACGTGCCGTGTCGGAGTTGGGGACTCCCCCATCCGAGGCTGTTCTCCACGAAGTTCTGAAGATCTCCTACTCATTTCCGAAATCCTCCCTCAAGGAACCTGAGGTTCGGCAGGGCATATATGTATATATATATATATATATATATATATATATATATATATATATATGTATATATATATATATATATATATATATATATATATATATATATATATATATATATATATATATATATATATATATATACACACACACTTTAAGATATATATAATTACTTTTGAAGACAGGCAGAAAAACCTTCTCCTTGTTGGTTTCTACATGTTAAGCAGAAACATTTCAAAAACTTAATAATTGAAAAAACCATAATTGATTTTAGTTATCTTTCTGTTTCATTGGTTAGTGGATAATATATCATTTTCTGCAAGCGTCAACATTACATTATGGTACCTATCGTTTTCTCAACACTCGGCCAGATTCAACAAGTAGGCTCGAACAAGTGGTGCCTAAAACTTTTGGAAAAATACTCTTAACAGTGTGTTAAGTAACTGTGACTTATTTCCTCCGACTTAGGAGCAAACTGTTTGCAAATATAAACATAAAATTATGCTACTTTTTCTCACAAATCAATAGGTTCTGAGGAGTGTTCTTTTAGGACGATTATTTCTAACTTTAATATGCTACCTAATGTTCTTAATAGTTTTCTAATTACAAGTTTTTAGCTATGCAGCCTCATAAAATAGTATGAAATGATAGTAAAAGCAAACTTAATAACAATTAGAATTTAAAGGATTTCGGCCAATATCTACTTGCCTTGAGGTAAAAAGAGCAATTAGTGGTAGGTGTCAAATAGGATTTCCATTAAAAAATTGAATTAATTTGGGGGAGAACATAACAATCTAGAGGAGGTAGTGCCCCCTTCTGTACGTCTTACCCCGCCTACGCCACGTACGCCCTGTTTCACTGTGGGTTAGTAAATGTAATTCCTAATTGATCAAATTTAGTAAAATTTCTTCATATGACATTAATTTCCACTTTACCATCTTCTAAGTTTACCGAGATACGTAGGTTTCTCATTAAGTATTGATTTATATAAACGAATAAAATTCAGTGGCCCGAGAAAGTAGTAATTTTAGATTTCCTTAGATCGATCGAGTGATGACACGATACATTAATGGAGGAATTAATTCAACACACGTGTTGTTCGAAACAAAAGATATCTTTAGGTGAAAATAAATTGCTCGTTAAAATTAGGCATTACGGAATAATCTCAAACTAGTCTAATACAAGCTGTCTAATAAAAAAGGATATAAGGATGTATATATATATATATATATATATATATATATATATATATATATATATATATATATATATATATATATATATATATATATATATATATATATATATATATATATATATATATATATATATATATATATATATATATATATATATATATATATGTATATATATTTATATATATATATATATATATATATATATATATATATATATATATATATATATATATATATATATATATATATATATATATATATATATATATATATATATACATATATATATATATATATATATATATATATATATATATATATATATATATATATATATATATATATATATATATATATATATATATATATATATATGTATGTATATATATATATATATATATATATATATATATATATATATATATATATACGAGGCTGGTTTGAAAAGTCCGTGCAAAGTCCGAGAGATGGCAACACCGGCGCGTATCGAGGTCATGTTTAGTTAGTATCATCCCTTGAATGAACGCACATCAAGTTTCAGCCATATTGGTCTATTTCTTTGTGTTTGGCATTCGTGTGAATCAAGGAAGTCGAGTGATTTTCAAGAAATGGACGAAAAAGAATTTCGTGTGGTGATTAAACATTACTTTATGAAAGGCAAAACGCCTCAGGAGACTAAAGAGAAGCTTGATAAACATTATGGTGACTCTGCACCTTCGATTAGAACAGTTTATAAGTGGTTTCAAAATTTTCGGACTGGCCATATGGGCACAAATGACGCTGAACGTTCTGGACGGCCTGTGGAGGTTACGACTCCAGAAATCATTGATCAAATCCATGATATGGTGATGGATGACAGAAGAGTTAAGGTGCGTGAGATTGCTAGTGCTGTGGGCATCTCGACTGAACGGGTACATAATATTTTGCATAAACATTTGGACATGAGAAAGCTATCCGCAAGATGGGTGCCGCGATTGCTCACGCTTGACCAAAAACGGAATCGTGTGAAGTGTTGCAAGGATGGTTTGCAGCTGTTCCAGAAGAATCCGGAGGACTTTAGGTGAAAATAAATTGCTCGTTAAAATTAGGAAATACGGAATAATCTCAAACTAGTCTAATACAAGCTGTCTAATAAAAAAGGATATAAGGATGTATATATATATATATATATATATATATATATATATATATATATATATATATATATATATATATATATATATATGTATATATATATATATATATATATATATATATATATATATATATGTATATATATATATATATATATATATATATATATATATATATATATATATATATATATGTATATATATATATATATATATATATATATATATATATATATATACATATATATATATATATATATATATATATATATATATATATATATATATATATATACATATATATATATATATATATATATATATATATATATATATATATATATATGTATGTATATATATATATATATATATATATATATATATATATATATATATATATATATATATATATATATATATATATACGAGGCTGGTTTGAAAAGTCCGTGCAAAGTCCGAGAGATGGCAACACCGGCGCGTATCGAGGTCATGTTTAGTTAGTATCATCCCTTGAATGAACGCACATCAAGTTTCAGCCATATTGGTCTATTTCTTTGTGTTTGGCATTCGTGTGAATCAAGGAAGTCGAGTGATTTTCAAGAAATGGACGAAAAAGAATTTCGTGTGGTGATTAAACATTACTTTATGAAAGGCAAAACGCCTCAGGAGACTAAAGAGAAGCTTGATAAACATTATGGTGACTCTGCACCTTCGATTAGAACAGTTTATAAGTGGTTTCAAAATTTTCGGACTGGCCATATGGGCACAAATGACGCTGAACGTTCTGGACGGCCTGTGGAGGTTACGACTCCAGAAATCATTGATCAAATCCATGATATGGTGATGGATGACAGAAGAGTTAAGGTGCGTGAGATTGCTAGTGCTGTGGGCATCTCGACTGAACGGGTACATAATATTTTGCATAAACATTTGGACATGAGAAAGCTATCCGCAAGATGGGTGCCGCGATTGCTCACGCTTGACCAAAAACGGAATCGTGTGAAGTGTTGCAAGGATGGTTTGCAGCTGTTCCAGAAGAATCCGGAGGACTTTAAGCGTCGTTTCGTCCCTGTGGATGAAACATGGATACATTACTATACTCCTGAGACCAAACAACAATCTAAACAATGGGTTACCAAGGGAGAATGTGCACCAAAAAAGGCGAAGACCGTTCCTTCGGCCGGAAAGGTTATGGCGACTGTCTTTTGGGATTCGCAAGGGATAATCCTCATCGACTATCTGGAAAAGGGTAAAACTATTACAGGTGAATATTATTCATCGTTATTGGACCTTTTGAAAACCGAGCTGCAAGAAAAACGCCCGCGATTGGCCCACAAGAAAGTCCTTTTCCATCACGAAAACGCACCAGCACACACCTCAGCAGTTGTGGTCGCAAAATTAATGGAAATAGGATTCCAACTCGTTTCACATCCCCCCTATTCTCCAGACTTGGCTCCCTCGGACTACTATTTGTTCCCCAATTTGAAGAAATGGCTGGCGGGACAAAGATTTTATTCAAACGAGGAGGTGATTGCAGACACTAATGGATATTTTGCAGACTTGGACAAATCCTATTATTCGGAAGGGATCAACAAACTAGAACATCGTTGGACGAAGTGTATAAGCCTAAAAGGAGACTATGTCGAAAAATAAAAAAGGTTTACCCCAAACACATAAGTAGTTTTTATTTTTGCACGGACTTTTCAAACCAGCCTCGTATATATATATATATATATATATATATATATATATATATTATATATATATATATATATATATATATATATATATATATATATATATATATATATATATATATATATATATATATATATATATATATATATATATATATATATATATATATATATATATATATATATATATATATATATATATATATATATATATATATATATATATATATATATATATATATATATATATATATATATATATATATATATATATATATATATATATATATATATATATATATATATATATATTATATATATATATATATATATATATAGTGGCGAACGAAAGTATGGAAACATTTTTGTTATAAAATAAAAATTCCACGATGTCGAAAATATTTAATATTTAGTCGGATATTGTTTTGCGTCAATCACTGCTGGACATCTTCTGCCCATAGAGTCAATAAGCCTAGTATAAAAATTAGGTGGTATTTTTTCCCATTCTTGTTTTAATGCGATCCAAAGTTCGTTCCGGTTTTTTTTTATATTTTCTTTTCCCAATTTGTTTATCCAGATAGTGCCAAAGATTCTCTATCGGGTTCAAATCGGGTAATTGTGAAGGCCAGCGCATCACCTGAATCCTTTGTTCAGAAAACCAATTCTTGGCCAAGCGAGATGTGTGTTTTGGGTCATTGTCTTGTTGAAAAATCCATAACAGTGGCAAATCTTCTTCATAAGAAATCAAATTATTTTCCAATATTTTATTTGAGCATCCATTCTGCCATTTATTTTTGCCAATGGCCCCATACCAGACCGTCGAAAACAACCCCATACCATGATATTTCCACCGTCATGTTTGACAGTAGGTACAAGGTACTTTGGATCATATCTTAGACCAACTGGTTTTCTTACATAACCAGTAGAATCACTTCCAAAGAGATTGAACCTACTTTCGTCACTAAAGATTATTAGAGACCACTGATTTTGAGTCCAGTCTTTATGTTCCTTAGCAAATTTCAATCTCTCTTTTCTGTGACGCTCTGTAAGGAGTGGCTTTTTAACAGCACGCCTACCATGAAGATCGTCAGATAACAGACGACGCCTAATAGTCATATCTGATACTAATACACCCTGATATTCCTGCCTCAGTTCTTTATTAATATCAACAGCAGTTTTATTGGGATCATTTTTCGTATGCCCCTTCTCGAGAACTTCTTAACAATTTTGCTGACAGTGCCCCTATGCATGTTTAAAGATTTTGCTATTTCAATTTGCTTCTTTCCACTTTAATACAGGGAAATAATTTTATGTTACACGTCTGAAGTCTAATACCATATTTGCACTTTGGCATTTTGGCAAAAACCGCACTCTTAAACAATGCTACTAAATTACCTCGTATCAACAATAACGTACTCTTAAAGCAGAGTGATAAAATTATTTCAATGCTTTCGACAAGGACAAAACACGTTTCTTAAAAACCTTATCTATTAGAAAAAGTAAAAAATGTTTTTATAGTTAATAATAAAATTCTATAAAGAAATTGTCAACAAAACAAGACTGGTTTTTTTTATTCCTAAAGGATAGTATTTTATATTTTTGATTAAGAAAATGTTTCCATACTTTTATTCACCACTGTGTATATATACAGGGTGTCCCAAAAACGAAAATATTCCCTTTGAGGGCTGATAGGCCAGCTCATAACTCACCAGAATATTTAAACATGACCTTAGTGAAAAATCGTTAGATTTCGAGATATTGACACCAACCAATATATGTAGTAGTGGTTTTTTGGGTATCCCGTGTTAGCTTGAAGTTGAATGATATTCAACGCCAAGACGCCGATCAGTGATCAACGCTTTGAAAAAGATGTATGAGATTCCATCGAAACGTCAGCGAAACCGTCCATCAAGGGACTTCAAGCTAACACGGGATACCCGAAAAACCATTACTACATTTCACACCCGTGAGAACATTCGTCAAAACATATATATATATATATATATATATATATATATATATATATATATATATATATATATATATATATATATATATATATATATACATATATATATATATATATATATATATATATATATATATATATATATATATATATACATATATATATATATATATATATATATATATATATATATATATATATATATATATATATATACATATATATACATATATATATATACATATATATACATATATATACATATATATACATATATATATATATATATATATATATATATATATATATATATATATATATATATATATATATATATATATATATATATAATATATATATGTATAAATATATATATATATATATATATATATATATATATATATATATAATATATATATATATATATATATATATATATATATATATATATATATATATATATATATATATATATATATATATATATATATATATACATATTTATTTATACAGGATGCGGCACTTAAATCCGGACAAATTAAACATTTAAAAAAAAAAAATAAAAATTATTCGTCAAAAAATTTAAATGAAAGGAGAATCCTTTTGCATGTCAGTTATGTGACCAATTCAGAGTGGAATTATTCGATGTACCTTCCCTCAGCCGCAATGACCACCTCCATCCTTGACCTGAAGTGCTCGCACGCTCTCTTTAAAGCAGGGCTATCTATATTGGCAAATGCTGCTTCGATAGCGGTGCATAAAGATGCCACATTAGGATGTCTGGGCTTGTTAGTAGCTTTTTCGATTAGGCTCTAAACATAGTAGTCGGGGTGATTCAAATCTGGGCTTTTGGGGGGCCAGAACTCTTTAGACCAGAACATGTCCATGTTATCCGATAACTAGTTTTGTTCTAAATGGTTAAAGTGTACCGGTGTGCCTTCTCAGAAACATTGTATTTAGCAACAATGTCGTACATAGTTGATCATGGGTACTCGAAGAAGCGAATTATTTCATGCGCCGAACATCCAGCGCGAAGATTTTCGATAATAGCGGCTCTTCGGTGGTACCCCACACTTGTTCACAACAGCTCGGTCATTCCGAGGTTATGATTGTTTACTAGAGGTATGTGGCTTTCACGAACGTCAACAACGACCTATAGCGGAACTACTATATAGCGCTAAATTCAAATTTAAATTTGTTCGAATTTAAGCGCCGCACCCTGTATATATATATATATATATATATATATATATATATATATATATATATATATATATATATATATATATATATTTTATTGTTAGATTAAGATTACCTGACGAAAATCGTATGTTTGGCAACACAGGCCTGCGCCTGAGCTAGTTAGTACAATTGCGGCCTTTTCTGAGTGGGTTGATTTTGTAAATGATTTGGTAAAATGCAGTTTTTAACCCTTTTTTTAATTTTTCAAAAATTTTTTAATTTGAAAATAAAAGTATTGGATGTGCTTATACATGACCCCACTTTTCAATATATGTAGTGAATTTTATAATAACCTATATATCAAAAATTTTACTATACGGTATTATTTCATTCTGTCAAAGATCGACTAGCAATGTTTGGTTTACAATATTGTTAAGGTATTTATTTTAAAATTTATATTTACGAAGAAAGTTGGAGAAGTACCTTAGTATTGTAATCGATTTACCGTCCTAGCACACATTAGATGCAATGAATGCATTAAAGAATAAGAATCACCTATGATTTTGCTTTCAGATAATCCAGTTCACGCTAGCCTAGTATATTCGTCGTCTTAGGACAGCATTATTACTATCTTAGCATTCGTATGGTGTTAATGATGTGCTTAGACATATCTTCGGGGAAAGATCGAGTCTATTGTGGAAAATGACGGGTGCCGCGAATTTGGCCTCTTCGGCCACAAGGCTTTTACAAGTCAACAAGTCTGATATAGTGATTTTGCACTCTGTTTCTACCTTATTCATTATCAATGATGGTCCTCCTCATTGAAGTTTTAGGTCGAATTAAGAACGTATTCTTAGAAAATCTGACAATAATATCCGATTGTTGTATCTCGGCTGATTCACTGGCAATGAAGGTACACATGGTATTAATCTTGGTTCTTTCAGTTCATTAATTTGGTCGATGATTAATCCCCGAATGGAAGTCAGACGTAACCATACCGCATAGCTGTTTGCGTGGGTTGGAGCAACATGATTTGCCGCGTCGGATTTTTGTCCTTCTTTTATATAATAATAGTGAAGATAATAAAAATCCAATTTAACTTTTTGTTAAGAAGCACTGTACATTGACAAGACTCTACTAATTTTAAAAAACAAAACAATAAAAAAGTTTTTAGAAAAACATCCATACGAATTTTTAGATAAATATTTGAGAGATCTTGAACCAAAAAATAGGCATAGTGAAAATATGAATCAAATAAATCGTATTATACCTCATATTCCTGAACTTTAAAATTCAGAGTTTAGGGGATAAATTTAATATGAGAACAGTGTTTAAAACACAAAATACCCTCAAATCAATACTGTATATAAATAAAACGTTTACTGAGAATGAAATATAAAAAAATTATGTCTATGAAATATTTTGTGAATGTAATAAACTTTATATCGAGGAGACATCCAGGCCATTAAATATTAGAATAAAAGAATACAAACATTATATTAAAAACAAGGAATTTCAAAAAACAAATATCTGCCAACATGCTTTTGATAGTGGTCACAGAATCCGTCGGAATGATTCTAGTATAATATTATTAAAGGAATCTGTAACTACGACACGAAAGGAAGTGGCTGTATATTACGAATACATGCGTTATATTATAAAAATTACCCGAACTAATTGAGCCTAACTGTTGACTTGATATATGTTATGTATATATATGTATATATATATATATATATATATATATATATATATATATATATATATATATATATACATATATACAGGGTGTAATAAAAATAATTTAATATATTGAAACAGGTAACTTCTCGAGTCAACTGGAGGTACACTTAATATTTATTATTGTTAAATTTGAGCATAGTTAAAAATTTTATAAATCACTGGAATACGTAATCTTAAAAGTAATATGTCGCGCCTGCTGAGATGAACATTGAAATGCCTACATGGGAGAGAAAGGGATTTTTGGAAGCAAGTTGAAGAGATATGATTAGAACTATCTGTGAAATGTCAAAGACTACCTGTTGTTTATGTCTTGAAACGTGCTGCAAATATATGTTTTTTCATAAAATATTGAAAATTGGTTATGCCTAAACAATTCATTAATTTTGCCGAAGGTTAGTGACAACTTGTTTTTCTTATAGTTTGCTTAATTAAGCAAAAATAGTGATATTTAATACTGTGTGTGCTATATATAATTTTTAACTTATAGTTTTTGCGTTTTGGAGCATTTTTTATTACGAAATTTGTAGTTGTAAAGAAATTATTTACTTATTTGGAACATGGAAATAATGAGATAGTTACCTGATTGCAATAGTAAAATAGGTATCGATGAGTAGTTTTCAATCCACTGTCAGGCGGATTTTTGCGGATGGTAGAATGTAATACATTAAAATTCCGGGTTTTAATCCGTTCGTCTAATAATTAAATTGCACGACATTTCGCCAAAATCTCATTTGGCATTTTCAAGGGCCCTTGCTGCTGCTGCTACTCGATACTGTGATCTTGTTGCTACTGCCGCTCGAAGCTAACTATATATATATATATATATATATACATATATATATATATATATATATATATATATATATATAGTGGAAAAAGCAAATGAATATAAGGTCACCTTGTGGATAGCAATGGGTGACTACGAAAAAGCAGTTGATTCGGCAGAGATATGGGCAGTCTTTAATGCCTTAAGTAACAGTAGAGTCGATGAAAGATACACAACTCGTCTTGAATACATATATAAAAATGCCACATTATGAATAATGCTTGAAGAGAAAACAAATAAAATCAAAATTAAAAGAGGAATTAGACAAGGCGACTCGATATCTACAAAGCTATTCACTTTGACTCTAGAAGACATGTTCAAATCGTTAAAGTGGGAAAATAAAGGAATACTAACGATGAACGATTAATATATTTAAGACAAAAAATCGAAATATCAAAAAATAATTTAAAGGCTGACTTGGATAGAGGAGTCTCGTTAGCTTGGTCTGCATTTGGAAGGTTACAATTTATATTCAAATTAGACATCCCAAGGCATATCGCAAGGATGAATGATGGATGGACAGATGGACACGCCGTATAGTTGAATGGAGGTGGGCAGAGAATACAAAAGATGCAGAGGTAGACCACAGACAAGATTGACGGACGATATAAAAAGATTGGCAGGACACGATTGGATGCAAATAGCAAACAACAAAACTCATTGGAGATAATTTGAAGAGGCTTACATCCGACTATGGATGAAGTAAGCTAATGATGATAATGATGACACATATAATACTGAAATAGTGATAAACCTTATAATCTTTCAATCATTGCTTCATAAAAGGGGTTTAAACGGGCAGTGTTGATAAATTTTATTTAGTTTTAATAGAATTATGAGAATTATTCCTAGTTTAATAACTTTTATTCCCAAGGGTAGTACTGAGTAAATAACTTTTCCAATTTTTTACTAACAATAATTCTTTATAACATGTAATTTTTTAATTTCTTCCAATTTTATTTACTACTTTTGACAAGGGCATCGGAGACATAATTTTTATACTTTAAAATTGAAATACTTTGATATGGATCGGTCATTCGTGAAACTGTTTTCCGCAAAATCCGTCTTCCATTTAAAATTTCAACCAGTGCGGGCAAAATAAATTGCATTTGCAAAAAAGTTACCCTATGCTAACTCCTGCAAAGACAACTGAAATTTCCAGTGGTGAGTTGCTATATTGTATACTGTAGCGGTGTCCTGATATTTAATAATTTTAATAGCTGATTATAAATGACTATATATAAAACTGATAGTATAAAGGCTGCCTTTTAAGTTTTGACAGAAACAATGAATGATAAAAAAAACAGGTGAATACGGGCAATGAGACATTAATTCGATGTGTAAGAGCTTGCAATGTCATGATGAAGAATGATGCGACGTTTTAGTTAACCTGCCTGATTTCATCGATGACTTCTACATTCAGCATTAACTGTTCTGCGGCCCTCTAAAGCAATGGTTGCAACATGTCCACTATAACCAAAGAAACAAGCGATCATTTTCTTGGAAGTGCTTCGCGAACAAACCACTTTTGTTGGATTCGGTTCTTCTTGGAACACCCAAATAGTTGACTGTTGCTTAGTTTCCGGCTCGTACGAATATATCCAAGTTTCGTCTCCTGTTACGATGTTGTATACGTATTGTGCATGTCCTTGGTCGAATTTTTTGAGCATTTTCTTACACCAACTGACACGAGCGTGTTTTTGAGTTTCGGTCAAATTATGCGGAATCCATCGGGAACAGATCTTTTTGACAGCTAAATGTTCATGTAAAATCGAATGTAGTGCAGTCCTCGATATGCCTAAGGATGCATTTATCTCACGGTAAGTCACATATCGACCCTCCTTAATCATGTGGCGTACAGCATCGATGTTTTTTAAAACAACAGCTGACTTTGGTCGACCTTCACGAGACTCATCGCTGACGGAAACATGACCATGACGCTCACTCTAAACAAACTACTCGGCCAATCTTTGAGCTGTCACTGTTTTAACAATAATAAATGTGAAAACAATGGTATGTCACATCTCAATAGCGCCATCTACTGGTCGTTTGTAAAAATTTAATAAGCAGCCCTCGTCTCAGACCAATAAAAACTAGTGAAAAATAAGGCTACTACATTCTTATATCAGGAGAAAGGAATTTAGGGTAAGGGTGGGAATCTCCCCATCTCCCTCAAGGAAGATTAAATCGGGTGTACCGCAGGGCACGGCATTGGCACCAAAACTGTATAATTTCTTTGTGACCGATTTTCAACTTATCCTTCAACAAAATTGGCCCTCCTTGCAGAGGATGAGCTCATCTACGCGCATTCCTTCTGTGCAAAACGTAGCAAGGGCCCACGTCTGTAACCATTTAAGAAAAATAAGCCCATGGCTACAGAAATCGAAAATAAAACTCAACGAGAATAAATGCGAAGATTTAGTTCTAACAAAAAAAATTTACCAGCATTGGTATAACAACTAAATATGAAACGAAAAGAATCGCCTTTTTAGAAGTTACCAAAAGTGTTCTTCGTATTTGCGGAACCATCCTAAGACGCGTTTCGCCGTATCACGGCTCATCAGCTGGGCTAGGTTCAGCAAATACGAGAACACATTTTTAGTCCTTTATCCAAGTAATTAACGGAAAACTATATATAAAAAATTTACCAATATTAGAATAAATAAACCTATTAAAATCAGTGATATCCCAGTACCATTCAGAAACCGTCTGAAATACTTGGGTGTCATCATTGACACAAGGCTAAAACTCCATCTGCATGTGAAACATATACTGCAAAAGGCCTTCGTAGCCATGCAGAATTTATATGCAATATTTGCACCAAATTCATGTCTTGGTTTTCAGAATAAATTAATTTTATATAAACAAATTATAAGGCCTGTGCTGATGTATGCTGTACCAGTTTGGTGCAGCATATCAGATGTACAGATCGGACGCATTCAAAGAATGTTAAATAAGATCCTCAGATGTGTAACCTCTGCACTACGGTATACTAGAATAGGTGATCTACATGACATAACAAACACATAAAAAAATAAGCGAATACATAACTGAAATATTGGACAAATTTTACAGATACAAGACACAAATTTCAACACTAACTTACAACATGACAGCAATGCGAGAGGCTAACAATCCAGCATACAAACCTACTGTCAGGAGTTTCATACCATGTTTCTGATACCAATAAATCAGCAGGAGGTGGTGGATGCTATAAATAACCTAAAAAATTCTAATTCCGTTGGAGTTGATGAAGTTCATACTAAAATGCTTAAAATCTGTGATCATCTTATAGCAGGTCCATTAACATTTTTGATAAATATGATACTATCCGAGGGTATGTTTCCTGAGGCGTTGAAAATTGCAAAAATTATTCCGATATATAAAAAGGGCAAAAAACATTGTATTGAAATTACCGGCCTATCGCGCTGGAATTTGGAAAGAGTAATGGTTAATAAGATATTAGCATTTGGAATAAAGTACGGTATCTTGCATGGGGCACAAAATCCACAATATTGGCAATTTAAGAATTTATTAATAAAGTTTACACAAATCTAGATCTGAAAATGAAAACATTAGGCCTATTTATGGGCTTAAGTAAGGCGTTTGACCTTGTAAATCGCGATCTTCTGCTGGATAAGTTGAATGCGTATGGACTGATGGGAAAAATTAATGAACCACTTAGGAGTTACTTAACTGGGAGAACTCAAATCGTACATGTAAATACAGCAAAGTCGGATATATTACCGATAAACATAGGTGTACCGCACGGATCTGCCTTAGGACTTCTGTTGTTTTTGCTTTTTGTGAACGATCTTCCTAATATAGAAGAGCAACATAATCTCATCATATTTGCCGATGATAATAGTTACGTTTGCTCTCACAAAAGTCAAGAAGTGCTAGTGTATGCACAAAAAGACTGTATTTATTGATTTTACTTTTCGATCTAAAGCAATATCTGAAAGTTATCTATTAAAAATTCAAGGGAAAATTATCCAACAAGTAGATGAAGTAAAATTTGT
Source organism: Pachyrhynchus sulphureomaculatus (assembly GCA_019049505.1). NCBI lineage: Eukaryota > Metazoa > Arthropoda > Insecta > Coleoptera > Curculionidae > Pachyrhynchus > Pachyrhynchus sulphureomaculatus. The sequence goes on along the minus strand of CM032451.1, from coordinate 50,454,842 downwards.
AGGAATACATTTGGAAAATAGCTTAAGTTGGGGAAGCTATGTTGATGCTCTTTGCAGAACTTTATCATCGTCGTATTTTGCATTATATAAATTGAAAGATTTGACCAATGGAAATGTTTTTTTGTCTTATTACTAAGCACATTTCTATTCCAAAATTAAGTATGCCATAATTTTTTGGGGTTGTTCTTCTTATAGCCTCAGGGTTTTTCGGCTACAAAAGAGAGCTATGAGAACGATAGTTAATGCTTAGAGAACTGCATCCTGTGGACGGATTTTAGGATTAGGGATAGGGATTTAAGGATCTTCACAGTACCTTATATTTTCATGGTTGAAATTTGGTTATTTGTGAAGCAAAAACCCCAGAATTTCGTTACTAACAATTATTATCACGATTATAATACAAGGTACGGAGGTAAATATGCTATTCCAGTCTACAGTTTGTCCACAACGGAAAACAATCCTCGTTATATTGGCATTCACCTATTTGATAAATTGCCCCCCAGTTTTCGAAATATTGATAATATAAAATTGTATAAAAGAACATTAATTGATTTTTTTTTTAGAAAAATGTTACTATAGTATAAATGATTTTTTAACAGATAGAGGCTATTAATATTAAGTTGCTAACTTTTGTTTGTTTTATTACATTTATATAAATTCTTTTATAATACTTCTTTTCATTCATTTAAAATAGTGCCTGACTTGTCCTGTGCTATTGTGTATGGTCTCCTGGATTAATAAAGTTTATTTATTTATTTATTTATTTATTCTTTAAATTACCAATTTATTCTGAAAACCTGGACCAATAAAACCAAAACTAGTCCAGTTTACATGCTCAAATAAACAATACTCGTAGAGGTATTTGGCGCGTTATAGGTTGCGTGCAGGCCACCAATGAGCGCTGAGGCCTGAACTGTGATGCGACTACATTTTGAAGCGTATTCTAGACTGGTAAAAAGTGCATACAGAAGCTACGATGGTTACATTAAACAGTTCACCCAAAGAAATGTTAATAAACTAGCTACAATCCCTAGTTAATTAGTCTATATTAGGATTATTATTATTATTATTATTATTAGTATTAGATTAAATCAAAAAGTGCAAACTAAATCAGTGAAATACAGCGAAAAGTGTGAAAAATAAAATTAAATGAACCAATTCGGTGCAAATATTGGCCTAGAACTGTAAATTTATATTAAACGTAATTTAGCAATAAGGAAATAAAATGTAACTATGTATATATACACATTACCAAAAGCGCGAATGAGAAGAATAAATGAATGACAAGAATGCATGAGAGAGAGAGAATGAGAAAGAGAGGGAGACAGAGACTAGAATAAGCAAAGAAACAAACAAAATAACAAGGCCTTTGGGGGCATTCTCGTACCTGCCTAAAATCAGAGTTTTTTAGTATTTTTTTCTCTGTAAAAACAAATCTAAAAAAATACGCTCATATACAAACAAAAAATAACAAATAATTGTCTCAAACATAAAATCAAATTGTACAACCGTCATTAGAAGGAAACGGAAATGACGTTACAAACCTAAGAAAAAACGGTACAAGGATAACTAAAACGGCAGAATAACGGCCAACCGCAAGGCACTTTTCAACAATTGAATATATTAATAGTATATTGTAATTGTAAGTAACTTAAAAAATGTATATATAAGTACTGTAAATTTAATCCTGTATAATAAAAAAGGTTTTTAATTGAATTGATTGAGTGAAAAATAAGAGGAAACATTCAGATATATGCCACTCAATAGCAAATCAATAAGTATGAAATTAATAAAGTGGGTAGTACTTGTACAGTCGTAGGCGAAATATGAGAAAGTGCCTCCTAATTGACACGGTTCTTGGAACCACGATTTATCAACTATGCATTTCATTGGGTTAGGTTCTTCACTCTATTGTGAGAGCAGGCGAACTAAAAAATCTTAAATTTTAAAAATCTGACAATACTATACATTTGCCCCACTCGTTAGTAAGATGATGTAGTCAAACAATTTTGAGAATACCTTAACTGATCGATTGTTTTATAATGTAAATATGCCGAGACTTTTTTATGTCAGAATATCAAAAAAATGCTAGTTAACCAAGAAATAAAAGTCCTAATCACTTGACCGCCCAGTATGCTAGGCACTTAAACCTCAAGTCAATGGACATTTCAAAATGGAAACCGTATGTCAATGCAAACACTTGAATAATTGAGTATCGAGAATTCATTCAGGTGTAGTTGTATGTATATCCACTGGGTATAGAATCCCGTTCGATTACATCCTATTAGGTAATACGAGGAGAGTAAATATTTGGAGAGATTATTTGGTCTCAGTTAATTGAAATACAGTAATTATTTGATATATTATATAGAGCTATTTAGCAAAGAGGATTCTAAAAGCAAAACATTTTTTAATGAAAAATGTTTATTATTGTAAAGAAACCAAATTAAAGCTGAGGAACTGAGATAGGTTTTTCCCGATATTGTGTACTTAAACTACGAGATATTCTTTGACAAATATAAAAAAAATGAACATCTGTCGAAGACATTGAGGTTACTAACTTCTCTGCAATGCTCCAAAGAATTAAGATTTCTGGTAAGTTACGGATTCCTGATAAGGAGGATGGGATCCCATAAACGTAAACTTTGTGGGAACAATGTTCCGTTGATGATCAAATTTAAGCTTTGTATACAATTAGTAGACTAGGTAGCGGGTAGGAACTCTTTTGCGATACCGGCAAAGGACAGTCCTATTATAGGTTTTAGCAGCTCTGCCTACGTGAGTTCATACCTTCTCTTCTCCCCTAGGGAGAGGTATGTCCAAATCAAATCCCGTTTCCCCAGCTCCTTACATTTACCCTACCTATCACCCAACCTAACTTAACCTATCTCCCAAACCCATTCACCAACCCGCCCGGCAGGCGTGGCGTTTTAGATTTGCCAATACCCTCGATGAAAATGCTAAATACTAAAACAAGATTACCCCACGTGAGTAGGACCCATGGATCAGAATCTCACACTGATTTGTCAGTCTGTCCGAGGATTCTGGGGGAACGCATTTTTGGTAGAGAAATTGAGATCAAAAGCATCAACAACACTGAAAATTGCCACGTTCAATGCCAGAACCTTGCTAATGGACGAAAAGTTGTATGAGATGAAGACGGAGCTCGAAAGCACAAACTGGGACATGGTCGGGATGTGCGAGGTTAGGAGAAGAGGAGAATCCGTCGAGACTGTAAAATCGGGCCATATATTCTACCATATAGGCGAAGAACAAAATCATGTGGGAGGAGTGGGCTTTCTCATAAACAAGAAACGAACTGACAACGTAACACCATAAAGGCAGTCTCCACTAGAGTAATATATGTGACCCTAAAGCTAAATACACAATATACTCCGAAGGTCATTCAGGCATATGCACCGACATCAACACACAGTGACGAAGAAGTGGATACCTTTTATGAAAATATCCTAGAAGCTATAAAGGAGAGTCATTTACACACACACACAGAGACAAGGAAATACAATGTCACTGAAGCTGTTTATAACCGTGCTGGAACAAGCATTCAAAACGTTAGAATGGGAAAAACAAGGGAGTTAATATTGATGGAGAGAGCCTCAGTCATTTAAGATTCGCAGACGACATTGTCATTATATCTGACAATTTAATATAAAAAAATATGCTAAAAGAGCTGCAAAATACCTGGACCACGAAGTGAAACTTTGCAGACCCAACCAAACGCGGGAACTGCTTAGAAGAACGACCTGAGGATGGGCAGCGTTTGGCAGACTCCGAGATGTATTAAGGGCGAAGTGCTAATCAGTTTGAAAAGAAGAGCATTTAATCAGTGTGTACTACCGGTTCTTACATACGGGGCAGAGACCGTAACCCTCACCAAAAAATCCATACTTAGACTGTAACAAACACAACGTAAAATGGAGAGGTCAATGCTGGGTATTACCCTAAGAGATAGGTTGAGAAATGAGGAGATCCGCAGAAGAACAGGCGTGGAAGACATAATAAAGTGCATACTCGGACTAAAGTGCAGATGGGCGGGGCAGGTCGCTAGAATGAAGGACAACAGATGGAGGAGGAGGATCCTGGAGTGGAGACCAAGAACGGATAGACGAAGCAAGGGAAATCCACCCACAAGATGGACCAATGATATTAAAAGGGTTTCTGGAAATTAGATCACAACTGCACAGGACAGAGGAAGTTGCTAAGATCTTGAGGAAGCCTATGTCCAACAACAGACAGATCGGGGCGGATTGATGTTGATGATGATGATGATACAATTACAAATTATCGCGTAATTTTTTAATATGAAATATTATTCCAAGCTCTTTTGAACCTGTTTTTGTTATACTTAGAAAATAGTCCTACTAATATATATTTGCTTATAAGTTAACGCCTAGCACTTTGACGATGCTAATGGAATAGAGTGCCCCGACATAACTGTATCGGGTTCTGTAACATGCACAAGCGGCTAGTTTTCAGATGTTCAAGGTAAATGAAGAAACAAGCTTCCCACCGTTCACAATGTAAATTAGATTTTTTAATTTTTTCCTGTAGATTGTTAATGTAAAGAAGAACGCGAGTGCTAAACAGTATTGAACTTGGGGTATACGGGCGTTAATAGTGAAGATGTCGGAAAAAAATTTATCAACTGCCACTTGCCAGGAACGATTTTTAAGGAAATTGTAGAGCAATTAATAAAGCCTTTCAGACATACCATAAGAGCGCAGTTTGGCCAATACTCCGTCATGCCAAACATCATCGAATATCTAGACTGTGGCCTAGCTCAATGTTCAATGGAACTATGTCGAGGGGACATAGTTCCATTGAAGGTAGGACGTTCTACTTTATGAAAAATCTCCTCTTCTGGCTCGTCGATTTGTAGTTTATTGATAAGTTTTTAGAGTTCCAGTACAAGACGGTCTCTTTTTTCATCAAGGGCTCCTGCTCTCAAATTGTCATTTGATGACCTCTTTCGCCCTGTTTGTCGATTTACTTCACTTCTCTATAAGTAACTTCGCCTTCAGTGTTGTTTTCTTAAAATTCCCCTTGTATTCGTGTGCCTCCCGTTCCTTGAACCTCGCTAATCTTCTGTGTCTAGTACAGTCTGTCAAGTACGAACGTGTCCACGATAATTTAATTTTGGTAGATGCGATTTTAGCGATTCAACAAAAAATTGGTAGAAGGAATCTTTGTCTACGACGATTTTAGTAAAAGTATCAGTCGATTGTGAACTTTCGTCGAAATCACGTAAAACTCATAATAAATCACTTGTTTGTGCCTCAGTTTGAGGTAGTCTTTCTTTGTTCCCATCCAAAGGGGCCTAAAATGACACAAAATTAAGAAAATCGGATTTGAATGTGTCCCATGAGACCATTCGATCACATCTTCGGGCTCATGATGTCAAGTTCCGAAGCACGTTGACGCAACCTTTGCTGGGTGAAAATCACGTCACGAAGCGACTCGCTTGGACCTATGGTAACATACTAGAGTGACTCTCACAATCGCCGAACGCCACCCCTATTGAAAACTGTAAAGAGAAAGCTCAGAGGAAAGACTCAGTTCTCTCGCGAGATTCGAAAAATTTGGAGATCATTGCAGGAAATCTCGTCGACAGCATGCCTCGAAGATGCCAAGCGATTATTGATGCAGGAGGCGATTGGACAACTTATTAAGGTAATTGTGCCGTTGTTAGCATATCGAAGAATACATTGATGGCAAAAAATTTTCTGGAAACACATCTTTTCAAGAATACGAGCGGTCGCGTTTACCTGACAAACTGTATATATCAAGTGCAACCTTCTGAGACTTTTCATAATGTTAAATTGCGTGAGCTGTTGATAATATTCTAATTACATCAAGTTCTAAGTGATAAGTACAACGTAAGCAGCTTTTTTCAAAGTTTAAAATCACTGTTAAAACTAGGTTATCGGTAATCACTATTTCAAAATCTTCTATATCTTTTGTTTTATTAACGCTTAAAACAATTCAGAACAGACTGTAACTTATTTTAATAAAAATAATAATAAGAGTAGCTATGAGAGTCATTTTGAGCTGTAGGGTAAGTTTGCTTGAATCCGAATTTTGTTGAATGATTTTCACTCTTAATTTTTTTTTGATTTGACGAAAGTTTTGGAACAATTGGCTAACAAAAACCAATTTAGCGAAATTTAAACACATATGTTAAAGCGAGAAGCTGAGTCAGTCCAACTAGAGAAAGATATATATATATATATATATATATATATATATATATATATATATATATATATATATATAATAACTAGAACAGCCTAGGGTAGGATACAACGAATTGTAATTGCATCATACAATCGTATTTCATAGCTTCTTGGATAAGCACCAGTAAATTCTGTTTTCTTTTTGTCAATTCTAACCTGACTGACGAGCCATGGTACGGCGAAACGCGTCTCAGGATGGATTTGACGAAGACCAAGACGAAGAGAACAGTGGGTAAACTGCTGAAATATGGGCTTTTGTCCATTTTCAGTTATTTTACATTAACTAGAACAGCCTAACAAACTGCAGCACTTTAAAAATATATCAAACGAGATTAGACGAGGAACTACAGGAAATGAAGGAATCTTGAGGGATAACGAAGCGTTGGAAGGGAAAGCAAAACTTAGATTCCAATAAAATGTACTGGAACGCAAAAATAGAAAAAAAATTAAATACTTTAGATTGCTGTTCACAACAAACGACACAGACAAATAAGTATATAAATAAAGAGAAGCAGTAAAAAATAATTACCAAAGAAAACAAGGCAATGTTGGACAAGAAGTGTCTAGAAACAAGTACTCTTATAAAATTTTTAAAGGAAGGTAAACTGGTATTTATAGACCATAATTTGGATTCTTCCTCTTCTTCCTATAAGACAAGGTCTTGGTTAGATTGTTTTTAAGTCTCTTGTTGGTGTCCAGCTTTCGTTTTTTTATGGGTCTAGCACACGTGGTGCAGGGAAGTCCCTAAAGCCCTCCAGGAGCGGCATGTGTGCAGAAAAAGCGATTCACGTTGTTCTTCAATCGTTGTAAATTGTACTTGCTGGGAAACCCAGCGCTGGGAAAATTATTCCAAAGTAATGATGTTTTCCATATAAAAGACTGCTTGAAAAGCGTTGTACGCGGAGTAACAAGCTGAACCTCATACGGATGTGAAGCATCAGCGCGACGTGTATTCCCATTTCCATGAAAATACTTGTAGAACAGACTCAAGTCGCTAACCGTTCTTCAATGTTCCAGCGAATCAAGGCCGCTGGTCAGTTCCGGGTCTCCAATCAGACGAACAGGTGTTTTCTGAACAGAATCCAACAAATGCAGTGAATGTTTGGGAGCGGAGTCCCAAACATGGGAGCAGTATTCCATAGTTGGTAAAATTTGAGCTTTGTAAAGAATTAACAGTTGTTGTGGAGTGTAAAGCTTTCTGGTTCGAAATAATATTCCTAAATTTTGAGAAGCTCTCCTTGCTATGCCTGCAACATGTTCATGCCAGGATATATTTGCTCCCAAACTAACGCCCAACAAATTGAGCGACGATGCTAGGTAAATGGAGTGCCCCGACATAACTATGTCGGGTTCAGCAACGTTAACTTTTTTAGAAAAAAACTGCCGCCTGGGTTTTTGTAGCGTTAAATTCCACTTGGTTACTGTCACCCCAAGATAGAATTTCTTCCAGGTCTTTGATAAGTTGAACGACCTTCTGCTGTCTGCGTATATTCGCCTGAGTAGCCGATGTCCGAGCGTTCAAAGTAAATGAAGAGATAAGCGTACTGTCGTCTGTAAAGCTGTAATTGGATTCCCGGTCTTTTCCAGCAGATTATTTATGTAAATGAGAATGAGAGTAGGAGACAGTATGGAGCCTTGGGGCACACCGGCGATGATTGTGAAGGTGTTAAAAATAAATCCGTCGACTGCTACTCGTAAAGAACGCTCTCTGAGGAAACATGAGAGCCACAAACAGAACTTTTCAGACATACCACAAGAGCGTAGCTTAGCCAATAGTCCATCGTGCCAAACACGGTCGAATGCCTTGGATATGTCAAGAGCAACCGCTCGAGATTCTCCAAAGCGTTCAATTGCGTTGTTCCAAACATGTGTTACATAAGTCAGAAGATCTCCTGTTGATCCTGTTTCGTGCCATCTTTTTAGTGGTTAACTGGGAAGTCCTCTTATTTCTGGTTTTTCATCCATTTTTCTACACCCACAGTTCACACCACAGCCTTTCTTGCAATTGCAGAAGATCGTACTGAGTAGTTCTTCTGGTGCTGGTGGTAATAGTATTGTTATTGGTTCCAGGGTCTCGTTTTGTAATATCCACCCCCATTCCTCGGGTTCTAAATCTTTCCCTGACCAAGTTTGGATCTGAGAGTAGACACGATAGATATGCTGTCGAGCTGCTGCATTTGTAAATGGAAGAGATGATACCTGCACCGGTTTATTGAGTCTTATTGATTTGATAAATTGTGTGTACCTAAAATTGTCGATACTGTGTTCTGATTTTGGAGCATTATATATTGCCAAAAGAACACGTATTCCATTTTCAAACAATGTATTTGGAGGCAGTTTTCCTGCTGAAATAATTGAGCTGATTGGTATAAATCAGAATGTATCCCGAACTTTTTATAATTGGCAGTTTTCCTTTTTTAACAGTGCAGATGTTGTGTCACATCCACTAAAGGCGTGCAAAAATAAAATATGTTCTGTGGAATGAGGATATTTGTCGAAGCTTTTAGACGAATACAGTTGACGTAGCGTTATCCTATATACGCATGGGCGTTTCCCACACTTCACGCTCTATTTCGAGAAAGGTTAATTATGTAAAATATTGGTTGAGAGCAAATTTGTAGAGAATTTTAACATATGCTCTATAGGTTTTGTAATAGCTTCAAACATCATTTGAAGCATAGAAAACGAAATATTTGAAAAAAAAAAACGATTTTTGCGATGTTTGACCATGAATATCTTGACTCGTGGACACGAGATTTTATGAGACTTTTGAGCTAACTTTTAGAATGTCAAAACAAAGATTTATGCAAATGTTCAACTTTCTAATTTTCATTTCGAGGTTTACTTTTTTTTTTTTTTTTTTTTTTTTTTTTCGCCTTATATGATTAGGTAATCTGAATTTGAAGTAATGTTAATCTTTTGGAGTAAAACTAGACAAATTTAAAGTCGTTAATTCATTTTAACGTATAAATTTAGTATATTAAACTAATTTTATTATATTGTACTTACTTTCAGAGGTGATATCGTGGTCTATGAGCGATTGGTTCGAGAGATTTTTTAAAAATTGAATTTCCTCGTGCAAAAGAAATGAAGACTGGACGGCGTTCACTGAGTAATAAATCTGAAACAAAAATATTATGATAGTAATAACATACAAATACTTCTATTTCAGCTACATTTGAATATATTTATAATCGATAATGATTTTTGCCGTTAAGTTTGGCGCACGAGTTATAAACAACATTTTGTCTACGTTCTTTTTTTAGTATAAATATTATAAGAAACAATTAATCAGGTGTTTATAGAATCAATAAGAGTTTACATTAAAACTTTTTCTAAGAACAATATATAATCGTATCTACAATAAATTGGAAGCGGATATAGGCAAAACCCAGATGGGATTCAGAAAAGGGTTGGGAATGCGTGAGGCTTTTCTTCTTCCTGTCCCATGTATTCACATATGTCGGGGTTTCTGTACTATTTCTTCAGTTTATATTGAGGTTGTTAGTCTCTGATAGTCCAAAAATTGACGCAGTTTCCGGAACTTCACACCAATTCTGATATTCAGGAGCAACGAGTGTTGCTTTCTACTGGGTTCTCGCCGACCCTCTATTTTTCCCTGAAAATAAGTTTTGGAATCGAGTAGCGGTCAGCTTTTAGTATATGTCCTAAACAAGACACCTCTCTTTGTTTTACGATATTAAGTAGTTGCCTCTTCACCTCTGCTCTTTGAAGCACTTCTTGCTTGGTTAGGTGTTCTGTCCAAGAAATTCGTAGCAAACGTCGCGTATCCATAGCTCGAAAGCTTCAATATGATTCAATGATCTCACTTTTAACGACGATGTCTCTACATTATATAAAAAAAAAAACGGTCAAGTGCAAGTTGAACTTGCGCAATTAGTGTTCCATACGTTGATTGCTTTTAAAATAAAAAATTTTGTTACAGATGTATAAAATGATCAGTGACTTCACAAAACATACCCCAAATGAGTTTTCAACAAAGTTTGTTTCCAATCTTTACTGAAATCTGATGACCTTGAAATTTTTGTTTTTTTTTTAAATACCAGAAAAATTATTAAAGGTAATGCACTCGTGATAATTTTCGTTCAATCTACACCCCCGAGATAAGGCGCGGGACAGGGATTTTTCGCGATTTTTTAAAAATAATACAAAGAAAAGTGCGCGCAAGTATTACATTATATATACATTTTTTACTTGTGTTTTCACAAGCTTTCATTTGACACCACACTCGATGACCTAGTAAAATTTTTTTTTTCATTTCCGATTTCACCCCCCAAAACTAACACCTTAAGTCAAAATTTAACTCTTAAAACTACATGGCTCTGATGAGGCCATCAATTCCTATATTATTACCAAATTTCAACTCTCTGTGTCAAATAGTTTCGGAGAAAATCGGGTGTGACAGACAGACAGACACCGAAGTGATCTTATAAGTGTTCCGTAGGGAACACTAAAAAGACCAGCCATAGCATTTTATTACCCGTAGGGGCGGGGTGAGTGGCAATTGTCTTTGAAGCCGCACACATTTTTCAACTTTAGAAAAGTATCCTTTGCCACGCCAATGTGTGTAACCTCCCCAACACATTCCCATCGTTCTTTGACGACAGAGCCAAGACATTTGAATTTAGTAACCCTCTTAATCTCTTGATCCTTTATAAAGAAAGATGCATCCTCTTGGAGGTGTCTACTAATCACCATCATTTTGGTTTTCGCAATATCATTCAGCTTATTGAGTAGAATTTACAGATCTTTCATGTTATTGGCAACTATTGCGGTATCGTTTGCATACCGGATATTATTTAGGCTCTTTTTGCGTTAAATTTGCTGTATGGTTATGAATCAGGGTTTTGTAGATCTTGAAAAAGCCTTCGATAAAATCCGGCATCATCAACTAAAGAAGATCCTTATAAATAAAAATATTGTTGATCGAGATATCCGCATCACATGTAAACTCTACTGGCACCAGACAACTAGGGTGAAAGTTGAAAACGTAATAATGGCAGATATCGAAATAAGTCTGGGAGTGCGCCAGGGCTGTATACTGTCACCTCTTTTGTTTAATAACTATAGTGAATATATCTGCCAGGAACCTGAACTAACCTGGAATAAATGAAGGCCTACCAATAACCGGTGAAACCTCGAATAATATAAGAAACGCTGATGATACTGTCCTGTTAGCGGGAAGTTTGAAAGAGCTACAACACCTAGTTAAACAACTAAATAATAGTTGCGAGGATTGTGGACTAAAGAGAAGTCTCAAGAAAACGAAATTCATGGTGATATCAGAGTCTCGAAATATTCAGGGGGATCTCTTTTTAAATGAAATGCTTAAGCATTACAAATATCTGGGGACACAGCACGGATTAGATAATGGAAACTAGAGGACGAATAGTTAGGGAAGTTTTTTTTTTTTTTTATGGGTCTAGCTCACGTGTTGCAGGGAAGTCCCTAAAGCGCTCCAGGAGCGACACGAGTGCGGAAAAAGCGATTCACGTTGTTCTTGAATCGCTGTAAATTGTACTCGGTGGGAAACACAGCGCTGGGAAAATTATTCCAAAGGGATGACGTTCTCCATATAAAAGATTGCTTGAAAAGCGTTGTACGCGGAGTAACAAGCTGAACCTCATACGGATGCGAAGCACCAGCGCGACGTGTATTTCTAACATGCACCGCTTTGGGAGGAATTAAGCGGGCTACATCCTTCGAACACTTTCCATGAAAATACTTGTAGAACAGACTCAAGTCGCCAACCGTTCTTCGATGTTCCAGCGAATCAAGGCCGCCGGTCAATTCCGGGTCCCCAATCAGACGGACCGCTCTTCTCTGAACAGAATCCAACAAATGCAGTGTATGTTTGGGAGCGGAGCCCCAAACGTGGGAGCAGTATTCCATAGTTGGTCGAATTTGGGCTTTGTAAAGAATTAACAGTTGCTGTGGGGTGTAAGTCTTGAACAAAATGAGGAAATTCTTTTTAACAGAGATCTAAATTTGTTACTGCGTTTACATATGTTGCGCTATCATGTTTTCTCAACACTACTCTACGGCGTGAAAGCGTGGACGCTGAAAAAGAATAACATTAAGAATATTACGGCCCTTGAAATGTGGTATTATCGACGTATTTTGAAGGTATTGTGGACGGACAGAGTGACCAACAACAAGATTCTCCAACGACTGGACAAAAACCCAGAGCTGATGAACACCATAAAAAGGAGGAAGCTTGAATGCTTGTGGCGCGTGGTGAGGGTTTAAAATATTTACTGTTGAGAAACATTATGCAGGGCAAGATTAAGGGAAGGAGAAAAGTGGATAAAAAAAGAATATCCTGGCTGCGTAACCTCCGTAGATCAACTGAACTGTTTAGACGAGTAGATACAGTTAGAGTAGCTGCAATGATTTCCAGTCTCCAATAGGAGTTGCACACAAGATTTTAAGGTGAAAATTAAGCTAATTCGGTAATTTAAAATTTTTTGTCAAGCAAGGAAATACGAATGTGTTATTAGTATATTTTGTTAAAAATTCTTTCTACCTGTGTGGTTAGTAGATGTCAGGGGAAATATGAATATTAGAAAGTTTACCAAATTGGTCACATATTATAGTCCGTCAAATAAGAACATATCTGCGATAATTCATTTTTGGTAGATGCGGTTCTAGCGATTCCCGAGAAAATCGGGTTTGAATGTGTTTTATTGGACCATTCGAGAACATCTTCGTGCTCATGATGTCAAAGTCCGAAGCACGTTGAAGAAACATTTGCTGGGCATATTAAGATAGTAGAGTGGCCCTCACAATCGGCGGACGCCAACCCTATTAAAAACATTCGGGCCCTTGTAAAGAAAAAGCTCAGCGGAAATACTCTGAGGACTTTGACTCAGTTGTCTTGTGAGATCCAAAAAATTTGCAGAGTTTGCAGAAAGTCTCGTCGACAGCATGCTTCGAAGATGCCTGGCCATTATTGATGCAGGAGGCAATTGGAAAACTTACTATGGTAATTGCCTTGTTGTTAGCACATCAAAGAATACATTGGTGGCAAAGAATGTTCTCGAAACACATTTTTTCAAGAATATGAGCTGTCACGTTCTTACTTCACAAGTTTACTGAATTGGTTACATAATTGAAAACAATGTTAGTCAGCTTATAACAGAGGTAGATTGTGTGATTTAATGCACATTGTTGATGTGTAAATGTTTAGATTGTTTTTAATTATGCGTATTTAATGTGATTGTCGCGGTGAAGAAATTATTTTCAATGATATAGGAGATCTGAGGTTTATTGTAATATTTACAATTTTCAAATTTAAATATATCGAATTAATCGAAAATATCATATTTTTATTGAAACCATACGATCAGCCGACGCACATGGGAGTATTTTTGCCAAAACCTACCCCAAACACATTTTTTTATCATATTGGGTTTGACATGGATATAAACAATTGATGCTATACTGGATTGCTTGGGATCAAATATTTCTATTTTACTAATTTTTGGCAATATCGCGGCCAGTGGCTCCGTGGCGTAGTACTTACTTGTGGTGCAGAAGATCTCGGGTTGCAATCCCGGCAGGTCGGTATATGGTACTTATTTATTAGTAACTTTGTGAAATTGTTATTATTTATTTATAATTAGAGGCAATCATCCTCATCTAAAATTAAATCTTTACAATCGCTTTTACTATCTCTATGCTGTAATAACCGGTAAAATAAACTCTAGAGCTTCTTAAGAGAACGATATTTTGTTTCCCTTAAATGCTGGAAGGAAACACAAAAGCAGTGAGTTTCAGGTAACAAATGGTTTGTTTAATATATCACGATTTTTAACAGTTTGTATGGTTTTATATTAGCACAGTAAATGGATGTTTTACAAGAGTTAACCAATTTTGTATGAAGACCGGACCTTATTTTTGTGAATATCAACTTATCTATAATATATATAAAAATGCAACGTCTCTCTGTCTCTCTGTCTGTCTGTCCGTTAGTGCGCCTATCACTGGAGAACCACTTATCCGATTTACGTACTTTTTTTTTAAAACATACATATGTTCTCTGGCCAGGTTATAGGCTATATTTTATTACGATAGGTAGCATAGGGAATGAGCAGTGATGATAATAGTGAATGAAGTCGGAAAAAAGTTTGCCGCGCGTTCCCTTGCAATACACAGCCTAAACCATTAAATTTGGAACAATATTATGTAGCAGAGAATATCTATAATCTATAATCTATAATATATATAAAATGCAATGTCTCTCTGTCTGTCTGTCTGTCCATTAGTGCGTTTATTATGCGAGAACCACTTATGCGATTTACGTGTCTTTTTTTAAATTCATACATATATTTTTTGGCCAGGTTATATAGTAATAATAATAATTTATATCTATAATATATGTAAAATGCAACGTCTCTCTGTCTGTTTGTCTGTCCGTTAGTGCGCTTATCCCTCGAGAACCACTTATTCGATTTACGTGATTTTTTAAATTCATACATATATTCTCTGACCAGGTTATAGATATATATTTTATTACATCTATAATATATATATATATATATATATATATATATATATATATATATATATATATATATATATATATATATAAATGCAACGTCTCTCTGTCTGTCTGCCCGTCCGTTAGTGCGCTTATCACGGGAGAACCACTTATCCGATTTACGTGCTTTTTTTTAAAACATACATATGTTCTCTGGCCAGGTTATAGGCTATATTTTATTACGTTAGATAACATAAGGAATAAGCAGTGACGATAATAGTAAATCAAGTCGGGAAAAAAAGTTTGCCGCTAGAGCGTTTTCTTGCAATACACTGCCTAAGCCATTAAATATGGAACAATATCATGTAGCAAAGAATATCTGTAATATATATAAAAAACGCAACGTCTCTCTGTCTGTCTGTCTGTCCGTTAGTGCGTTTATCACTCGAGAACCACTTATTCGATTTACGTGTTTTTTTTTTTTTTAAATTCATACATATGTTCTCTGGCTAGGTTATATAATAATAATAATAATAATCTATATAATATACCATATATAAAATGCAACGTCTTTCTGTCTGTCCGTTAGTGTGTTTATCATTCGAGAACCACTCATCTGATTTACGTGATTTTTTTTTTTAATTTTTAAATTTAATATATGTCAAAAAAAATCTATAATATATATAAACGTGAAGTCTCTCTGTCTGTCTGTCTATCCATTACTGTGCTTAGCACTCAAGAACCACTTATCCGATTTACGTGTTTTTTTTTATAAATATACAAAGGGAATAAACAGAGACAAAATGCTAATATGTAGGAAAAAAAGATGGAAGTTTAGCAGTAAGCTTGGTAGAAAGACTGAATAGATGGGGTGAATACTTTAAAGAAACACTAAATGGAGATGAAAATGAGTTGAATGAGAAATAGGAAGCAAAATTAACTGAAGGGCAGGAGGGGACAAACAAACCCTGCAAAGAAGAAATAAGAAAAATACTCAGAACCCAAAAAAAATAAGGCCCCGGTGGAAATTGTATAACAGCAGAACTGATCAAAGCTGGAGGAGTAGATCTGGAAAATGAAATATGCCGGTTGGTGCAAGAAATATGGGAAACAGAAAAGATGCCAGTGAGCTGGAGAGAGTCGCTCATTTGTCCAATATACAAAAAAGGAGAAAAAAAACTATATGTGCTAATTATAGACTAATAGCCTTACTGGATGTCGTGTACAAGATAGTAGTGTTTGACTATCAAAAACAGACTAGCAGAGAAAGCCGAGTCGATTCTGGGAGAGTACCAGTGTGGATTCAGGAAAAATAGATCGGTTACAGACCAGATATTTTCGATTAAGCAAATCCAAGATAATAGCTTAAAACAAAATTTGGCACTACACTTGGTCTTTGTGGATTTCAGAGAAGCATATGACTCTATAAATAGAGAAGGAGTCTACAAGATAATGGAAGAACTAAAAATTCCAAGTAAATTGATTCGCATGGTGAGAATGATCCTGAATGACACAGAAAATAGAGTGTTTGTTGAGGGCAAAGTATCAGACAAGTTTAAGGTGAAGAGAGGATTAAGACAGGGGGATCCAGTGTCGACATGTCTATTTAATTTGGTAATAGAGAAGATAATCCGGGAGTCAGAAATAAAAACAAATGGAACGATATACCAACAAACCTGCCAATGCTTAGCCTATGTGGATGATGTAGCAGTAATTGCAAGAGCAAAAAGAACCTCAAAAAAGCCATAAGTAGGATAGAAGAAAGGGGAAGGATGAGAGGACTAAAGATAAATGAGGAAAAAATAAAATACATGAAAATTACAAGGAAGAAGGATAATAAAAACAACAAAAGTTTAGATATAATAAATAACTTAGGGAAAAGATATACGCAAAAGTAGACAAATTTAATTATCTGGGAGTAACAATAACAGAGGGTGGACAAGAAAGGACAGAGATACAAGAAAGAATAGCGAAAGGACAGAGATGTTTGGTGGCAATGAATCCAATATTGAAATCAAAGAATGTATCAAGAAAAGCAAAAGAAAGAATAAATACGACAGTTGTCAGACCCACGGTGACATATGGACGCGATACGTGGAAACTGAATGCAAGAGAAAAGAAGACGTTGGAGGTGTGGGAAAGGAAAGCTTTGAGAAGAATCTACGGAGGAAGGAAAGAAGAGGGACCGTGGAGAAGAAAAACAAATTAAGAATTAAAATGCCTATATACGAAACCCCTTATAAGCCAAATCATAAGAAGCCAGCGATTAAGATGGTTGGGACACCTGGCAAGGATGAAGGAAGAAAGACAGGCAAAGCAAGCCGTAATAAGAGGAGTGGTTGGAAGAAGAGGCAAGGGTAGACCTCGATCTACATGGATTCAGGCAGTAAAGCAAGATCCGGAGTTGATGGGAATCCCGCACTGGGAAAAGCTAAAAGGAGATAAGAAGAAGTGGAGACAAGTATACAACCAAGCCATGGGCCTCTAAGGCCCTTTGAACTATATAATAATATAAACATAACGAATAAGCAGTGACGATAAAGGCGAATCAAGTCCACGCGAGCGGAGCCGCGGGCACAGCTAGTTTATTATATAACATCATTACAGGTACATGCAAAACCCTACCCTAGTTACTCGTTGTTGTAGAAAGCTCAAACTGATTGTTGTCCAAAACTAGAATTTTATCACCTAATAGATATATGCAGTCCATACCGATTTATTTTTGTACTTTAAATACATTAGTTTGTTTTTAAAGTTACTAATTTCAGTATTCTCCATATATTCTATTTTATCAGTTATCCGGTCCGAACATATAATATAATAAGAAAATATTTTGTACTACTTATTTCCTTTACCTTGAAGTCAATCCCGATAAAGAAACAAATAGTTTAATGTAAATCCCAAATCTGCATAATTATTATCATTAGAATAAAAGCCAGTAAAAAAAGTGCCCAGGACTGTGTTTCCTACCGAGTACAATTACAGCGATTCAAGATCAACGTGAACCGCTTCCGCACACGCGTCGCTCCTGTAGCGCCTAAAGGATTTTCTTACAGTACGTGTGCTATGCATATAAAAAAGGCCTTTTCCCAAAACTTCATATAAATTACAATGTAATCACCGCAGTAATCCTCAAAAAATATAAAACAAGTTAGTTCCTAAGATTCTTGAAACTTCATTAGACCTCAACGAAGCGATGGTGGTGTGGGCATCGTCCATTTAGATAATTCTAATTCTAAAGGACTCAATTCATTTTAATTGCGTGTTGCATAAATGAATAAAAAATTTAATGTTTTGGTCATCCATAAATCAATAATATTTCCCTTCTAACTATATAACTTTACAATGAGGTTTAAAACGGGACAAAAAGGTAAATTACCGTCACATTACCGGTAATTTTACCGGAATTTTTAAATACATATTTACAATATCTTTGGCACAATGATACTACTCAGTATATATCACCACTACACCAAACACTTTATTTTTGCACTCGACGCGCGTTTCGCTAACCATGTTAGCTTCATCAGGAGCGATGATGACGCGCGTCGAGTGCAAAAATAAAGTGTTTGGTGTAGTGGTGATATATACTGAGTAGTATCATTTTGCCAAAGATTCCACATTCCCAACTTAGTTGAGATGGCTTCACGGTCAACGGAATTAAACCTTTATCGTAAGTACAGTAGTAAGATTAGATTAGTAGGTGCAGATATTTGGTTTTTAAAGTCTTGCAAGAAATTTAAAGTTTTTCCTAATTTTATTAAGGTTAATTTACCAAAATCAAACATTTCAGAAAAAGTTTCATTCTTTGCTAAACAAAAATGGCTTGACTTAGAAATCAAGAATTTGTACACAAAACGTAGTCAATCATCGCTCCTGATGAAGCTAACATGGTTAGCGAAACGCGCGTCGAGTGCAAAAATAAAGTGTTTGGTGTAGTGGTGATATATACTGAGTAGTATTATGAGATAAGGGTTCATCTATATTTCAATTTTATCCAATTTTTTACCCACGAATTCAGGATTTGAAAATGTGGCGGTTTTCTCGAACCGAAATTATACCGGTAAAATCACCGCCTTAAAAACCCTGCCCGTGATGCCCTAAATTCCTATGTATTAAGGCATACTGACTAATATATTGTCTTATTGCGATTAGTGATCCTCTCTCTCTGGATGGCAATGGGAAACCAGCCATAGTGTTATGCCTAGTATAGTCCTCTCACTTTGGCCGTTCGGAACCTGCATTAAATTGTGTTTATTTATATTACTGTAATTTTGTCTGTGAAAACACTTAAAAAAGGCACCAACCACATGCAAGGGCAAGAGAGTCGTCTTCGTTCGTATCGGATATGGTACTTTAAGAAGTGATCCTCTTACCATTCGTTGATTTCTCCGTCAACGTAGGCATGCTTGAAGACTTACCCATTGGCTTAAAATTCCCATCATCTGAAACACCATTAGGACAGGAGTAACTGGCACAATCCATCTAAAATATATATCAAAATTATTTTAAGAGCTTATAATGATATTTGTCGACTTTACACAACCTTTCGACAGAATTAAAACTTGGTGATGTCTCAACATTACTCAAGAAGTAGAGTTAGATTCCAGTAATCTTGCAGTGGTCAAAGAATAATTGCAACAACATATTTATAAGAATCGAACATAACATATCCAATAAAGTGCTAGTATCAACAGGTATTAGACAAGGAGTCTCTTCAATATAATTATGGATGAAATTATTAAGAAGGTAATTATTTATATGCTTGCCATGCCAAAGATACCATCTAAAATTTGTAACTCTGACCAATTCCACACTTTTATTTACTGAACTATTTAACAAAGGATATTAACACGAAAACTAATCAAAAATAAATATTAAAGCGACCTACGCATTGTATTATGAAAGAAATACTTAGTAGTTGTCTTTTAATATCAAAATATACACCCATGTCAAAAAAAAAACATCTGTACAACAGTTGAAAAATAAACTATTCAATGCATGTCAAACGGATTTTACGTAAAACACGTCATTTGTACAAGACAATAAAAAATATCCTAACTTCATCTGAAATAGAATGAATGAGTAAGAGATTAAGATTATTTGCTATGAGGATGATGTAGTGATAATATCGGACGACGAGGACAACTTGCAGTGAATGCTATTTAAGTTTGAAATAATTGCAGAACAGTTCAATATGATCATCTCTGAACAGAAAACCCACTCGCTGACGATCTCCAGGGAATCAAGAAGATGCAAATTAACGGTATACGCGAAAAGCCTAGAGCAGGTCTTAAGTCTCAAGTATTTAGGGGCCAACATAACCAGCAGCAGGAATCTGGAGAACGAAGCAAAAGCACAAATAACAAAGGCTGCTATGGTCTCAGTCCACATTACAGAAACAAAACCTGAGACAACATCTACTAAACAAATGCTCAGAACGATAGCAATAAGGACTCTATGATCTATCATCGGCCATACCCTCCGTGATAGGAAATGAAACGAAGAAATAAGAAGTTTGACATGTAGGACACTTAGAAGGTCAAACACTAGAAGCAGAGCCTGGAGAGACCATGTGGGCAAAATGCTTGAAGGTCGAATATCAAAAAAAACTCGTTGTACGATATAGTATTATTTAAAAAATATGTTTGGCCAATGTAACTAGAATTTATAATATTAAAGTGGCAACTGATTATTAATGAGTATGTTTATTTTTTTAATAGCCATTGTCAATATGCTCAATAACATGTCGGACTGAATTTCAAAATTTATATACTGATCTTGAATTTTGGAGGACTTCTCCCATTCTAGCATATAGAATGAAACCAATGCATTTTTGTTTGAACTATGAAAGAATTACTAGCTGGTTATCACTAGAAGTGTATTATTTAATTTTAATAATATCCTTTACTGTATCTTTTTAACTTTATACAACCATATATTATTATTATTTAATAACAATAAAACACTTATATATTTAACTTAATATAGTTTTTGGTAGTGTCGATATAAGATTAGAATTTAAAATAAATAAAAATATTTCTGCTAATACTACCGCTTATTGTTTAATTTTACATGATCCTTTAGTAAAATATAGCTCTTTTACAAATGTAAAAATTTTATATAATTATATAATTTCTAAAATAAAAAAAATAAGCTCTTAAAAATTATTGTGTTTTATTTTTTTAATTAGAGGATAATTATAATTTATAATACAATATAAAAAAACCTATTTCAATTTACAATATAATGAGAAGGAAGGAGTTTTGCTCCTTCCATTCTTTGTATAGTTTCTTGAAATTCATATGCTAGACATGCTTCACTAGTTTGGCCTGGTTTTCCCTTACAAAAAGGGCACTTTCTTTTGCTATTACTGGCAATTTTTTTTCAATGTTAGTTTCCCACTTATTGTTGTTATTAATAAATTAATAATTTAAGTATATAAAAAAGGGCCTACATAAAACCGGCTAGTAAATTATCAGAGTAACCCTACGGACATTTTTATGAACGAACGAAAGTTTTCTGTTGGTGAAAAAATTTATTTTTAATTTCATTTTGGGAACTGGGGCATAGTCTTCCTTCCCTATGGATGTAGCAAATACGCCCCTTAAAAACTGAACTTTTTTATTGGGAATTCTCTTTTTTGAAAAATGTTAATCTCTGGTTGTCGTCGGGCCCATTGTAGGTAGGGTGTCTTTGTGGAAGATCTCTCCTTCCCCTATCGGCCTTTGATTTTTAAACTGTGTGTAAATTTTTACAGTTCCACTGTAGGTAGAGGTTGTTTTTTGTGAAAAATTTATTGTGTTGAGACAGATATAAGTTTTTAGAGTTCTAATGCAGGTTTCGTTCCCCGATTGTCTTTTGACGTCCCTCCTCTATAAATATAGGCTCCTAGTATTCTCTTCTGTTCTTGAAGAGACGCCCTTTCTATCCATATGCTCTCCATTTCCTGAACCTAGTTCTTGAAATTAGATGCCATAAGCTTCTGGCTCTGATAAAATATTATACTCAAAAAATGTGCAAGTGAACGCAGATTTAACTTATTTTAGACTTTTCAGCCTATCCTACAGAAAAAGAATATTTTCTTGCTGCTGGAAATGCGCTAGAGCCGATGTTCAAGAAAGGCAAAAAGGCCTTGCCGAACAACTACCGATCAGTAGCATTGATTTCAATAATATCGAAAGTTGTGGAAAAGAATAATAAACATCTTTTAAAATAACTGGAGAGATATTATATTATGAGACCATCAATATGGCTTGTATAACCAAAGATCAACGGAAGATCTTCTGACTTATGTCACACAGACTTGAAAGAACGCCATTTTGGAGAATCTCGAGTACTAGATATATTCCAAGCATTGGACTGTTTTTGTCATGACTGATTGTAACATGGCCTATGTATAAGCAATATTTTGAATATATTGCCCAGACGATGTAAGATAAGTATAATTTCCCTTTCGGTAAAGAAATGTGTCAACTCTCTTTAGCAAAAATACGGTTCCAATACCGAAAAAGAAAATAACAAAAAATATTTAGAATCTTAATACATACTATCACTCTACATTATACTCGTTTTTAAATTAAATAAAATTATTACGGTCTGAAAACGATTTGGGTCAATACTTGTATGTACAGTATTTTGAAAATGTTTGCAAGGAATTTTTAGGCTTAACAAGATTTTCTTACAACAAAAAGCTTTGTTTTTCTTTTTTTTTTACTTCGTTCTCTAAGAACAGTATTGTATTGGTGAAAAAATCATTTTCCAAGATTTTTACTTTTCAGGGTTTCAGTTTTCCACATCCGTCGATTTATTTGTCGCAGTATAACTTTCTAACGCAATCAAAAAAATATTTCACATTTGGTACACATATAATACGAGGGTCATTCAATACGTAAAGGGACAAATAGCTCTAGTTCAAGAACGGTTTATTAGATTGCTACAAAATTTGGCCTACTTTTCGATATAATCCCCCCCCCCCCCCAACGTTAATACATTTGTCCCATCTTTCTGCTATCTTCTTGATTCCTGTGGCAAAGATTTCTTTCGGTTGACGTCGAACCAACTCTTGCACTTTTTCCTTTACTTCTTCATTTTCGGTGAACCTCTTTCCACGTAGGGCATCTCTGAGAGGTGCGACCAGGTAAAAATCACACCGAGTCAGGTCTGGGTTGTATGCGGGATGAGACAAGATCTCTCAAGCCAGTTTTTGAAGCTTTTCTTGGGTAAGCCGAGCCGTATGAAGGCGGGCATTGTAAATGGTTCTAGATAATATTGTGAACCGTTCCAATGCTTACCCCAACCTCCTGAGCTACTATTTCAACAGTAATTCGTCTGTTATCACGAGTAAGTCCATCAATCCTCAATTCCAACTTCGCTGCTTGTCACACATTCTTGTTCGGCTACTTTTGAACCGATCTATCCACTTGTAAACGTTTGCACGATTTATGCAACTTTGTCCATACTGTAATACTGGTTTAACGCCTTCTGCTCCTAAAAATCTTATGACAGAACGTTGCTCTTCTAAAGTGCAGTCTTCCAATGGACTTGCCATGGTAAATTGGATATTTTGAGTTTATGTTTACATTACATGATCGAACAGCTGATTAAAACTCATCACAAGGTTGCTAATTTGCACTCCTAGAAGTATGGAGTGGTTTCGTTGAATGGGTTTAAGGTGAGACCAATCGTCTCTTTACTTTTTGAATGACCCTCGAATTTGGAATAAGAGAAAAACCTGCAGTTTTTAAGCGTCATCACTACAGACTAAGGAATAGAAGAAGTGGGAATGACTAAATTTTGTTTAGTTTTGTATCATAAGACATTCTGCTGGCTTTTGATTACCATAATGAATATTATTTCCGTTTATATGAGGTTTAGAGTGACTACGTCAAAAATATCGTCTTATATGTCCTTTTCAGGTTCCTGAAGTTCAAGAACCTGCAAGTGGTATTCTTTTTTTTTTTTTTTATTTTCAGTTTTTGCATAAATAGTATCTAGCGGGAAATAACAGATTTCGTGTTAATATTTCCGAAGACTTCGTTCATCTTTTTTTCTGTTTATGACAGTGTGCGTGTCGCGCATTGTTCAATAAAAAATGAATTTATTTAAAAGTTTTTTACTTCATTCGACAATAAAGTATTGTCATTAAAATGTTAATGATTCAGTAGTTCGGCTAGTCTCCATTAGTTTCGATGATTACCTGGCATCTTCGGGACATACTTTCGACGAGATTTTTTCGTGTGTTCTTTAGGCAAAAATTTCAAAATTGCCCGAATTTTGCCGTGACAGCTGTTTCATCGTGTACATCTTTTTACTACGAAGCGTCTGCTTGATGTATAACCACAAGTTCTCGTTTGGGTTTGTATTGGGTGACTGTTATGGCTAATCTAGTGTGACGACACTGGATTCCCCTTTGCACTGACTACATGCTTTACTTCGATGTTTGGGGTCGTTATCCTCTTGAAGATTTCACTTTTCATTTTTATCGACAAACCACTGTTTGGCAGTTGGAACTAATGCCTTCTTGTAAATCTAGATAATTTTTTCAGCGTTCAAATTATAGGTAAAGATGAAGAGTCTTTAAAAACCTTTTTCTGAAAAACGTCCCCCAACGTGAATCTTCACTGGTGTTTCACAGTGCGCTGAACCAATCAGTTAGTGGAAATTGACCAGGGATAAAATAGAACTTCAAAATGAAGCTTCATCGGGGAAAGTTATATTGCTTCAGTCCAGATCTATGATTTCCTATGCCCACGAGAGTTGTTTTACGGTCAGCAATGGTTTCTTGATTGTACTCAGCCATTTCAAATCGTTAGCCCGGAGATGACTGGAAATTGTTTTATACCATGTATCCAAACCTTTCTGCTTTAGTTTTTGCGCCCCTTGGTGCCAAGTTAATTTGGGATTTCGGGAAAACATATCAATAATCATTTTTTGTCATTGTCCGACATTTTTCCCCCCGAATCACGTTCAACAATTTTTAACTGAAAATATCATTTCACCCACTTGCTAACGAATGCCCTTCACAGTGCGCTGAACCAATCAGTTAGTGGAAATTGACCAGGGGTAATAATAGAACCTCAAAATGAAGGCTTCATCGGAGAAAGTTATATTGCTTCAGTCTAGATCTATGATTTCCTATGCCCACGAGAGTTGTTTTACGGTCAGCAATGGTTTCTTGATTGTACTCAGCCATTTCAAATCGTTAGCCCAGAGATGAGTGGAAATTGTTTTATACCATGTATCCAAACCTTTCTGCTTTAGTTTTTGCGCCCCTTGGTGCCAAGTTAATTTGGGATTTCGGGAAAACATATTAACAATCATTTTTTGTCATTGTCCGACATTTTTCCCTCCGAATCACGTTCAACAATTTTTAACTGAAAATATCATTTCACCCACTTGCTAACGAATGCCCTTCACAGTGCGCTGAACCAATCAGTTGGTGGAAATTGACCAGGGGTAATAATAGAACCTCAAAATGAAGGCTTCATCGGAGAAAGTTATATTGCTTCAGTCTAGATCTATGATTTCCTATGCCCACGAGAGTTGTTTTACGGTCAGCAATGGTTTCTTGATTGTACTCAGCCATTTCAAATCGTTAGCCCGGAGATGAGTGGAAATTGTTTTATACCATGTATCCAAACCTTTCTGCTTTAGTTTTTGCGCCCCTTGATGCCAAGTTAATTTGGGATTTCGGGAAAACATATTAATAATCATTTTTTGTCATTGTCCGACATTTTTCCCTCCGAATCACGTTCAACAATTTTTAACTGAAAATATCATTTCACCCACTTGCTAACGAATGCCCTTCACAGTGCGCTGAACCAATCAGTTAATGGAAATTGACCAGGGGTTATAATAGAACCTCAAAATGAAGGCTTCATCGGAGAAAGTTACATTGCTTCAGTCTAGATCTATGATTTCCTATGCCCACGAGAGTTGTTTTACGGTCAGCAATGGTTTCTTAATTGTACTCAGCCATTTCAAATCGTTAGCCCGGAGATGAGTGGAAATTGTTTTATACCATGTATCCAAACCTTTCTGCTTTAGTTTTTGCACCCCTTGGTGCCAAGTTAATTTGGGATTTCGGGAAAAAATATTAATAATCATTTTTTTGTCATTGTCCGACATTTTTCCCCCCGAATCACTTTTAACAATTTTTAACTGAAAATATCATTTCACCTACTTGCTAACGAATGCCCTTGACTTACCCATATACTTAGCAGCCCCTGTAGGCGTCATTTTCAGACCTTTTGGATGATTACATTGGAACATAGCCTCGAAATGCGAAGCGTATGGAGCACTCATGTTCGATAATGTACTATTTAACCATAAATAAGGTTAGAAATGAATCTCTTTCCACAAAGCATTGTTGGCAGAGGTACCAACAATAACCTTATATGAAAGAATTTCTTTTACAGATTACAAGCGTTCTTTCTTGACTGACTATATTTTCCGTAACATTTAAAATATCGAGTTGTAATTCGTAGATAAAGGTTCCTTGGGTACTAAGGTTCAGGTTAGGGTTTTATAACTTGTTCTTTAGGCTTTAATATATATCATATTTGGTAAATGAGATATCATCGAGCATCAAAACATTTTGGAAATGAGAGTCCCAACTAAAATAACCGGTCAAGTGCAAGTCGGACTTGCCCAATTAGTGTTCCGTACGTTGATTGCTTTTAAAATAAAATTTTTTGTTACGAAACTATGAAACGATTAATGATCTCACAAAACATATCTCATGAGTTTTCACCAGAGTTTTTTGCTATCTTTATGGAAAACTGATGACCTTGAAATTTTTGTTTTTTTATATACCAGATAAATTATTAAAGGTAACGCACTCGTGATAATTTTAGTTTAATCTACACCCCGTGGAGGATATTCCGGGGTTTTTTCAAAATTTTTTGATTAGTACTTTTCGATGTAAGGTGGGGGGACAGCGATTTTTCCAAAATAACACGAAGAAAAGTGTGCGGAAGTATTACATAATATATATTTTTGAACTCGTGTTTTTACAAGTTTTCATTTGACACCCCACTCGATGACCTGGTAATTTTTTTTCACTGCCAATTTCCCCCAAAACTAACCCCTTAAGTCAAAATTTAACTTTCAAAACTACACGGCTCTGATGAGGACATCAATGCCTATATTAGTACCAAATTTTAACTTTCTTTTTAAATAGTTTCGGAGAAAATCGGGTGTGATAGACAGATGGACAGACAGACGGACAGACAGACAGCTAGACAGACAGATGGACAGATAGACTCCGAAGTGTTCTTGTAATGTTCAGTACGGAACACTAAAAATTTTTAAGGTTATTTGCCCAGTATTCCTTGTTACTTGACTTTTCTGATTTTTTTCGAAAAGGTAATACAAACAAAATTCTCCATAACATAAAAGTAAAAAATACACTGTAACCACGGGACTCTACACTTTTCTTATAGAAAAGGGGTTTTGGTTAAATTGGCTGAATTTTTGATATGTTGTAGTTCTCAACTTTCTGAACAAAAGTAGCACAACCTTCAAAAATGGCTAGATTTTGAATTATTTTCAATTTAAGGGCTAATAAAATCCATTTTTTTAAAAAACCGTTTTGATAATTTTGATAATTAGTTAATTAAAGACACAAGAAAAAAAACTATATCACTGAATTCGGGGTCTAAACTAACTTATTACGTCATCATTTTGACCCTTCCTTGAAAAACAGGTAAAACCCAGTTAGAATGGAGTTCAAAAAAGTAGACTTCGATATCGGTGTATTTTTGCGGTCTTGAAATAGAATTCAAATTTTCTTTCTTGCGTCTTTAATTTAATTAATGTCAAAATTATCAAAATGGTTTTAAAAAAATGGATTTTAATAGTACTTAAATTGAAAATAATTCGAAATCTGCCGATTTTTGAAGGTTGTTGCCATGGACATTTTTGTTCAGAAACCTGAGTAGTAGAACATATTAAAAATTCAACCCATTTGACCAAAACTATTTTTCCAAAAGAAAAGTAGGGGCCCTTTAACATTAAATAATTTAAAAAACTTAGATAAGGGAAATAAGTATACATATTTTTTTCAGAAAAATGTCTAATTTATTTTTTATAATTTTTATATAAATAAATCGTTTCTCATAGCAGAATATTTTTTTACCTCCAGTATAAATCCATATTAATGTAATAAAGAAGTTTGCATGTTTGTTTGTTTTTCGGAGGTAATGTCCGAAACTACCAATTCGATTTAAAAAAAATACTAGTATGTAGCCTGGACTTTTGGGGTGAACACAGACTACACTTTATTATGTTGTGACAAAAGGGAGCTAACGCGGTGGGGAAAGAAACTTGCCACGAGCGAGTGTAGGGCGGCCCCCCGTTCGTAACGTGGTGTGAGCTAGCGATCGACAGATCAGCGCTGGCGGTGTGATGTGTTTGTCTTGCACTTGCAGTCCCAGTCTATAATTTGATTTTCTCGAAGTTTAGTGACACGATGACTTGATGTTACCACGTAGGCTGAAAAGTTTTTGGTCTGACACACTTTTGATATTTTCAAAACAATGGAAAAAAATCGAATTTCGTGCAAGCAATTTAAACGCCGTCTTACAGATACAAATGATGCTGAACGCTCTGGACGCCCAAATGAGGTGGTTACACTAGAAAACATCAAAAAAATCCACTAAATTGTTTTGGATGACCGTAAAATGAAATTGCGTGAGATAGCTGACACCCTAAAAATATCAAAAGAATGTATTGGTCATATTTTGCATGAACATTTGGGCAGAAACCTCTGTTCGAAATGGGTACCGCGTTTGCTCACAGTGCACTAAAAACAACAACATGTTGTTGGTTCTGAGCGTTGTCTGGATCTGTTTAAGAGAAATAAAAAGGATTTTTTTATGCGATGTGTGACAATTTATGAAACATGGATCCACTACTGTACATCGGAATCAAATCGGCAGTCAGCAGCCGGTGAAAACCGCCCTAAGCGACTAAAGACAGAAGAGCTGGGAAGGTTTTGGCCTCTGTATTTTGGGATGCGCATGGAATAATTTTCATCGACTATGCTGAGAAGGGAAGAACCATCAATAGCAAATATTTTATAAAGTTAGTGGTGCACTTGAAGGTAGAAATCGCAAAAAAACGATCCCAAATGAACACGAAAATGTGCTCTTTTATCAAAACAATGCACCGTGTCACAAGTCAATGGTTACGATGACAAAATTGCATGAATTGAAGTTCGAATTGCTTCCTCATCCACGGTATTCTCCAGATTTGGTCCACCGACTATTATTTATTCGCGGATCTAAAAAAATGCTCGCGGGAAAGAGATTTGCCCCAATGAAGTAGTTATCGCCGAAACTGAGGCCTATTTTGAAGGCAAAGGCAAATCCTTCTACAAGAAAGGTATAGAAATGTTAGAAAAGCGTTGGACTGGAGACTATATTGATAAATAAAGTCGAATTTTACAAAAAAAGTGTTTGAAGTAGCTAGATTAAAAATTTCTCAGCCTATGTGTTATGGTTTTCAAGACGAAAAGGTTTGTTGTTTTGTTGTTCGTAGGTTTAAGATTCTGTCATTCTTTTTGTAAGCACATTGCAGGTACGTTGTTGGTGTCGATGGATACTAAATAACAATAAAAACATTTTTATTAGTGTATTTTTGTTCAATAAATACCTGAACTAACCTAATGTTGTGAGATTCATTTAGGTAACCAATATTATTTTAGTAATCTTTCTTAATTTAGGTATACCCACCTACTTTATTTAGTTCTCTGCTATTTAGTAAGCGTGTTCTGAAATATCTACTAAAAATCGTGTGTAATTATTTTATTTTATTTCACAATTATTACGTAGTTAATTTCAGTTTGAAGTGTATGATGCAATTGTTTAATTATTAGTTTTTTAGTGTGCCGTGAGAACCTTTTATGAGATTATTTTAGTGTCCGCCCGGCTGTCTGTCACATCCGATTTTCTCCAAAACTATTTGACATAGAAAGTTTAAATTTGGAACAAATATAGGAACTAATGGCCCAAGAGCTTTGTTACTCCTCGTAAAAGTCTTTTTAAGCAGGCTTTTATATGGAGAACTGCATCCTTGGAATGATTTGTTTAGGACTGTGTTTTCTACCGAGTAAAATTTACAGCGATTCAAGATCAACGTAAATAGCTATTTCCGCATACTCGTCCCTCTTATAGCACATTAAGGATTTTCCTGCTGAAACTATGCTCTGGACATAAAAAAACAGCCCAACAGAAATGAGGAAGTATAATTTACAGGTTCAGGAAATCCTAAAACAAATTCGGAGGATAATATTTAACGTATTACGTAAAAACATCCCGTATACTTTTATTAAAAAAAGAATGCTTACGAAATAAAATACTTTAGTAAGCTTTTTATACCTCATATAGAAGGCGTACACAATATACATTCTTTATTTAAGTGGCCTCTAAGGATAACCACGTTACTTTCAAACGACTTCTTTGATGTATTTTCTGACGAACACACAATTTGTAATGTTGGACGTCAGCAATAAAAATAATTTGTACCAAAATCTCATTAGATTGATGCCCTATTTATGACGATAAAAAAGAATTTATTGACCTATACGTAGAGTATTTAAATTATATTTAATAACAATAATAATTATAAAGAACTTTATTTGTGCGAATAACAATAATAAATCAAGTCATATATAAAACGCATTCATAAAGAACAAAAAATAACAGTAAAGATTATATTATTTGGCACAAATGGGTGGAATTTTGATTAATTATTAATCAGTCTTCCAATCAAACACCCATAGATACACTTTAAAGAATTTAGAGAAAATAGATCCATAGTGGATGCTATAATTACAATCCAACAATTGACTGAAAAATTACTAGAAATCAATAAACCTCTATTTCGGTGCTTAGTTGATGTAAAAAAGTATTCGATAGGGTACGGTTGAGAGACCTGTTACAAGTTTTACGAGATCATGACAACAACAACTACATTAAAGCGAGAAAACAGCTTAATAAAAACAATAGGACACGTATAAAGACACAGCAACGAATAACTGAAGAAGTACCAATATTATCTGGACAAGGCGATGGCATGATTCCAACAATTTTTAATTTAATAATGAACAAAATAATAAATAGTGTCAATGAGGTCAATAGCGGATACAAAATGGGACGAAAAACTCTAAAAATATTATACTTTGCTGATGATGCAATTTTAACATCAGAAAATTAAGATGGTTTACAGCGACTAATACATCGTTTCCAAACCACAGCAGACACTTATAACATGAGAATATCAGTGAAAAAAACAGAATTAACGGTTATAGCTAACGACTTCATTAGATGTATATTAGCCGTCTATAACAAAACAGTAGCACAGAACATGCACTGCACATACCTGGGAGTTCAGCTATAGAACTTATAAAATCTACATTTATCAAGAAGTACTCAATCAGGCAAATAAAGCATCGAGAATATCTGGTTATTTGAAAGCAAAGTGCATATAAATATACAGAACCTTGGTAAGACCGGTTTTAACGTATGCAGCAGAAATAAGAACACGAACATCTAAAACAAAAAGCCTTATCAGAGCTGCAGAAAAGAAAACCCTGCGCACTGGTATGAGCCACAACTATACGACAAGAACTCAAGATTCAAGACATCGTCCGTTTCGCTAGATCAAGACGTCGATATTAGAGGGATCACGTAAGTAGGATGTCAGCTAATAGCTGACCAAGATGGGCAAAAGATGAAAAGCCAGAAACAAGAAGACGTCCTGGTCGACCATCAAAAAGAAAGCATGAAAGCTGGAGATCTACGTCACAAGAGGCTTGTTTTTTAGGAAGAAGAAGAAGCTTTTGTCGGGAGATAATGTAACGTATGAAACAAGATTTGTAACTGTTTAATAAAATTGTTTGGATGGATGAGTCAAGATTATATATCGCAAAACAGAGTGATAGGATCAACATTTTTAATAGAAATTTACATGTGATAAAATACTTCGAAACGAATATTTGATAGCTCATGACAGTAAGGATATTATTTGGCAGAAGGACGGTGCTCCGCGATCCCAACATTCTTGCAGTAACTATTTTGATTTGGAAGATTTAGCTGGTCACTAATTAACCCAGATTTACCTACGTTGGATATCCTTAAAAGATAAAAGACGAAAGAAACTTGACCGTGAAGCATTTGTTGGAGAAAATTACACGGTGGGTAAATGTACAGGGCCAAGTAATCATTTTGGGACCTATAGAAATACAAAAACGAACTTAAAGAAAAGGCATTAAACAGAACTGGGGATATGTTGAGCATTAAACCAAATCAATTATAGTTTTTTTGTAATAGTAACAATATCATATTTAGGATCAAATGAACAAACTTCCTTTGTATATTTTTTGATTTCAGTTTTTGTGTAATATTTTTATTTTTATTTAAATGTTATTTCAGTTAAGATTTGGGGATATATTTTTGGAAATTGATTTAAAATTGCGCTTCTTCTTTGCCTTCCATAAAGTGTTGAATGCTTCCGATGTGTCTGTCTTTTGTTCTGACCATTTTTACCATTTTTAATAAATATTTCGTATCTATCCCTTTTTCATTCCGAAAAGAAATACAATTACTATTATATAAATTTTCTATATAAATCTATGCCATTATCGATTTGCGTTATGGTAGCCCACTTTAGAAAAGTTAGAAAAAAAGTGATTTTTCTTCTTTATATTGTACAATAACACCATAACAATATATATTTATGTTTCTAGAATTAGGAGTTCTATAAACATATAGAGTGCTCTAATTAATAAATAGCATATGTAAAAAAACTTGTTTTTTTCACATATTATTATGTGCAATGGTTTCTGTTTTAACTCCGTTAAAAATTCTTTTAAAATGCTACAACTTCTGTACTTAAAATTTTAGTATAAATTGTCATTCATAATTAATAATTCTGTATGTATAAATGCAAGAATGGAAATGGAAGAATACGAAACGTGGGGTGTGAATATAGACATGAAGAAGATTGAGTATCCGGTTGAAGATAGATTTGAAGTTCAGGGAAATCACAAGATGAGAGGAGTTTAAGTATTTGGGAAGTGTCATTTCTAACAAAAGACAGTACAGGACTTAACAGGGTATGCGTAGGGATTCTACATTCCTTGGTCAAACCAGATAAAAATGAAAAAAAAAAAACTGAAAATCTACAGTGCAATTGTAGAACCGATATTGACGCATGGGTCAGAATGTTGGCAAATGAAAAAAAAAAATATAAGCAAAGGATAGAAATAGATTCTTTAAGTAAATCATGTAGAATATCTAGATATGAGCACGTCCAAAATGAAGAAATCGGAAGACGAGCAGGAAGAATACACACAACAGCAGAAAAAATAGAAACTAGACACTATATATATATATATATATATATATATATATATATATATATATATATATATATTATATATACAAAATGCAATATGTTAAAGTGATAACGAGGTCTACTGGTATTCTTCTGAAACAAATTTTCATGCAAAATGAAATGAATATTAGAAAAAAAAATAAAAAAAAAAAATGCATGCAAAACACCACGTTCTAATATAAACACTGAATTTAACTTTTTCAGGCTTGACTGCAATTATTTTAAATAAAACCATTTATACTAGTGGAAAGTTTGTAACAAACACATGACACCTTGTTTATTTATTTCAAAATAAAAGTTGACTATACATTTTTCTCCTTTTCATATGGAAACCATAACACTACAGAAAACAAAAAAATATGCTTAAAACAAATTTTAGGAATGTATTGTTCTTCAAAGGGTTGTTTTTTAACATAAATACTTTCCCTTTAGACAACCAAATAACTCTTTTTTTTTTGTTTAAGTACATGCTAAAAAGTCTGCGAATGTCACAAAAAAACAG
Source organism: Pachyrhynchus sulphureomaculatus (assembly GCA_019049505.1). NCBI lineage: Eukaryota > Metazoa > Arthropoda > Insecta > Coleoptera > Curculionidae > Pachyrhynchus > Pachyrhynchus sulphureomaculatus. The sequence goes on along the minus strand of CM032451.1, from coordinate 50,421,181 downwards.
GGATCGACCCTTTTGGGATGTATGGGGATATGTCACTCTTCGTTACATGCCCTTTCAAGTAGAAAAAAGAAACAAAACAAAACATCTGAACTAATTTCACATTTTTTGGATTATAAGAGCTTTTAAACCTTTTATGTACTTTGTTTATGATATAAAATTTATACACTATCGGATAAAGGTCTCCTTTATTGCATTTATTTTTAGAAATTTAAGAATAAAATGTGAAAAATACATACGTTTGGCCCATTTATTTTCCCTTCCAGTGTTAAAGGAAATTATTGTATTCACGAAAAATCACCTACTTCGAAATTATGAAACCATGGTCTCTCCTTTCCGTCGATTTATGGAACGATAACTCTCATATTCAGGAAATTTAAGCTTTTACTGCCTAATTTACTAAAAAGAACTAAATCTAAAATGAGTCTAATTTGACAGTAGTAAGTCAACTAAAGTTATGACGCTATGCAGCATAAGACAGGAAGTTCGTTTTTATTCACAATATTAGTGGAGATGTAAAATTTTCATTAGTTTTGGAAATTTTTGGGTACAGCTTGGAAATTGATTTAACTACTTTGAAACAGTGCCAATATAATGTAAACGGGTTTTCTCAACCGAACCCGACCAAGGAGTTGAGTTTCGGATCGCAATGTGTGTACATGTGAATCGAACGCCCGGCAATAGTCAACTCATTCAACGAGCATTATTACGGTAGTATTTCGTTCTATTTAATTATTTTGTCGATTGCAAACGAGAGGGACTAGAAATAAAGCAGAGTGTAGTGTTAGATTAGGACAATAAGTAAAAAATTTGAAGATTTATGAGAATAATTTTGTGACATTGTATGAAGTTAACGAAACGATAAGCGACGACCTTGATCATTCTACTGTTTACGGTGACAAGAAATATAAACAACAATTTTTTTTCTTTTTTTCTCCCGTGTTTGAAAATGGAATATACGAGGAACACACGTAAAGTTTTTATAACAGAAAGAACAATGGATAGCGATCATTATACCTCAGGAGACTCGAAAAGAGGAAGAGTCGAAGAAAAAGAAGAGCCACTGGGATTATTCAAGAAGAGTAAAAAGCTAATAAGAACACCACAGAAGGAGAAAAACGAAAGAGTAGATAAGATAGACAATTTAATAAAAATGATCAGAGAGCTAATGTCAGATATAAAGGATATAAAACAAGATCAGAAGAGATACCAACAAGAGTTGAAGGAACTAAGAAAAGAAAAGGAAGTATTGAAAGAGGAAAATAAGATAATTAGAGAAAACATGGATTTGAAGATGAGTAAACTGGAAAAAGATAACATAAGGAATAATATTGTAATATCGGGAATGAGATTTGAAGCGAATAGCCAACCAGATCTGAAAATGGGTGTAGAACATTTTATGGAGAGGAGTATGGACACAAAAGTACAGATTAAAGATGTGATAAAAATAGGAGCGACTATATACAAGATATAACTTGGAAACACGGGAGATAAGGAAGCTGTAATGAAAAATAAAAACAAACTGGGAAGCCTAAGAGAGAGAGTTTATATAAACAACGATTTAACAAAAGATGAACTTGAAATTCAAAAGAAATTGAAGCATATAGCAGAGAACGAGAGAAAGAAAGGAAAAAAAGGGTGAAAATAGGATATCAAAAAATCGTAATCGAAGGAAGAGAATATAAATGGGACAGTGAGGAAGAAAAACTGAAAGAACAAACAAAGAATACTAAGACCGTCAAGTCAAAAAACTGAGAAAAAGGAGAGAGATAGGTAGATTGCCGACGACCCTGGCAAAGATAAAGGATACGGAAGAGAGGACTAGTAAAAGGAAAACAAATAAGAAGATAATCAAAGAAATAGAATGGAAGGATATAGAAGGAAATATGGAAAAGACAGTTATAGAATAACTCAACTCTACGGGCCTCACACTCCTCAAGGGGTAGAAAGGCATAAGGATTAAGTAAGTAAGTAAGTTGGGTACAGCTTGGAAATTGATTTAACTACTTTGAAACAGTGCCAATATAATGTAAACGAGTTTTCTCATCCTAGTTTTGACCGCAAGGCCACTTTTCTTCTATTTTAGTGCAATTGTTCACATTTTAACGCTTTCGGCTCATTATTTCTTAAATATCTCAGCTCGTTGTATGCGACAAAAAAAAATCATTTTACTCGTCATAAAACTGAGCAAAAATCTGCGTAAATTGCATTAAAAAATATGAAGTACGTAACCTGAAAAAAAGTATTTACTACAGCAAATTGAAAAATTGTTTTTACGTTCAATTCGATATTACGGGTTCAAATTATAGGAAAATATAGCTTTCATGTTAACAAAAATCTGTGTTAAATTTTAATAAAAAATATTAAGAGGATTGGTCAAAATTCGGATATTAGTCTAAATCTTATTATGGATTTTTTTTGTGGGCAAAAGGTCGTAGGTAGCTTTTTTTAGAAATGTTATGCTCTACAAGATGGTTAGAAATAAAAATAAAGAATATGCACAAAAAATTTTTTCGTTACGAAAAATTCAATTTTCTTCGCTTTTCCTTCAGAAAAGTTCTGTTCATTCTCTTTATTTCTATTCAATATTTTATCTTAAATATAACATGAAAATACTACCCATAAAATTATGAAATAAAAGTAACAGTAATATGATATAGCAATTTAAAAATAAGACAACAATATTAAAAAAACCGGTCAAGTGCAAGTTGAACTTGCGCAATTAGTGGTCCGTACGTTGATTGCTTTTCAAATAAAAAATTTTATTACAGAGGTATAAAATGATCAGTGACTTCACAAAACATACCCCAAATGAGTTTTCAACAAAGTTTGTTTCCAATTTTTACTAAAATCTGATGACCTTGAAATTGTTGTTTTTTGTATACCAGATAAATTATTAAAGGTAATGCACTCGTGATAATTTTTGCTCAATCTACACCCCGTGGAGAATATTCCAGAATTTTTTCAAAATTTTTTGATAAGTACTTTTCGAGATAAGGCGGGTGGACAACGATTTTTCGCGATTTTTTAAAAATAATACAAAGAAAAGTGCGCGCAAGTATTACATTATATATATATATATATATATATATATATATATATATATATATATATATATATATACATATATATATATATATATATATATATATATATATATATATATATATATATCTATATATATATATATATATATATATATATATATATATATATATATATATATATATATATATACATATATATATATATATATATATATATATATATATATATATATATATATATATATATATATATATTTTACTCGTGTTTTCATAAGCTTTCATTTCACACCACACTCGATTACCTAGTACAAAAATTTTTTTTTCACTTCCGATTTCACCTCCCAAAACTAACCCCTTAAGTCAAAATTTAACTTTCAAAACTACATGGCTCTGATGAGACCATCAATTCCCATATTATTACCAAATTTCAACTTTCTATGACAAATAGTTTCGGAGAAAATCGGGTGTGATAGACGGACAGACAGACGGACAGACACCGAAGTGATCTTATAAGTGTTCCGTACGGAATACTAAAAAGAATATTTGGATTTAAAGGCATTACCTACTTATACCTAAACACAATATAAGGTAATTTGAAAAATTACTGCATAGTGCCTCCACACTACGCTTCAAAATAAGTTGTAATGCTAACAACCTTCGTAAGTATACAGATGGCACCAACATTTCATCGTAGTTATTCTTTTTCTGTTGTCTAAATCATATTTTTTTTATAAAATGGGTAGTGTTTGTTTTAAAATTACTTTTTCATGTTATATTTTAGATAAAATATTGAATAGAAATAAAGAGAATGAGACCTTTTCTGGAGCAAAAGCGAAAAAAAAAAGAAATTTTTTTTTTTGTAATAATTTTTTTTTGTATATCTTTATTTTTCCTTTTAACCATCTTAAAGAGTAAAAAATTTCGTATATATATACAAAAAAAGCTTCCTACGACCTATTGGCTACAAGAAATATCCATAATAAGATTTGGACTAAAACGTGAATTTTCACCAATCCTCTCAATATTTTTGAATAAAATTTGACACCCCTCTTTGTTAATATAAAAGCTATATTTTTTTAAAATTTGAAGCCGTAACATCGAATTGAACGGAAGTTACCAGTAAAAAACCATTTTTCAATTTGCGGTCCAAATTAGGCTGAGAAAATTCGTTTACATTATGTTGGCACTGTTTCAAAGTAGTTAAATCGATTTCCAAGCTGCACCCAACAATTTCCAAAAATCATGAAAATTTTACGGCATTTGCCTTCACTATAAAAAAATCGAGAAATTCTAAAAAACTATTACTGCCTTTTCCATGTACTGAACTCGCTATTTTTATATTATATTTTCTTACTAGCTGTACCCGCATGGAGTTGATTCACTATTATCGTCACTGCTTAATCTTTATGTTGCCTAACGTAATAAAATATATCCTATAACCTGGCCAGAGAACATATGTATTTTATAAAAAAACATGTAAATCGGATAAGTGGTTCTTGAGTGCTAAACGCACTAACGGTCAGACAGACAGACAGAAAGACGTTGTGTTTTATATATATTATAATTTTTTTTTTGATAAATATTAGGAATTAAAAAAAAAACACGTAAATCGGATAAGTGGTGGAGTGATAAAGCGTACTAACGGACAGAGAGGCGTTGCATTTTATATATATTGTATTCTTTGTTACATGATATATATATATGTATATATATATATATATATATATATATATATATATATATATATATAAATATATATATGTATGTATGTGTATATATATATATATATATATATTATATATATATATATATATATATATATATATATATATATATATATATATATACGAGGCTGGTTTGAAAAGTCCGTGCAAAAATAAAAACTACTTATGTGTTTGGGGTAAACCTTTTTTATTTTTCGATATAGTCTCCTTTTAGGTTTATACACTTCGTCCAACGATGTTTGTTGATCCCTTCCAAATAATAGGATTTGTCCAAGTCTGCAAAATATCCATTAGTGTCTGCAATCACCTCCTCGTTTGAATAAAATCTTTGTCCCGCCAGCCATCTCTTCAAATTGGGAACAAATAGTAGTTCGAGGGAGCCAAGTTTGGAGAATAGGGGAGATGTGAAACGAGTTGGAATCCTATTTCCATTAATTTTGCGACCACTACTGCTGAGGTGTGTGCTGGTGCGTTTGTCGTGATGGAAAAGGACTTTCTTGTGGGCCAATCGCGGGCGTTTTTCTTGCAGCTCGGTTTTCAAACGGTCCAATAACGATGAATAATATTCACCTGTAATAGTTTTACCCTTTTTCCAGATAGTCGATGAGGATTATCCCTTGCGAATCTCAAAAGACAGTCGCCATAACCTTTCCGGCCGAAGGAACGGTCTTCGCCTTTTTTGGTGCAGATTCCCCCTTGGTAACCCATTGTTTAGATTGTTGTTTGGTCTCAGGAGTACAGTAATGTATCCATGTTTCATCCACAGTGACGAAACGACGCTTAAAGTCCTCCGGATTCTTCTGGAACAGCTGCAAACCATCCTTGAAACACTTCACACGATTCCGTTTTTGGTCAAACGCGGCACCCATCTTGCGGATAGCTTTCTCATGTCCAAATGTTTATGCAAAATATTATGTACCCGTTCAGTCGAGATGCCCACAGCACTAGCAATCTCACGCACCTTAACTCTTCTGTCATCCATCACCATATCATGGATTTGATCAATGGTTTCTGGAGTCGTAACCTCCACAGGCCGTCCAGAACGTTCAGCGTCACTTGTGCCCATATGGCCAGACCGAAAATTTTGAAACCACCTATAATCTGTTCTAATCGAAGGTGCAGAGTCACCATAATGTTTATCAAGCTTCTCTTTAGTCTCCTGAGGCGTTTTGCCTTTCATAAAGTAATGTTTAATCACCACACGAAATTCTTTTTCGTCCATTTCTTGAAAATCACTCGACTTCCTTGATTCACACGAATGCCAAACACAAAGAAATAGACCAATATGGCTGAAACTTGGTGTGTGTTCATTCAAGAGATGCTACTAACTAAACATGACCTCGATACGCGCCGGTGGTGCCATCTCTCGAACTTTGCACGGACTTTTCAAACCAGCCTCGTATATATATATATATATATATATATATATATATATATATATATATAAATATATATATATATATATATATAAATATATATATATATATATATATATATATATATATATATATATATATATATATATATATATATATATATATATATATAATATAGAAGATTATAGATAACCTGGCCATTGAATAAATGTTTCAATTTAAAAAAAAGACGTAAATCGGATAAGTGGTTATCGAGTGATAAGCGCACTAACGGACAAACAGACAGACAGAGAGACGTTGCATTTTATATATGTATATTATCGATAACCTGGCCAGACAACAAATGTATGAATTAAAAAAAAAATACGTAAATCGGATGAGTGGTTCTCGAGTGATAAGCGTACTAACGGACAAACAGACAGAGAGATGTTGCATTTTATATATGTATATTATAGAAGATTATAGATAACCTGGCCAGAGAACAAATGTACGAATTAAAAAAAAAACATGTAAATCGGATAAGTGGTTCTAAAGTGATAAGAGCACTAACGGACAGACAGAGAGACGTTGCATTTTATATATATTATATTCTTTGCTACATGATATTGTTCCATATTTAATCGTTTAGGTAGTGTATTGCAAGAGAAGGTGCTAGCGGCTAACTTTTTTCTGAGTTGATTCACTATTATCGTCACTGCTTATTTCTTATGTTACCTAACGTAATATAGTATATCCTATAATCCGGCCAGAGAACATATGTAAGTATTAAAAAAAAGCACGTAAATCGGATAAGTGGTTCTCGACTGTTAGCGCACTAATGGACAGACAGATAGGCAGACAGATAGACAGCCTAGCCTGTTGCCGTTTATATATATTTTCTTATAAAAAATATTTTGTAATATTTACAACACAAAATATTATATTGGCACAAACGAAACTCAGTGCACAGCTAAAGGAGTGAAAAATAGATCGGGGTCTAACTTTTAAATACATTTGGTGAGTCTGGCTTTTAATTTGCAATGTTTTTATTTTTTTTTTCTTTTAATTATTAAACCAAATGCATGTTGGCGACAGCAAAAATTAACTCGTTTGGTAGTATCTCGGAAACTTGCTTAATAATGTGGAAAATTAAAGTTGTCCACTATATTAAACACTTTGTTAAATTGATGTATATTATAAGATTATTATACTAAAAGCACGGAAACCTGAAGTACAAAACTAATTTAAGGCCTTTTGGAAGAAATTATCTTGTAGATGGGTTCGTTCGGAAAATTATAGCTTTCTAACCGATGTGTTAAATCGAAAATGAGGAAAGTAAGCAGTTCCAATTTCAGATCTAAAATCTCTGTGAACCCACAAGACGTTAGTAAAACCTTTTGTTTTTTTTACCTTAATACCTACACTCTATACTGATTAATGAAATTCTCCCTTTTTCATTCAACATTCATTGTCCTTAAGTGGCCGTACTCCCTCCACCTGTTTCGATCACATGGTATGTTTGTTTAACCCTTCTGTGCTACTCTTTCATGTCCTCGTACCATTTTTGCATTGGTCCTCCTGGGCATCTTTTTCTCCCCATGATTTCCATTCGTCTTCGTTTTTTTTGTCCATCTTGGACTTTCCACTCTTGCTACATATCCGGCCTATCTCTATTTTGCCTTTTTATTCTTTCTCCTATTCATTCCAGAGATTTATTGCCCTTCAGCGCAATATTTAAGATACATGTCTTTTATGGGAAAAATTAGATTTTTTAAAAAATAATAAAATGTTAAAAGTTTGTTTTTGGTCTTTTAAGTAATTCATGTCCATTTCTAAATTAACTTATTTTGTACTAAGTACATAACCTACCTTTTGCATATTAAATTTTGGAGACTTTTCTTAGTACATATTTTTGGGAAAATAATATGTGGTTTAATTTGTGGTTTTCATTTAGGTAACAGTTGGAAAAGCTAAATTTTATTAATTAATTAATTTTAAATAAACAAACATTGCATATTACATGTGTCAAAAACACTTGAGTTTTTCTTGGTAGTGGTAGTGATTAGATGGCTTCTTACTAGTTCCGTAAGGAACACTGATGGGATCATTTCGGTGTCCGTTTGTCTGTTCGTCTGTCACATCCGATTTTCTTGGAAACTATTTGATATAGAAAGTTGGCACAACTATAGGAATTGATCGCCCAATCAGAGCCGTGTAGTTTTGAAAGCTAAATTTTGATATAAGGGGTTAGTGTTGGGGGGTGAAACCGGAAGTGAAAAAAAAATTTACCAGGTAATTGAGTGGGGTGTCAAATGAAAGCTTGTGAAAACATGAGAGAAAATATATATGATACTGGCGCATACTTTTCTTTGTATTATTTTTTAAAAAATGTCATCTGTCCCCCTCCCTTATCTCAAAAAGTACTGAACAAAAAATTTTGAAAAAATTCTGGAATATTCTCCGTGAAGTGTAGATTGTGTATAGTGTGAAAATTATCACGAGTGCATTATGTTTATTAATTTACTTGGTATAAAAAAAAAAAATCAAACTACGTTATGTTTCTGACGTATAGTGAAGGTTTTTTGTAATATTTAAGTGTACATTACTGTAACCGAATGGCGAGTCGCTCTTGTCCGAGATATAATTTTAATTTATTTGTTTATAATTAAACAAATATTTGGGTAGTAAATATTCATTTTACACTTTTATTACTAGATTTTAGACTGAGCTACATTGATTTATTGGCTATGAGGTAGCTAAGATACTATAACTAATATACCTTATTGACTAAGAAAAAACGTGGAAATACATATTGGATCTTAAGATGTCAGGGACCTAATTAACTTAGCCTAGGTAAGGATTTTATTTTATTTTAAAAGCAATCACGGTATGGAACACTATTTGCGCCAGTACCACTTGAACTTAACTGTTTTTTTTTGTAATTAAAATCGATTAAGTGGGCTAGCATTCCAATTTAACGAGTTTGCCTCCACTTTTTAGTTTTTTTTTGATGAACAGGAACGGAATCTCTGTGTAGTAAAATGGCATTAACTATTTTGGATAATTTTGAAGAAAAGTAGTTGTTTTGAATTTTAATAAGTCATTCTGGATGGATGAAGTACCGTACTTCATAGATTCTTGACCTTGGTTTTATTTAAATAATAATAACCCTCGAGTTGAATAAGTGTGAAGGGTGTTGTTCTCGAACTCTAATTTTCAATGAAAATGGAATGTAGGGATTTTAATTTTTAATACACGTAGCCTGTGATTTCGTGAGTAATTTGGTCTTACGGACTGGGAGATATATAAGATGAAGCGTTTTAATTTCTTCCCATTTCTTCGTCACAACAATTAGAGAATAGTTAAATTTGGAAGGGAAAATATGCAAATTTATTAAGAATTAAATGTTTTTGCTATGGTATTATTGGTACAAGGGAAGACATTTTTCAAGACACCGGGCGAGCAGCCATTTTTGATTTTTTTTTCTGCATCGTCAGGTTGTTCTCTCAGAGAGATTTGTAGCATAGCCTATGGTAAACCTGATGATTACAATTTTTGGGATAAATGTTATATAGAGTTGTGTATTTTTAAGGTTTATTCATTTGCAAGATTAAATTTATGATTCAGCTGGCACGTTCCATTTTAAATTTAAATTTTATGGCTATGTACTATGTTCATACAGTTCTCTCACTGTAGTGTTAGCTAGTTTGAATCGTCTCCTTTGTGACTGTCCACGTTTAAAGCCTACATGTGTAGGACTACTGGAAAAATACAATGATTTAATATTTTTATTTTCCTGTACATCTTTAGTCTTTTGCTTTTATTTTATTACATATTCCTTAATTTCCCAAAAGCTGCCCATGCAACTCCTATTCCGATTCTATTGAAAGCGATGGGATCGTTATTATGTTGGGAGGATCCCTCCGGTATGTATACTTTTATCATATTTATACTAGGTTCTATTTCTTTTGATTTTTCTGAGACCTGCTGTTTCAAATAATCTTCTAAAATAAATACCACATCGTTTGCATATCCTAGTATGTTTAATTTTTGTCTCTGAATGTTGGTTGTTCTAGTTTCGTATATTGAATATGGTTTCCATTGCCACCGTGAAAGCTTCTGTAATATGAAGCCTCCTTGTGTTATTTCTCTCCCAATTTTAATTTTTTCTGTTTCACAGAAAGAGAAACAGAAATGAAGTTTAAAAAGAGCAAATACTAGCTGAATCTACCCTTTTGTCATAAATTTACATTTATTAAGCAAGAAAACTTCTCAACGATCCTAAACTTCCTTTTAAAAAGCCATGAACTCCAATTTATAAGTTTCAAGTTCTCCATTTTTTAAAGCGGCGGTAGATAATAATTAAATGATGTTCTTTGTTGGTTCTATGTTGTTAAAATATTTTCTTTTGTATTCAGTTCAGAAAATACAATTAAGGGGTATTATTTTTTCATCGCAGGTGAACTCGGAAACTCCACACCATAAATTTGTTTTAAGCAGAATGAGACAGGATGTTTTATTTTGTGAAATTTGATAGAGATATTTTATTATACGGTGAGTTTTTTACTTTTCTCACCATTGTGTTGGTAAATTCTTCATTATTTTTGCATTTTTTCCGAGTTTCAAGTTTCCAATTTCCGTTGGCCTCTGTCTGTCTGTTACCATAACTCTTAAACAAAAAAACTGTGGTACACAAATAATATTAGAAGTAGGAAAAGAGACTATGGTTTTTGAACGACAGCGTTTTAGGGGAAGGGGTTGTGTCGAAAATATCGTGTGAAACAACTTTTTTACGGTTTTTACAATCGAGGAATCTAAAAGTTATGTTTTTTTTTTAAGTTATTTTCAATTCTACCAGAAATAGAATCCAGACGGAAATATTCGGTTTCTGTTGTAAAAATCTGTAAAGCACTTCCTCTAATCATTTTTTTGTGTACTTAATATTCCAATATCGTTTAAAATATCAGTGATCGGTTTAAGTTATTCTTTAGTGTAAGAGAATTCAGTAGTTATTTAATACTGCGTGTTTAAGGGACAGTACTGGGTAAATCACTGCATCAATTTTTAGAACCACCTTTACATCTTTCGGCCCACAACACCGCGTAGAGCTGAACTTCAGTGGCTCTGAGAGAAACATAAACGATGGAGCAAGCGAGAATGACGTGGTATAATTGAATAATCAAGGACATAATGCGGTTTTCTTAGTTTAGAAAAGTGTTTCTATACAGTATACGAAATCATTTTCTGATATCACCGGAATCTTCCAGAAATGTCTTTGCAATACATTTGACCAAAAATTTTGCAGAACTATGTTTACCGTTCATGGTATCTATTAGGATGTTAACGTAATTCGTGAAATATGTCTCCTCTTCTTTTGGGTGTGTACGCAAACATTTATTCGTTCCAGTCTCCTTTTTAGTGTTCCGTACGGAACACTTATAAGATCACTTCGGTGTCTGTCCGTCGTCACAACCCGATTTTCTCCGAAACTATTTGTCATAGAAAGTTGAAATTTGGTAATAATATAGGAATTGATGGCCTCATCAGAGCCATGTAGTTTTGAAAGTTAAATTTTAACTTAAGGGGTTAGTTTTGAGGGTGAAATCGGAAGTGAAAAAAAAAAATTTTAGTAGGTAATCGAGTGTGGTGTTAAATGAAAGCTTGTGAAAACACGAGTAATATATATATATATATATATATATATATATATATATATATAATGTAATACTTGCGCGCACTTTTCTTTGTATTATTTTTAAAAAAATCGCGAAAAATCGCTGTCCACCTGCCTTATCTCGAAAAATACTTATCAAAAAATTTTGAAAAAAATTCTGGAATATTCTCCACGGGGTGTAGATTGAACGAAAATTATCACGAGTGCATTACCTTTAATAATTTATCTGGTATATAAAAAAAAAATAAAAAATTTCAAGGACATCAGATTTCAGTAAAGATTGGATACAAACTTTGTTGGAAAAAGTCATTTGGGGGGTATTTTGTGAAGTCACTGATCATTTTATACCTCTGTAACAAAATTTTTTATTTGGAAAGCAATCAACGTACGGAACACTAATTGCGCAAGTTCAACTTGCACAATGTAATTAGTGTGCCCCCCACAGCCTGTTTGAGTATGATAGCAATGTCTGTTATTTTTCATCAGTTTCTAATATTGTGGAGCTATGAATGTGGTTTTTGATGTGGCTGCATTTCCCTTCGACCACCCCCTTGGAAGTTTTAGTATGGAGATGCTCTTAATGTATATCCTGAGTTCGACACCTTACGTTGTTTTATAATATTTATAAGTTATAAGCTTCCTTCGCCGCTTTGTTATTTGATAAAAAAATCTTCAAAGTTCTCCTTCCACGTTTTTTGATGATTTAATAAGCGAGCAGTAGTAGTAGTATGTGAAATATCCACAATTCAAAAGCTTCGATTTGCTTTAATATACCAGCTTCAATAGATCAGAATTCGATAATATATAGTAATTTAAATAAATGGTAATTTAAAGAATAACAATGAAAATAATATGCGTCGTACTATGGTAAAAAAATAGTGGAAATAAATATTTTTTCAAACTCATTAAAAGGAGATGAAAGCTAAAGTGTAGATAGTTGTTAATCATTAATCCATTTTTAGTGTTTTATACGAGACACTTATGAGATCACTATGGTGTCCGTCCCTCTTTTTGTCATAGAAAGTTGAAATTTGTCACAAATATAAGAATTGATGGCTCAATTAGAGCGGTGTAGTTTTGAAGATAAAATGTTTAATTAAGGGGTCAACATTTTTTACGAGGTCATAGAGTGGAGCCCAAAAAATATCTATGATGTAATTCTTGCGCACACTTTCTTCATATTATTTTTTTAAAATGTCCAAAAAAACCCGGTCTCGAAAAGAACTGATCAAAAAATTTTGAAAAAATTCTGGAATATTCTTCATCAAGTGATGAATTGATAATTTATCTGGTATAAAAAAATAAGAAAACTATGTTTCTTGACAACGCGATGGAAGTTTTATTAATATATTTTTCAGTAAACACTCGGATGTGTACCGAGAGAAAATAATTTTATTTTATTTGTTCATAATTAAACAAATATTTAGATAGTAAATATTTATTTTCCACTTTTATTACTAGATTTTCGATTGAGCTAGAGTGATTTATTGGTTATTGGGTAGCTAAGATGCTATAACTATTATCTACTATTCACTAAGAAAACATAAAAATACATATTGGATCTTAAGATATATAGATGTCAGGGACCTAATTAACATAGCCTAGGTAAGGATTTTATTTTATTTTAATCGCATTCACCGTACGGAACATTAATTGCGCAAGTTCGACTTGCATTTGACCGGTTTTATTTAAATCTATATATTGCTCAATAAGGACGTAAACAGTATTGTCGATTTTCTTCTGATTTTTGACCATAACGTGCATTCTAAAAATCATAGGTTAGTAATTGGCAAACCTGTATTTAACAAATTAATTACAAAACGATTATTTTATTTTAATAATAGTATCCTTTTACTATTATTTACTGTATTAACAGGTCATTAATAATTGTACAGCACGATATATTCTCTCATATAATGTTATTTATGAAGAACCTATTTTTAAAACCATTTTATCAGAGTATTTTATAAATAAAGTAGCTTAATGACGTTGAACATTTAAGTAAATTCTTCATAAAATATGACGTTAAAAACTTTATCGACTGAACTAACGTCACTGTAATAGACGCGTGCTAGTGTTATTAATAAAATGTCTATCTAAAAGCTGTTGTTAAAAAGAAAAATCTATGTTCCTTTACAATTTTTTTACTGTCCTCGCTAAAATCATTCTTTTGGATTTATTCATTTCTTCTTACCTTTTTGTCCTTAAATTATGAAAACCATAGTTTTCAAATCGCATAACTTTTGTCGCGATAGTCTTCCAAAGAAATCAGTAATCAATTTTAAATTCAGTACATATATAGTACCGCAAAGTCTGATTCATTGTAACAGGCGTACCGACTGTTTGCTCGAAGGCATTTGAACACGAAAGCACATCGCAGCATATGTTCCAGAGCAATGCATGACTGCCTTATACTGGAGCCATCAATGTTTCTGGGTGGATGTATGTCGGTTTTTCAAGTGAAAATCTACGCCATCTTGACTGGGATAACGTGGAGGTCATGGTAGGCTTACAACTGGTAAGCGAATGTAACGACTTTCTGATCAACCTGGCGGAAAAGACCCAACGTGTTTCTTGTTTGAATACTCTCTTTAGAAGTCCCGTGCAATATACGTGTGGTAGAGATCGTAGATTTGTTAAACGAGAAGTTTGTAGTGAACTGGAACGACGAACTATGGTCAAGAGCATCAAAAAGTCTCATAAGGGGGCTTAACACTTAGTATATCCGGTCTCAGCTAAAATTAAACAGGAAAGATCTGACGATAGCGAGAGGAATTCGTACAGGACATCGTCATCTAAATCACCTAATTCGTATGGAGGTCCATGATGATGCAGATTGTAGATGGTGCTTGGAAGAGGAAGAAGCAGTCTTTCATCTGATTATGTCTTGTCCGGCAAGCGAATGAGTCAGATTAACTTACCTAAGATTCTCAATAATTTTGGACCCGGTGCGTAGTAATAGGATAGGAAAAAATACAACTTGTAGGGTTTTGCCTTTAATGACTATTGGTCTACAACTTGAAAATAAGACAGGTGCCTTTAAGAAACCAAAGTGCTATAGAGAAATGTGGTGGCCCATGGCTCCGTGGCGTGCTTGTGGTGCAGAAGTTCTCGGGTTTAAACCCCGGCAAGTAGGTAGTCATTTATTATTTTATTTAAGTATATTTGGTCTGGCCGTATAGACAGGTAGTAGTTGCTTGCAGAAAAGCAATAACGTCCGTAGCAACACTACTGCACTGTCTAAAAGATGCTGCGGAATACAAAAATGTATGTTTCGGCACTTGGACAACGTTGACGGACATCCCCGTCGATATTCTTAGGATATTAAAAAAGGGTAAATGATAAAAAAAAATAGAGATACGAGCCATTTATCAGTCATATATATTTCTATATTGAACTTGAAGTAGAATGGTAAAAATGTTTTGAGCCATCATGGTAACGCATCTCACAGACGTGCTTTTGCAACGGCAAACCTGGTCGGATTAAAGTACGAATTGTTGGAATATCTACCCTATTCGCCAGATCTAGCTCCACCTGACTTCTATCTGTTTCCAAATCTCAAAAGATTTTTACGCGGGGAGCGTTTTTCAACAAGGTGATAACATCTGTAAATTGGTAAAGGGTGTACCAAAATTCACGCAAGATTTGAATTTGGCGCCATTTGTATGGTAAAGTGTTGCCAATAAAACAAAAAACACAGCGTGACAGCTGACAGTTCAGGGTTATTAAAAATGGAGCGCTACGCGAAAGAACAACGTGTTTTCATTGTTGAGTATATATATATATATATATATATATATATATATATATATATATATATTGAGTATATTTTAAAAATAATGGAAGTTTAGCAGCTACAGTTTGAAATATTCGTACAAAGTATGGTTGGAATAGTGATTTAACCTCATCAACTGTGAAGAGATTAATTGAAAAACTCAGAGAGACTGGATCAATTAATGATTTTAAACGCTCTGGCCGTCCTTCAACAAGTCGTTCGACACAAAACATTGAAGCGGTTCGTGAGCGTGTTACTGAGAGTCCAGGAATATCGATTCACCGTGGTCAAGAATTGGACATTTCGAGAAGCTCTCTACAGCGTATTCTCACGAAAGATTTGCATCTTCATGCTTATAAAGGTCAATTGACTCAAGAACTGAAGCCTACTGGCCACGCACAACGAAGAGAGTTCGTTGAATTAATTATGGAACAACAACAACTGGATACTGGAAAATCATATTCAGCGATGAGGCTCATTTCCATCTTGATGGCTTCGTTAATCGACAAAATTGTCACATTTGGGGTTCAGACAATCCACACGTAACTGTTGCGAAACAAATGCATCCACAACGTGTCACTGTTTGGTGCGAATTCTGGGCTGGAGGCATCAACGGACCATTCTTCTTCGAAAATGCGGTCAGGCAATAACAGTTAATGGTGATCGTTATCGCGATATGATAATCCAGTTTTTTGTTCCTAAATTGCAAGATATGGATGTGGACGATATGTGGTTTCAACAAGACGGTGCCACATGCCACACAGCTCGAGAAACAATTCAATTACTGCATGAGTCATTTCCTGGTCGTGTAATATCCCATTTTGGTGATCAGAATTGGCCGTCTAGATCATGCGATTTAATGCCGTTGGACTTTTTTCTTTGGGTTTTTTAAAGCCTAAGGTTTATGTCAACAAGCCCACGACCACCACGACTTGAAGGAGGAAATTAAGCGCTGTATCAACAAAATTAAGCCACATTTAAGCAAAACGGTCATGGAAAATTTCGACAAAAGAGTGCGTATGTGCCTGCAAAGCCGTGGAGGCCATTTACCCGATATGATATTCCATACGTAACCCTGTACTGTATACTTTATGAATTAATAAAAAAAATTACAATTTTTAATTAAAAACCTGTGTTTTCTATCAAAATTACTTCTTGCGTGAATTTTGGGGCAACCTTTAATTTAAAGGTCTTTCGGAAAACTACTTCTGAGATGGGGTAAATGAACTGGAAAATCGCTGGGAAAAAATGTATTGAGCTTAAGAGAGATTATACTGAAGAATAAAATATATTTCGACTCATTTTAATTCATTTCGTTTCATTTCCGCTTTCCAAACTTATTAACTGACCTATATCAAGTTATAGAGGTGTAATGCTCATTCGTCAGTGTAATAAGTCAAATTCAATAATTATTTTATAAACTATATTTACTGTGGTAACGGAAGGACTGCCTGTTTTACTAGAGGTAGATGTTTATGAAAATATGGTACCATATCTTAAACTGAATTCTTTGTCAGCAATATTCCTTTTTGCTGAAAAATTTCAAAATAAACACCATCGAGTTCAATAATTTATACAAAACAAAAAATTATACTATCTAAATCACAAGAGCATACAAAAACACTAGAAAATACACCGACAAAAATCAGAGATTATGAGTCTTGTTCGGATAAGCGTGAAGTATTGTCGGCAATATCCACATCGGTATTTCTCTCGACTATGTTTACGAAGAAAGGTTGATGCGAGGGGGGACATTGCGATCTTTAATGCAACTTATCTAAGGATAAGATAATACCAATTTAAAATTAGTCGGTTACTATATTAACTTTAAGGTTGGAATTAACGATGTGGTTGAAACTGGCGGCCATTTACCATAAACAAGCTATTCTTGCTCATTCTCTTATCACCTTCATTTTCTGATTCTCCCATTTATGATTATTTTTCTTCAATTCATTTTTTACGAGGTTATACCTGTTTCAATATCCTGAAGAATTTATATATATATATATATATATATATATATATATATATATATATATATATATATATAGGTATATATACAAATATACGAGTATATATTCCCATTTATCTCAAGCATAATTCCATTCCTTCTTTATTTTTTCATATAATTTTAATATTTTTACATAACCTATGTTTTAAGGGGTATAATATATGTCAGCAATTTCGATTAAAGACTTTTTTGTTAGCTGTTAATAGCAGCTGTAACTGGTTTTGTTTCCTGGTAAATTAATGACTTTTGCGGCGCTTGTTAGCAGTCTCAGAAAGGAAATAAGAGGGGGAAAAGATTAGAAAAATTACCTTTGTTCGAACAAAGGGTTACATCAGAGATAAATAATTATATTTTGTCAGGACTTGTATCCAATTTTTTTTGAGAAAAGTTAAAATATTTGATTAACAGAAGGCCTGATGGATTTAATTACAGTTAGAAATTGGTCATAAATTATTTTATTATTTCCATAATAATAACCACAACAACGATGATGTACATATTGTGTTTAATACTATATATATATATATATATATATATATATATATATATATATATATATATATATATATATACATATATATCTATATATATATATATATATATATATATATATATATATATATACATATATATATATATATATATATATATATATATATATATATATATATATATATATATATATATATATATATATATATATATATATATATATATCGTCCCTACCATGTCAAACTATCGAATGTGAAAAAATTAATTTAAAGTAAAAAAAGATTAAACTGACTAAATCTTGATAACATCCTAAAAAGGTTTAAAAAATGTGTAGGAAAAGCATTAGACTTTGCAATTTTGGCAATGTGCTAATTTTGTCTTCACTATTAAAGTGGTTTTTTTGTTCTCCTGAAAACTACCCATTTTCGTATTCGATAGTTTGCCATGGTAAGCACGATATATACAAATATATATATATATATATATATATATATATATATATATATATATATATATATATATATATATATATAATACATTAAAATTCCGGGTTCCAATCCATTCGTTACAATGAATTTGCACGACGTTTCGCCAAAATCTCCTTGCTGCTCCTGCTACTCGATACTGTGATCTTGCTGCTGCTACCGTTCGTGTTAATTAGAACTCAGTTAGCTTCCAGCGGCGGCAGCAGCAGCAAGATCACAGTATCGACTAGCAGCAGCAGCAAGAGCACTTGAAAATGCCAAATGAGATTTTGGTCAAAATCAAGGAATAAAGTTGGATTATATCGGCAATCTTCAAAATTAAAACGCTTGTTTAGGCAGAGATTGTTTGTCAATACATTTTCAGCCAAGATGTATGCTATTGGGTGCAAGAATGCAGGCAAAATGCATCATTCTAACCAGGAAAGGGACTGCATCGAACTCTCGAGTCCAGAACCGCTACTTGGTATCTCCTAAGCACCAGGTAAGTGTACGCTTTCGGTCTGGGAAGAGAAAGAATGGCTGAGCTATTGGTCGAGGTTAGCAGAATGAGCAAACAGAAAAATTTCATAATGCATGGAGAATGGAAAATTAATGGAATATATTCTATGCGTCTGCTACGGCCAGTAGAATCGGATTTTTTCCGCGACGTTACCTCTAAAAAACCCGAAATAGGTCCCTTTTAACTTAATAATCAGCATGGTCCAAAGGTTGGATTTGCTGGGAGAAGAAATGTAGCTGTGGGCCAGAAAGAATCTTTTAGGTCGTAGTGAGAGATCAGTGACTTTTACTTTTCATCTTAACTTAACCCATACATGTTAATGCCGACGGTAAATTGTTACGAAATAAATACTGTAATATTATAGCTGTAATTTGCTGTTCCTGGAGACTTTATCAGATATTATATTAGTTGTTGTCCCACCTTGTATAATATGCAACGTTTTACCAGATCGTAAGGATTTTATAGCTAAGAAAACTAAAGAAAGCTGTTCAGTATTTACATTAGCTTAACAAATACACTTTCTCTGAAGCTATATTATAGTTTAAAAATTTCCTGATAAGCTAAAATTCCTTTTATTTATCATTTTCTATGCTCAATAAATCCTATTTTTTTTTGCACATTATTAAATATCAGATTACCGCAAACTGTTTCCTCTGATTTCAACCGTGAAATCGTTCATTTACTGCTTCATCTCTCTTTTTTTAACTTTCCGTAAACAACACTCTACGGAATATCGAAGAATGATAAATTGTGATAGAGAAGGAAATGTTTTCTTTGAAATAGAAACTTAATGTTACAGAATATACCAAATTTAAATTATAAATCTATAAAGAAATAAATGCTAAAAGTAGAATTGGTAAACTTTCTAATATTCGTTTCATTTAACATGAACTTTTTTCATCATTTATAGAGTATAAATAAAGCCTGGAACTGATTAAAAAATCGGGTAGGAAGTTTAAAGAAATTAGTTTGACCTCGGGCAGACCAACCAAGGCCATCAAGGGTTTTTTTTTTTATTTACATAGCACACGTGCTGAAGGAAAATCTTTAAATCGCTACAGGAGCTGCTCGTGTGCGGAAAAAGCGATTCACGTTGGTCTTGAATCGCTGTAAATTGTACTCGGTGGGAAACACAGCCCTGGGCAGATCATTCAAAAAAAGGATGAGGTTCTTCATATAAAAGACTGCTTGAAAGGAGTTGAACGAGGAGTGACAAGCTGAACTTTATACGGATGTAGAGTGTTAGCGCGGCGTGTATTTCTGGCATGTACCGCTTTGGGAGGAATTAAATGGTCTACATCCATCGAACACTTTTCGTGAAAATACTTGTAGAATAGACTCAAGTAGCCCATCGTTCTTCGATGCTCTAAGGAATTAAGGTTGGTGGTCAGTTTTGGGTCTTTAATCAGGCGAACAGCTCTCTTCTGAGTAGTGTACGTTTGGGAGCAGAGTCCGACCCATGGAAGGAATATTCCATCGTTGGTCGAGTTTCGGTTTTGTGTCGAATTAACAGTTATTGTGGAGTGTAAAGCTTTCTAGTTCAAAATAATATTCCCAGCTTTTGAGAAGCTTTCTTTGTCAGGCCTGCGATATGTTCGTGCCAAGCTTTCAAATTAACGCCCAGCAATTTAGTGACGATGCTAGAGGAATGGAGTGCCCCCATATAACTATGTCGGGTTCAGCAACGTTAACTTTTTTAGCAAAAACTGTGTGTCGCCTGGGTTTTTGTAGAATTTAATTCTACTTGGTTACTGCCACCACAAAATACAATTTCTTCCAGATCTTTGTTTAGTAGAATGATTGCGGGTATTGGCCTGAGTAGCCGACGTTCGAGCGTTCAAAGGGAATGAAGAAATAAGCATACTGTCATCTGTAAAGCTGTAGGTTGGATTCCTGGTCCGTTCCAGCAGATATATGAAAAATAGAGTAGAGAGTAGGCGATAGTATGGAGCCTTGGGAAGCACCGCCGCTGATAGTGAAGGTGTTAGAAAGAAATCCATCGACTGCCACTCGTAAAGAACGCTGTCTGAGGAAACACGACGAGTCATAAACAGAACTTTTTAGACATACTATAAAGTGTAGTTTAGCCAACAATCCATCGTGCCAAACACGGTGGAATGCCTTGGATATATCAAGTGCAGCCGCTCGAGATTATTCAATTGCGTTGTTCCAAGCATGTGTTACATAAGTTATAAGGTCTCCTAATGATCTTTCCTTACGAGAGCCATATTGATGGACGCTAATAATATTCAATTTTTCAAGATATTTTAGCCAGTGCTGATTGATCGCTTGATGCAAACTTGCAGTGTATTTCAGGATTAGATCGCGAGAATCTCAATAACAATTCGTAACTATATATGGAAATAACTGAATTTCGTTTTACAAAAGTTTGATAGTTATGGCTAAAGAGCTTGCTTTCAGCAGGATGGGGTCACAAAAAAAACTTCTTTGTCAGTCGTTTAGGAAATAAAATTTTCCCTAATAATTTGATTTATTTCCAAAAGACATGATATAATTGAGCCTCCACGTAGTCTTGATTTGAAGTCGGTGCATTATTTCTGGCCGAGATATTTCAAAACTTCTTCAAATAATTAAAAAAAAAATTCTGCTCCTCGTCTAGAGGAGTACCAGGAACGTAATGGTTTCCATTTAGATGGCTTTATTTTTAAACTCCCCAAGTGCAAGTCGGATTTGCGCAATTAGTGTTCCGTACGTTAATTCCTTTAAAGGGGGTAACATATACCCATATACATTTTCTTAGAATTCGATCTTTTATATGGATTTTTATTCCCTATACTTCTAAGAATTATTCAAAAAAAATTTTTTAAGAAAATTCCATTCCATCACAAAGTTATAGCATTAAATGTGACCTGACGTCGGATTGGGACCGCTACCTAACTCAATGTACTGTCTGCAATATTACTCAGTCAATTTTTAATACTGTTTAACTTTTTATTTTAAATATACTTACTTTTTCTATAAAATGTCGAGAGGTTTTTTTACATTTTTCTAATAGACAATTTTTTATAAATAATTAAGCATAAATTTTTTCGTCGAAAATTGCATACTAGAGTTCAAAACATCGTAAATTTTTCATTTGTAAAAAAACACCTTTGACAATTTTTAACTAATACGTTATTTTAAAAGACTAATTTTTATTTTTGCAGATTGAATTATTTTTTTTGAAGTTAACCAGCAAGCAGACGGATCGAGAAAAAGTAACACACATGATTCAAACATACTATCAGAACTTGTATGAACAAAAAAAACTGCCCACCAAATGATTTTAAAGAACGTCGAAACAGAAAGATAATCAATATTAACTCAGAAGATAGCAGATGAGAAATATTAACAACATTAGAAATTATAAAAACAATAAAACACCAGGACCTTACAGAATTAATGACAGAAGGAGGAGACTTAGTGGTACAGGTGCTGAAACTCTTATTCAATAAATATCTAGAAGAGAAAATACCAGAAAATTGGAATATAGCTTCAGCAATTTTACTTTTTAAAAAAAAGTGATAAGACTAAGTTAGACAATTACCGTCCAATATCATTACTTTTACAAATATACAAATTGTTTAGCAAAATAAGAATTAACAGATTAGAACACAAGGTGGAATTAAACCAATCAGTAGAACAGGCTGGCTTCAGGAAGTGTTTTAGTACTTGTGATCATCTCTTTACTATAAGAACTTTGATAGAGAAAGCAACAGAATATAACTTAAAGGTATACCTGGTATTTATAGATTATCAAAAGGCTTTTGATAGTATCGAGAGCTGGGTCATCGAAAAAGCCTTGTATAACAGAATAGACTATAAGTATACTCAGCTCATAAGAATAATTTACAACAAGGCTATAATAAGAGTGGAAACGCATAGTAAAACAAATCCAATACCTATCAAACGCGGAGTCAGACAGGGAGATTCCATGAGCCCAGAACTATTTACAGCAGCAATAGAAGAGGTTTTCAAGGAACTCGAACTGGAAAAAAAGGGGATCAGTATAAATGGACAAAAGTTAAATCAGCTGTTGACAATGTAGTGTTAATATCAGATAATTTTGAGGACATACAGGAAATGATTACTGAACTACAAAACAAATCAGAGAGGGTAGGACTACTGGCGAATAAAGATAAGACAAAAGCTATGACAAACGAAGACAGTTCACGAGGCTTGAGAATAGAGGGCAGAACACTTGAATACGTAGATAAATACATCTACCTAAGGAAGTCATAAAGTGTGGAAAAGCAAATCAAACAGCAGAGGTACAGAGAAGAATCAGACTGGCATCGGCAGCATTTGGCAAATAAAAGAAAATACTAGCCAACAAAAGAATTCCTCTGAAACTAAGAAATATGATATTCGATCAATGCATTCTACCTACGCGGCCCAGACATGGACATTGACTAGGAAAATAATGGACCAACTGAGTAAAACACAGAGAGCAATGGAACGTCAGGTGCTGAATATCAGATTACAAGACAGAATCAGAAACGAAAGTCTATGACAAAAGACCAAAGTGATAGACGTAAGAGAACAGGGAGCAGGTTTGAAACGGAGATGGGCAGGTTACACAATGAGACAACAGGATGAGAGACGGAATAAAAGAATTCAAGAATGGAGGCCATGGTTGGGACAAAGATTCAGAAGAAGGCCCCAAACAAAATGGAAAGATGATCTGAAAAGCACGGCTGGTTTAGGATGGATCAGAAAGATGCAGAATCGAGAAGGATGGAAAAAGGAAGGGGAGGCCTATGTCCGACACTGGATGAAGAAAGGCTTATTAGATAGATAGATAGATATCCTGCAGACAAGAAGGCAACATAGTTTTTGTCTGTGGTCCATTTAACCCCATAAAAAATATTGTTAACATTTGAAATATATTTAAAAAGGAGTGTTTTCTTATAACTTAAAGTACAATGAAAATATATTTTTTTATATTATTCACTTAATAATTTTAAAAATATTTTTTTGAAATATACATACTTTGTGCAGCGCCCAGGTGTATGTAACCCCTTAAAATAAAAAATGTTTGTTACGGAGGTATAAAATAATCAATAACTTCACAAAACACACTCCAAATGAGTTTTCAACGAATTTCTTTCGATCCTTACTGAAAACTGATGACTTTCAACTTTTTGTTTTTTTTGTATGTCAGACAAATTAAAGATAATGCACTCGTGATAATTTTCGTTTAATCTACACTTTGTGGAGAATATACCAGAATATTTTCAAAATTTTCTGATCAGTACTTTTCGAGGTAAGAGGGAGGAACAGCAATTTTTCGCAATTTTTTAAGAATAATACAAAGTAAAGTGCGCGCAAGTATTTTATTATATAAATTTTTGAACTCATGTTTTTACAAGCTTTCATTTGACACCCCTCTCGATGACCTGGTAATTTTTTTTTTCACTTCCGATTTTATCCCCCAAAACTAATCCCTTAAGTCAAAATTTAACTTTTAAAACTATACGGCTCTGATGAGGCTATCAGTTTCTATATTAATGCCAAATTTCAACTTTCTGTGTCAAATAGTTTCGGAGATAATAGGGTATGACAGACGGACAGACGTACAGACGGTCACATAGACAGCGAAGTAATCTTATAAGTGCTCCGTACCGCATAGTAAAATTAATAAGCCAAGGACGTTTGTTTGATATAAAATGAAGATTTTTTTCTTTTATTAATTTGTTTCTTTACTACAAATATTTGAAAATTATACTTTTTGTGGGATTCCCTGTATTTAATTCGGAATCCAATTTAATCCGACAAAAGCTAGAAATGCTGTGACCAGTAACATGACTTTTAGCTTATGCGGTAGAGTCCTGGGATTATACTTTTAGGGAATGGACGTAAATTCAATTTACCTGAGTGGATCAAAAAATATACACTAAACTAGGGGTTCCCTTAGGATAATAAAGGTGCGTTTGCGACAATAGACTAAATTGACCCCAAAATACCGTAAATTTCGAAATGCGTGGTTTTGGTATATTTACAGTTTTCATTGTAAAGTTACTAGTATTGTAATCTTGGAAAATATAAGAAATACGTTAATGGTTAAGTGGTGACATTCTTAGAAGATTAGCTGCTTAACAAAATCGAATTTACAGTGGGTTAAGTAAGAACAAATTTCTTATAACTTATTGTTGTTAAAAGAAGTTGCTATTTTTTGAGGGTATTGTTGGCAATTCTGCAAACAATGCTTTCAGAGTTGCTCAGTTGTAACCCTATTTGTGGTTAAGTAGTATATTAATGAGCATGAGTGTTGTAGACGCTTCGGGCTACGAGCTGTTTTACTGCGGAGATTGCTGTACTGTTTAGGGTTGATCGTTCTAATATTTGCCATAGTTTTTTCACTGGGACGGTATCATACGCTTTGGTTAGGTCTACAAATAGTAGATAGAGCTCGCTGTTTGTTAATATTTTTTTTTGTTTAAGTGAATTATGCTGTGCAAAATTTCATACCTATTGGCAGTATTGCTACAACTAAAAACGAAAAAATCGCATTTTTAGAAGTTACCAAAGTGCTCTTCGTATTTGCTGAACCATCCCAAGACGCGTTTCGCCGTATCACGGCTCATCAGCTGGGCTAGGTTCAGCAAATACGAGAACACATCTTCAGTCCTTCATCCAAGTAACCAACGGAAAACCATAACAAATAGATGCTTATACTGCACTCTGTCGTTGACTTACTAAGTCTATTCAAGCAGAGCGGCACAGCACGGCTGGCAACTTACTGCAGAAATGCACCTTTCTCGAGCTTACTGGTCGAAGGCATAGATGGCAGTATTGGTACAACTAAAAACGAAAAAAATCGCATTTTTAGGAGTTTTTTCGTTTTTTTAGTTGTACCAATACTGCCATCTATGCCTTCGAGCAGTAAGCTTGAGAAAGGTGCGTTTCTGCAGTAACTTGCCAGCCGTGCTGTGCCGCTCTGCTTGAATAGACAGACTTAGTAAGTCACCGACAGAGTGCAATATAAGCATCTATTTGTTATGGTTTTCCGTTGGTTACTTGGATGAAGGACTGAAGATGTGTTCTCGTATTTGCTGAACCTAGCCCAGCTGATGAGCCGTGATACGGCGAAACGCGTCTTGGGATGGTTCAGCAAATACGAAGAGCACTTTGGTAACTTCTAAAAATGCGATTTTTTTCGTTTTTAGTTGTACCAATACTGCCATCTATGCCTTCGAGCAGTAAGTTCGAGAAAGGTGCGTTTCTGCAGTAAGTTGCCAGCTGTGCTGTGCCGCTCTGCTTGAATAGACTTAGTACCGACAGAGTGCAGTATAAGCATCTATTTTTATGGTTTTCCGTTTCATACCTATTGATAATATAAAATTTATAGATACTTATATATCTTAAAATAAAAATGTTTTATATATTGTATAATTCCATGAATACCGGTAAGAACACCCAATAAATTACAATGTACGCTGTATCCTACCTGGCAAATGCTGTGAGCAAGATGACTAAAGCGACAAAGCCAAAACAAATAAAGGGTTGTCGTGATTGCCGCTTTCGACGTGTTGCTCGTAGCAATTATTTACGAGACAATTAACGATGTATACAACCAAAGTATTTAAATTTAAGGAGAAATACTTTGACAATTAGGAGGGCTTCCATTTAAAATTTTACAAACCTCCACTAGATGGTGCTATTGAGTTGTAACATAACCATTGTTGTAAAATTTGACATTTGTTACTATTACAACAGCGGGAGCTCAGAAATTGGCCGAGTAGTTTGTCTACTAGTCAGCGTTTAAAAAAACAGTTTTGTGAACAAATGGAAATTTCATACGAAGTTTTCGTATTCTTCGTCGATTGTTTACGATTTCAGTAAATGTCTAACTCAACAGTAACGACTCTAATGGTTTTCGTTCAACTTTTGGTAATGAATCGTCATCAGAAAAGAGTGTTTACAATGGGTTCGCAGAATTTCGTCATGATCGTGCTTCCGTTAGCGAACAATTTCGTAAAAGTGGACCAAAATCGGGTGTTGTTCCAAAAAACATAAATGATGTGGGCAACATGTTTGAAGAGGATTGTCATATAACTTAATGTAACAAAGAGGCATCCTTAGGCATGTCGAAGACTGCAGTACATTCGATTTTGCATTAACGTTTAGCTGTGAAAAAGATTTGTTCCCGATAGATTCCACATAATTTGACCGAAACCCAAAAACAGGCGCGTGTCAATTGGTATAAGGACATGCTCAAAAATTTTGACTAAGGACATACAAAATTCGTATACAACATCGCAACAGGAGACGAAACTTGGATATATTTGTACGAGCCGAAAACTAAGCAGCAATCAGCTGTTTGGGTGTTCCAAGATGAACCGAATAGCACAAAAGTGGTTCGTTCACGAAGCACTTCTAAGAAAAGTGATGCCCGCTTAAAAAATCGTTTTTTTAATAAAAACTGTAATTAAAGAACTTGGAACATTTAAAGCGTATACTTATGTATGTACATATTTTTAAAATAAACAAACAACTTAAGACTTAAAAAAATAAAGATAAAGTTGTATATATGAAATGAAAAGGTCACTATAATGACGCAAAAATTCATATATTGTTATTTATCTCCTCTTTTTCTTTAAAATGGCGTCCACAAATCGTATTTCTCATTTGGAAAGAAGCTCTAAAAACTCTGCATCTCTGTGATGTTCGGCATAACTTTTTAAGCTGCTTGGTTAGGGTAAATAGCTTCACCATAAATCGGGATAGCATCTGTAGGTACTGGAACCTCATCTACATCAGAATCTTCGGAAAGTTCTTGTATTTCAACTGGATTTTCAGTCTCTTGTTCTGAATCTGGATTTTCAACATACAAATTTTCATCTAAATCCAAAAAATCATTATGGTTTTCATTATCAGTCACCTTCAACAAATTCTTATTTCTGAGGATATCTGCAAGTACGTTAAGTGGTAAGTCATCTTCTGGATCAGAGGTAACAGCCTTAGTTAACTGGTCCTCGCTTTGAATATTTTCATGCTTAAATCCCGCTTTACGGAAGCAATTTTTAACTGTTTCCCTGGTTACTTATTCCCAAGCGATTTTTGCAAAGTAAACTTCATCCAGTGGCGTAATTGTGCTCTTATATAATCATCCAAAA
Organism: Pachyrhynchus sulphureomaculatus; assembly: GCA_019049505.1. Classification (NCBI taxonomy): domain Eukaryota; kingdom Metazoa; phylum Arthropoda; class Insecta; order Coleoptera; family Curculionidae; genus Pachyrhynchus; species Pachyrhynchus sulphureomaculatus. Next base: position 50,393,003 of record CM032451.1, on the reverse strand, counting down.
GGTCCGATAACGATACCTTCTTTCTTCTCACGTGAGAGAAGTGACCCACTTGAGCAGAAGAAAACATACATATATCCAGACTGGATAAATGTAATTTTTTCCAGTGAAGTTTCATTTTGGAGCTATGTTATCGCCCCACAAGCCTGGCCAATTTTCACTAATCGATTAGTTTAGCGCACCGTGATTCATCCTCCATCCATCCATGTTTGGGAATGAGGATTAATTTAATGGTATATATTAAAAAAGGTCATATTATTTGCCGACAAAACAAAAAGAAACCTAACATTTTACGAAGAAATATTTTTATTAGAATATCTTAGAAACTAAGCAGTCCTGCTTAATTTCATTTTGATACTGGTAATTTTAATTCCACAATACACATATTTTGATAAAAAGTTCGCGTTGGACAAAATTCTAGTACTCACAGTATGTTTATTATTTTTCCAGTAAATAATAAATTTGATGAAATTCCACTTTAAATCACCTAAATAATTTACACCCCAACATAAAATTCACACTTGAAAAGGAAACCGATAATAAAATAAATTTCTTAGATATTACAATTCTGAAAAAGAGAAACAGACTAGAATTCGATATCTTCCGCAAACCAACCTTTTCAGATGTCACCATCCCAGCTGACTCAATACACCCTAACTCCCATAAACTGGCAGCCTATAGATCTATGATCCATAGAGACTTCAATATCCCTCTTAGTAAAAATAATTTAAAAAAAGAACTGGACACAATCAAAAACATAGCACTCAATAACGGCTTCTAACCTAAAATAATTAATACCGTAATAAGCCGTAAACGAAAACAAATCACTTTCAGCTTAATCTACCCAGTAAAAGAATACCGAGAAAAGAAAAAATTCATACCTCTGACATATTTTGGTCCCATCTCCGATAAAATATCCCAAGTTCTCACGACCGAAAAAACAAGAATAGCTTTAAAACCCGCTCAAAAATTATCCAATATATTTTTTAATGCCAAAGATAAAACTCATAAATACAATAAATCAGGAGTTTATAAACTTAATTGTCAAGAGTGCAATAGCTGTTACGTAGGCCAAACGGGACGGAATTTCAAGACAAGATTCGCAGAACACAATGCGTCTTGTAGGCTAAAAAATGAAAAATCACACTTTGCTAAACATTTCTTAGAAACAGGCCATACTTTTCCCAATATCAATTGTTTACAAATACTCCATATGGCACCTAAAGAGTCAAAACTCAATTTTTTAGAATCTATAGAAATTTACAGACATTCCAAGGACCATAATATAAATTTACTGAATAGTCAATTAGACGTAGCAAATTCTCTTTTGTTCCAGCTGTTTTAACATATAATAGACCCACATCTGTTCATCATATAAATATAAAATACCAAAAATCTGTTTTAGTCTTAGTTAAGCGTTTGACAATGTAGTTGTACTACGAAATCGCGATAATGCAATTGTAAAATCTTTACAAATATATTTAGTGACAGTTAACAAAGTAATTAAGTAGTTTTATTGTTAAAATATACTGTCACAAAGTAACGGACCAATCAATCAACCCTTTAATAAATTTCTGGTTTTAGCAGTAAATGTCTTCAAAATGTTATGACTAGGTAATCATCGCTAACATGGTTATATTGTATGACAGAAATTATTTAAAGTTATCTAAAAAGTTTTTTTTGAAGTAGTAGATACTTAAAATTCACAGTCGGAACAAATCGAAATAAAAATGGAGGATCAATGTGTTTTTTAGTTTAATTATACATATTTATTCAAATATTATTGAAAAATTGCTATTTTATTACTGCGGGGGAAATGAAAAATCCATTTTTCTTCCGAATGGTTTTCGTGATTGGAAAATTCAGTGAAATATTGAATTTGAAATTACTATTTGTAACATCGTTAGTGTGTAGTTCTAAATGGTTTAAAAACAAAATGAAGCTGCATATTAATTACGATTAATATTTGAACTGTTTGCCTCTTATAAATTTGGGCCGGTATGCGTGTCTCAAAGTTTGGACAGTCCATTCAGTTAGAAGTAAAATTGCGTTCTGCATGGTCTTGTACAAATACACTACCTCTCAAGGAAGTAGGAACACTTTACTAAAATTCAGTTATACAAGGAATAACTATTTTTTCCGTATTAAATTTTATTTTGTTTAACCTTTTGCCATTTTCCTTAGACAATATTGTTTCGATTAAACATAATTAGTCACTTGTAGATTTTTTTTATAAGGATTTGTTGCATCGAAAACTAGAATAAAAAAAATCATGATACTTATACGTCCTTCACCTAATACTTCGAATCTTACTTTCTGTACCCATCCCTTGTTTTAGATGTTTGTTTACACTAAAAGAAACTGTTCTCCGCCCAAAGCTTCGACTTCCGAGCTCGCCAGTTTTTCATCGGACCTTGTTGACTTGTGTTCTTTTTCACGTCTCATTTTGAATTGTCACATTCAATGGCTCGAGAAAAGTTTCTCTCTATAGAAATTTGTTTAACCATTCTCATTTTATATCGAGGAAGGCTATCAGTGCGTAATATCGCGAAAAACTTAAGGGTTTGTGCTTTGACGGTGAATCTTATATTACAAGGCTACAGAGAGACCGGATGTCTTACGGTTCACCATCGATCTGGGCCATCACGAGTAACATCCAAAGCAGAAGATCAGTTCATCAAACTCATGAGTACGTGAAATAGAAGATTAACTGCGGAGTTATATCAGTCCGTACAATAAAGCAGCATCTTCAGGAGGATAATCTTCATAGTCGTATTGCGACCAAAAAACCGTCATTCTGGCGTAGCAAAAAGATCTAACGGTTTCAGTGTGTGCAAAACCATCATTCCTGGACAATTCGTCGGTCTAAGACTGAAAAAATGATATAAAATGTTAGGTGGGTCTGTTTTAGTATGGCGGTGCTTCTCTTTGGCTGGAGTGAGAGACAGTAAAAGTCGATGGCATTATGAGTAAAGAAAATTATAAAACGATTTTAACGGAAAACGCCATGCCATCTAGGTTACGATTAATCGGAAAGGGATTCGTGATAATGCATGACAATGATCCTAAAGCTTTGTAAGAACTATCTAGTAAACCAAGAAGAAAAAGTAATGCTCAAAATGATTGCAAAGCCACCACACAATCCAGACCTTAACCACATTCAGTTGTTACGGGACGAGCTGCACAGAACCGTCAGAAAGGAGCGTTCCACGTTCAAAAATCATCTTTGGGGTTTTCTACAAGGTGCGCAGGGAGCGTTGTCATCCGATAAATTAAAAAAAACTCAATCGAAAGAATGCTGAGAATAGTAAAAGCGGTAGTAAATGCAAAGGGTGTATTTTTTTTTATGAAAATAATAGTTAATATTAAGTTAATTTTTATAGTGTGGATTATAATTTGTGTTTGTTTTTTACATGTTATATAGCAGGGGTCGGCAACCTATGGCCCGCGTGCCATCTCTGGCACGCCAAGCACTTTTGAATGGCACGCGTACCTATTCAAAGTTTACACATTAATTCTGTAATCTGTGCTATGTTTCGAAATTAAGTAAATAATCGAAGACAGTATTACTTTAACGATACAAACAAAAACGATATATTATATAGGTCACTAGGTATTATTACCAAAAACTACAAAATATATATTTTGCAAATTATGATTTTACTGAATGCATTGGTTTTCGGCAAGTATTAAAGACGGCAAGCCTCAAAATATAAGCCTAGGCAAAAACACCAATAAACGACTTCAATTCAGATCAAGAGAGCCGCTATAAGGCGGTTTTTGTTTGACTTGACTTCAATCGTTCCGACGCGCGCCGCGACTCTCTTTATATTGCCGAACTTTAGTTTTTGTTAGATTTAACTTCTAGGCGGCCCTTTGCTTGCAATGGGCGCATTGTAGATAATAATTTTTGTTCTAAGAAATTTAATAAACGTAATTATTGGAATTTTCTGGAAACATTATTTTTCTATATATAGCAAGCGGCTATACGTTTGGATCATTTAGTATAGAAGTAACATCCGTTCCAGTCAATAGTCGTCGAAAAGTTTAAAAAATAAAATTACGTTGCATTATGACCGCGAAGAAACAGAAGGTAGACGTTCGATAATTTCAAACTTCATGGACAACAGATTAGGGTTTGTACAGCAAAACGATCGGGCCATTTGTGTCCTATGTCGGGAAAGCGTAGTTTTCCTGACAGCTAGTGTTCAACGACATTTCCAGATAAAACATGAATCGTCATTTAAAGATAACGCCGATAAAAGGGAGGCAATACAAAGAGCAAGTAAACAATACGAGAAACAGTCAACATTCTTTATCAAAGTTTTCCAAGGAAAAAATCAGGTAATTGAATGCAGTTTCAAAATTGCACAATCGTTGACACAAAAGGGTAGACCGTTCACTGACGGAGAATTTATGAAGTAAACGTTTTTGAGTGCTGGCGAGATTTTATTCGACGACTTGCCCAATAAGGATACAATATTGGCCAGGATTAGGGATATACCGGCATCAGCGCGGACCATCCAGAGACGAATTACCGAAATGACACAAAATGTCTAAAAACAGCAGAGACACGCTATTAAACGGAGTTTTGTATTTAGTGTAGCATTGGATGAAAGTGTCGATATTAATGACATTGCCCGTCTGGCAATCGTTGCGCGATACTTCGATGATGGCAGTGTGTATGAAGAGCTGATTTGTCTGCTCCCATAGCAGAGAACTACAAGAGGAGAGGATATATTTTCAGAATTTGTTAAACATTTTGAAAAGCGGAACATTGATTTAAATAAAATTTTTTGCGTAACGCTCCTGCTATGATTGGGAGACATAAAGGATTTGTTTCCCTTCTTACTAAACGCATAGGTCGATCAGTTTTGAATTTTCATTGCATAATTCACCAAGAGAGTTTGTGCGCTCAAATCTCCGCTGGAAGTTTAAAATCCGTGATGGATAGGGTGGTTAAAATAGTTAACTACATTGTCGGTTGTTCTTCACTGATCCATAGACAATTTAAGGCGTTTCTGCAGGAATTAGAAAGTACATATTCAGATATACCATTGCACAATAATGTGCGCTGACTCAGCCGTGGTAAAGTGCTCTCTAGATTTGTGCAATGTCTGGGCGAAGTTAAATCGTTCTTGTTGGAAAAAAATCAAGTGGATGCTTATCCTGAACTAGAAGATAAGAACTGGATCTGTATGTTAATGTGTCTTACTGATATCCTGGAAATCGTTCAAATCAAAAATAGATTTATTTATCAGCGATATTACTATAAAACACATATAAATATTTTCCAAATTTAAAAACTTATATATCCAGTGTCGACGATGGTGCACTAATAGACGAAATTCTTAAATATATGACTAATTTAAAAGAGGAGTTTATCGAGAGGGGTCAGGATTTTGATAAACATGGTCCTATGTTCGCTTTTTTAATCAAATCAGATTTAATGGATTTTTCCAGCAGTTGCTGTGACATATCTCTTTTCTCATGGATAGACATTAATGATTTTGATCTTCAATACATTGAATTTAAAAGCTCCGTGTTATGGAACATGAAATTTGTAGAATTAAGAAGGGTATTAGAAGGTGACTGCCAGAATCATTCAAACGAGATACTCAGTTGTTGGATGAGTTTACCAGAGAAATTTATTTGTCTTAAGAAAGTAGCGTTTGCCATGTTTACAGCTTTCGGATCATCCTATATCTCTGAACAACTTTTTTCCCATATGAGAGTGATTTTAAACCTGTACCGATGCAGGCTGACAACAGACAACTCGGAAGCATGTGTGACACTGAAAATAACCAGACATGAACCGGGTAAAAGAAAACTCTCTAAAGAACTTCAAGCACAGGGACCTAGGACTAGTATAATAAAATTATTTGTTAAATGTTAAAAATTTTTGTAATTAAACCTTCTAAAAGCAATATTTTAAGTTAATTTAAGTTAATTTTTGTTAATTTTAGTTGTAGTAAGTACCTATGTCGGCACGTAAAATGTTATGTATGGATGAAAACTGGCACCCCTTAGTTAAAACGTTGCAGACCCCTGTTATGTAGTAATGTATTATGTAATAAATGTTTTTCTTACATTAAAGTGTGTAAATTCATTTTTTCTTTGGGGTTCCTACTTTCATGACTCCTAGTGTATGTATTCAAGCTCAGACGCTTGATGTATATCGAACCCTTTGTTATAAGCCTTGGTGATAGGTTTATGAACATTCTTCCAATTCGTGCTTCTGATCCCTGTATCTGGAAATCGTCTTAGTGTTTGTTTCAGTAGCTTGTTTGAAACGTTGCACTATGGAGCGAATTATATATTCTTGTGGAAAAAATACTTCTGCTTTCTTTTTAATCCTAAAAGTTGTTAAAATCTCCTTCTTATTCTTCTTTTCAGCCTGCTCTTATCCACTCCTGGATGTAGGCTTCTTCCAAATCTTTCCATCCTTCACTCTCCAAAGACGTTCTGTTTCAATTTTTTCCTGCAATATTCTGGATGTCGTCTCGATAACTTTTTGAGGTCTTCCTATACTCGTTTTACTCTCCCTTGGGCGCCATACTGTAAGCCCATCTGTCATTGTTTTCTCTCGCCACGTGGCCAGCTCATCAGCCACAGTTTAGTTGAGCCGCTCTTTCCAGAGCATCCGTCAGCCGTGTTCTTCCCCAGATTTCCTCATTGGGATTCTATCTCTCAAGCTTACTCCAAGCATAGCTCTCTCCACACGTCTACTTACGTGTTAGCAACATCGTTTCCAGCCCGTACGTGAGAACTGGCAGTACACTCGACTCGTACGTTTTCCTTTTGAGGTTTTACAGGGATATCTCGTGATCTGAAAATAAACCCGAGTTTACCAAAAGCTACCCAACAAAGACCCACTCTTTTAGAAATGTCTGCTGTTTGGTTCTCCTTTCTAAGTAGTACTTTTTGTCTGAGGTACATATATTCGGATATATATATATATATATATATATATATATATATATATATATATATATATATATATATATACATATATATATATATATATATATATATATATATATATATATATATATATATATATATATATATATATATTATATATATATAAGAGGGGTACGCCAAGGAGATACGATCTCGACAAAACTCTCCACACTGGCACTGGAGGACATTTTTAAGTCCTTAGATTGGCAAAATAAGGGGAATAATATAGACTGAACACGACTTAATCATCTACGATTTGCGGACGATATCGTTTTAATCGGTACTACAATCAATGAATTAAGAACTATGTTGGAAGAATGCATCGTCACGAGTCGGACTGGAAATGAACCTGAGCAAGACAAAGATAATGAGCCCAGAGTAAAATCTTAAAATTAAATAATTGGAAAAAAAAATTGAATAAGTTTTTTTTTAGAATATTCCCATAAGGAGTACATAGTGCGTGATTTGTAAAAGTAAAAAACAATATGTTTAACTAGTTTTTGGATAAAATATGTTGTGAAAACTCATAATAATGGTAGAAAATTAGAATATATGTAACCACAAGAAATATATTACGCTCTTGATTGATGTTTCCTCCTCGGTAAATAATTTTAACGTCTCCCTGAAAAAAAGCAAATTTGCTTCTTTGATTTATTTCTCTCTTAGACGACAAACAAGGATCAGGTGTAAGTAGTAATCGATTTAATACGTCCAAGATGCAATTCTGGTCATCTTTCTTTGCAAAATAGGATCTATCGTTACGGAAATCCTTATTTCTTGATTCAGGAGTTTCCTCTGATAAATGGCCTATCGGTCTTATAAACTCTGCCATAACTTCTATGCCATGTATCAATATTTTATGCACAGTGGTTGATATTGGATGTCCATCATACAAATCGACATACAACGCTGTTTCTGTGCCGTAGATCCTGAATTTAAGATATTCTTAAATCTTTGAATCAACTCCAAATTTATTTCAGTTACTTTCTCCCCATTTGGAAAAATTGCCTGGTAACATTTTCGTTGTTAGTATTGCCATATCCGGCTTTAGGAATATTAACAACAGGCCCATTTTCCCCTTAAAGTTTTGTAAGGTTTGCTACAATTATGTATTGACTTCGAACTTACTACTTAGTATTGCCATATCCGGTTTTAGGAATATTAACTACAGGCCCATTTTCCCCTTAACGTTTTGCAAGGTTTGCTACAATTATGTATTGGCTTCGAACTTACTACTTAAGAATCAGCAATTTGTACGTCATATGAAAAGAGTTTCAAATAATCTGAGGAGAAAATGTAGCGTAGACAAACCAAATTTAAAATTTTCGGTTTTTTTTATTCACTTCTTAAAACCCTTGGATACGATTCCATTTCATACTCGAGGAGATATTTCCAAAGCGCATAATTTGCCGTCAATCATTGTCAGAAATAGTTGGTGTTGTACAGAGCAAGTTTCTTGATTATTTTGAGTATTGATTCTTGATTTGTTTTTCAAGATATTCGACTACGTTCCTTGTTATGTCTGCGTTTCTTTTATAAACGAATTTTTTTAGGTCTACAAAAGAGCGGCGATGATGGCACGGGATTCTGTCAAACAGTTTTGTCCTTCTTCATTAATAACCAGTTTGAACGGTACCCAAGAACTTTGAAAAACATTGCCGTCGTCACTGTTGTTGTCTTCAGTGAAACGTTGTTGATATTGATTTTGGTGCGATCCATCGCAAGCCTAGAAAATAATTTTTTCCTAAAATTATTTGACGAACTGTCGACCGCCTGCGGTTATAGAGACTGAGATATTTATAAAGTAGGCACTTTAAACTTTCATTTGCAAAAGTAATCGTGTTGGTTCCGATTGGGTCTCTATTACTTTTTTTCTAAAAAAAAAAAATTGAGGAAAAAATTTCAGCAAAACGGCTATTTTTAAATTAATTTTACGAACCAAATAAATTGAATAAAAATTAATCAAACTGAAAATATAAGAGTAATTACTTTTAGGTACATGATTCTACAAAAAGAGAAATTAAAAAGCGTAATTTTCTTAGAAGATCTGATTAAAATTCTAAAGAGAATTGACAAAACATGTACACGTTGCGAGCGCATCAAAGAAGGTGCAACTTTAAGGCCGTGCAGCGGCGCATTTCATAAGTGTATACGGGATAATTTAAATTCATATCAGCAACTAGCTACCTTTCATTTAAATCATGTTATATCATTTTATGTTAACTTTGAAATTCAATTTATTTAAGAGATCTGAATGTGACATGACTGATGCTATGCCAGGCCAACCAATTACTAAAGACGAAGTGGCACTTACAATGAAGCTAGCAAAAAATAGAAAACCAGCTAGACTGCACCAAGTGAGCACAGAAATTTTAAAACTGTTGGGTAATATAGGAATAACAGCCCTGACAAAACTTGTTAACCGACTGATTGGCTAAAATCAACACTTGTCATGATTCCAAAAAATAACAGAGCAACCAATTGTAGTGACCATCAAATAATTAGTCTCATGAGCCTTGTTTTAAAAATATTTTTAAGAGTGATGCATGGCAGGATATACAATAAACTTGAAGAGAGAATTGAAAGCAGTTAGTTTGGTTTTACAGTACTCGATCCCAAGTATAGTTTTAAAAAGACATCTTATCCGCTTACAACAACTTCCTTTTCTTAGTGTTCCGTACGGAACACTTATAAGCTCACTTCGGTGTCTGTCCGTCTGTCTGTCCGTCTGTCCGTCTGTCACACCCGATTTTCTCCGAAACTATTTGTCATAGAAAGTTGAAATTTGGTGATAATATAGGAATTGATCGCCTCATCAGAGCCATGTAGTTTTGAAAGTTAAATTTTGACTTAAGTGGTTAGTTTTGGGGGGTGAAATCGGAAGTGAAAAAAAAAATTTTTTTACTGGGTAATCGAGTGTGGTGTCAAATGAAAACTTGTGAAAACACGAGTAAAAAATATATATAATGTAATACTTGCGCGCACTTTTCTTAGTATTATTTTAAAAATATCGCGAAAAATCGCTGTCTCTCGCCTTATCTCGAAAAGTACTCATCAAAAAATTTTGAAAAAATTCTGGAATATTCTCCACGGAGTGTAGATTGAACACACACACCTTTAATAATTTATCTGGTATATAAAAAAACAAAAATTTCAAGGTCATCAGATTTCAGTACAACATCTATATCTTTAGTTATCATTCGGTACAGAAAATATTTATCCAGATGAAAGGCAGTAGTTTGATATTTATATATATATATATATATATATATATATATATATATATATATATATATATATATATATATATATATATATATATATATATATATATATATATATATATATATATATACGGGGTGTTCTGAAATTCATTGCATATATTGGAACTGGCGCCTCCTGGTAGCAAGACCGATTGCAGAAAATCCATCTTAAGTAGCGGATGTCAATAATAAGCAAAAATTAATGTCATTTTTTCTTCATCGTTCACCACAACATAAGGTTTAGACTATTGCCAGATTTAACTGGCTTTTTCCAAAATTATTACCTTTAAAAATAATTACTTCGTGACACAAAAAAATTACTTACTCAAGTTTTATATTTCAATATTTTATTATAAGTAGTTAAAATTTTAACACATCTAATTCCCTAAAATTTTATTTCTTTTATTGAAACCATGACAGCAGAACAAACAAATGTTAAGGTAGGTCACAAAGCGTTCACTTTTTTTTTGACTGACAAAGAGTTTGTCGTTGGCACACAACAAAGCCTTTGTCGGCGTGCGACGCCCAGAACAAAAAATTTCTTTTTGTGGAGGGTGGGGATATCTTAAACACTTTTGGCGTCTTTCTTCCAACATATTTTTGTAAGAACTTGATGTAATTTTCAGTTTTTGGTCAGTATTTTTTCTCCTTAAAGTATTTTTAGGTATTGGGTATAAGGATTTTAAAGTTCTCTTTAAAGCTTTAGCTTTAAACTCCGAAGTAGACGGTTCAACATTTAAATAAGGTAATCTGTTTGGAAACTGCGAAGGTAACTTTGTACCCATCAGGTTGCTAAGCAATTTGCTTGTTTTCATAATTGATAATACTAGAAGCTTCTTGTAAGATCGATATGTTTTCGGTACTTGAGTTTGAGAGCATTTATATTTTTAGCTGCTTTAAACCAATGTTTGAGAAAGACGTTTGGGACCATTGGCTAACCTGCAGCCCCTTTAAATCCGTTTACATTGGTGCCAATAATAGCAGCTCTTTGGTAAGCTTCTGTAAATAAAGTTGCAACATAGTATTGCGTTACTTGACTACCTGGATTTGTCTTTAACCATTTTTCAGGAATTTGTCTCATTCTTCTAAATATAAGCATTGGTTGCACCAACTGTCCAGCCACACTGGCACAACATAAAGTTGTCATATTAACTTCTCTTCGATTGCGCCGATTTGTTTCTTCCTTTTTAATTCTAATATTTTTTGCGTTTTTTTCTGAAAGGTGAAAAATCCACTTTCATCAACTTTAAATATTTTTGTAGACAAAGACGGATTTTTATCTACAATTTTTTCAAGGTGACAGTCGATTTGCCCTACTCTCCTCTACTTAAACATCAGCTATTAAGGGGCATTGATTCAGTTATTCTTGGACGTTACCAACAAATTATTTCTTTTCAATGTCAGCCTTTGATGGGCGGGTTGATTTTGTAAATGATTTGGGAAAATGCACTTTTGCCTTTTTTTTTTTAAAAAAAATCGAATTTGAAAAAATGTGTTGAATGTGTTTCTACAAGATTCCACGAGTCACTAATTTCAATATATGCAGTGAATTTCATAACACCCTGTATGTATATTCCTCTTTAAAAATATTTTCAAGATGTCAGCAACGTCATACTAAATTCTCGACTGTGCTGTTCCAATAATGTATACATATCTTTTGCTCGGTTAAGGAAGGAAAATTTTACATATTTTAGATAAATAAAATCCTGGATCAGCGAATATCCTATGAATATATATTTTATATTATGATATATTATACCTCTTGACATACATTTTTTAACATATCTCAAAATTTTTCTATTTATATTCGAAAAGGAAAGTAATAAATTAGTAAAATATGTTTATCAATTTAAATATGTGTCTCAATAGGTTTAAAAAAAAGATTTTTTTGGTTTGTTTTTCTAAAAATTAATTAAGTTGTGAATATTTGATATCTCGAAAAATATTACCCTATGTATTAAAAATTAAGAAAACATTTATACGCACATACCTACTGATGCTACATTGCCTTGCATCTAAGTAAAAGAATATAAATACATAAGACTAATTTAAATATTATTAAAATACATATATAAATTTCAAGTTAATGAGATTTAAAAATTTTATTCTGTAGAAAATGTGAAACCGAAATAGAAACATGCTAACCGTTTTAGAGATTCACCACTGAGATGCTGATAGGCTTAAAATCTTCAAATAAAGAATAGGTAAAGAACACTCAGATATGTTACGAGGGTTGATACCGAGTTGCGGTAAGAGTCGGTGAAAGGCAATAAAAAGTTTCGAATTGCAGTCTATCACAAGCAGGCAGGTATAATATGCAAGTTATGTGTAAAAATTAAAGCAAAAGACATATATTAGTAACTGCTATATTTGTAAGACATGCATTTGACAAACGTTACAGCATCAATTTCTTTATGTACATATTGAATTTTTTTTTTCTAAAAATGCTGAATTGTACCTATTAGTAGAACACTTTGGTGCACTGGTTCGTACAGCGTTGATTTTCGCGTGTGTTCCTAAGGGTCATTCGCGGACCGCAACTCGGTATCTACGGTTACGAGTGATCTAGAAATATCGGTCAGTAATGGTTAATCTTTAGTGACAAAGTAAAATTACTGGGTAAACAGTTTTTTCCCTTTCTTTTTTATCTGTAATATTTTGAGGAATTAAAAATAATTCTTGGAATATTTTCGAAGTTTCCCTTAGTTAGACGTTTGTTTTCGATCCGACGACCCATCTGACTGCGTCAGGGAGGTTTCCGATGTTATTTTGGCCGGTTTGGAGGCTTTCATCCCTTTTTCGAAGAAATGTCCTTTCAACGGCAAGGCTTGGTTTGACCGAAAATGCAAAGAAGCTGTTGCTTCTAAACATCTTGCATACCGACAGTGGCGCGAAGATCCTAACACCATAAATCGTAACACCTTTGTTCGTGCCAGGAACAGATGCAAAGAAATTATCGACGAAACCAAGGAGACATAGAATCAACGGATTAGAAACAAACTTCTCGCTTGTCCCAACAATTTCAGGTCCTTCTGGTCAGTCGCTAAGGCAGTTAGTTAAAATTTCACCAAATCTACCATACCACCACTCACACGGTCAGATAATTCTATTGCAACGACACCTGTTGAGAAAGAGAACTTGTTGGCTGAACTCTTTGCTTCACATTCCCATAGTGCAGTCAAGGATGCCCGATATTGTCTACAGACAGCGTATCATAAAACTTATTTTGATGAAGCTAGACACCAAAAAGGGTCCTGGCGCTGACGGAATACCTGCCATAGTTCTCAAACACTGTGCGAGGGAACTAACACCAGTTTTCTGTAGACTTTTCAACCTATCCTACAGAAAGGAAATATTTCCTTCCTGCTGGAAATGTACCATAGTTCAGCTGATACCTAAAAAAGGTAAGAAGACCTTGTCAAATAACTACCGACCAATCGCACTACTTTCAATAATATCGAAAGTCATGGAAAAGGCTATCAATCAGCATCTTCTGAAATATCCTGCAGGATTCGACATTATTAGCGATCACCAATATGTCTTTTCGTAAAATAGATCAACAGGAGATCTTCTGACTTATGTAACACATGTTTGGAACAACGCAATTGAACACTTTGGAGAATTTTGAGCGGTTGCTCTTGACATATCCAACGCATTCGACGGTGTTTGGCACGATGGGCTGTTAGCTAAGCTAAGTTCTTATGGTATGTCTGAAAAGTTTTATTTGTGGCTCTCATGTTTCCTCAAAGAGCGTTCTTTACGAGTGGCAGTCGACGGATTTCTTTCTAACACCTTCACTATCAACGCCGGTGTACCCCAAGGCTCCATACTGTCTCCTACTCTCTTCCTCATTTATATTAACGAAAAGACCTGGAAAAGACCGAGAATCCAATCTACAGCTTTGCAGATGACAATACACTTATCTCTTCATTCACTTTGAACGCTCGGACATCGGCTACTCAGACGAATATCCGCAGACAGCAGGAAGTCATTCAACTTAACAAAGACCTGGAAGAAATTTTATCTTGGGGTGACAGTAACCAAGTGGAATTTAACGCTACGAAAACCCGGGCGGCAGTTTTTTCTAAAAAAGTTAACGTTGCTGAACCCGACATAGTTATGTCGGGGTATTCCATTCCTCTAACATCGTCACTAAATCTGTTGGGCGTTAATTTGGGAGCAAATATGTCCTGACATGAACATGTTGCAAGCATAGCAAGGAGAGCTTCTCAAAAGTTGGGAATATTATTTCGAACCAGAAAGCTTTACACTCCACAACCATTGTTAATTCTTTACAAAGCTCAAGTTCGACCAACTATGGAATACTGCTCCCATGTTTGGAGCTCCGCTCCCAAACATACACTGCATTTGTTGGATTCTATTCAGAGAAGAGCTGTTCGTCTAATTGGAGACCCAGAACTGACCGGCGGCCTTGATTCGCTGGAACATCGAAGAACGGTTGACGACTTGAGCCTATTCTACAAGTATTTTCATGCAAAGTGTTTGAAGGATGTGTCCGCTTAATTCCTCCCAGAGAGGTGCATGTTAGAAGTACACGTCGCGCTAATACTTCATTCATATGAGGTTCAGCTTGCTACTCCTCGGACAACGCTTTTCAAACAGTTTTTTATATGGAGAACATCATCCTTTTGGAGTAATTTGCCCAGGACTGTGTTTTCCCACCGAGTACAATTTACAGCGATTCAAGAACAACGTGAATTGCTTTCTCCACTCACGTGTCACTCCTGTAGCGACTTCCCTGTAGCACGTGTGCTAGGACCATATAAAAATTAATAAATAAATAAATAAATTTGTGAAGTATCAAAAGGGTTTAAAATATAAACTGTTCTTTTAATTTTGCACCTAATATTATTAGTCCAATAAACATGCTGCTAACTTTATTACATCTTTTCCTATGTTCTTGGTTAAATAGTGCTTTTTTTTTACTATTGTTATGGTTCCCCAAAAGAAGTGCACTTTACTAGCGAAAGCTTGGCATGACAGGTTCTTCGTTCTCTTTTTCTCTGGTGTTATTCTTATGGTCTTGTGTAAGTTAACGTAAATCTTTCCCTGTAAAGCCTGAATATCTTCGTATGCTTCTATTGCCTTTGGCTAAGTTTTTACTGTTAACTCATAACTGACAACAAGATAAATCCTATTAAATAGGGCTTCTTCAAACTTTTGCTGCATAGGTTGTTACCAGCATCTCTTTTAGGAAGTTGGATGTCGTTCGACGCAGTTTGCATATACAGCAGGGGTCCGACTTGGCATATGTAGGAGAAAAGCTTATACAACTGGTATTGTGCTGTACTGGTATTTTCAGCTTCATTTCTTAGTTTGTTCAGTTTTATTTTTAACAACTATGTCGCCAGGGCTATAGTACGCCGTTCTAGTTATGAGGTCTTCTCTTAGCTCCAATTCTATTATGGTGTTAGAATGCCCTTAATGACTGCACGTAAAGGATTATTCTCAGTTGTCCGCAGTACGTAGGTAAAATACTTCTTTTTCTGTCTTTCCAAAGCTTGGTCTTGCTGCTGAAATCTTCCGTAGATAATGCATGAATTTGTTTCAGGTATACTCGTATTACATGTGCAGAACACAAGTTCACCTTTCTTATTTCTTATCTTACTGAGTTGTAGTTTTCTTTTTTTCTTAACTATATTAGGGGGAACTCTTTCTGTTAATTTGTAGTTTTGATTTCTTGCTTATTATGGGCAATCGCTTGGGGTTAAGGGATTGTCCTCGACTTTTTCCCCTCGTTGATCTGGTTCTTGAGATGGCTTCCGTTTGTTGTCTAATTTTCTCTATGTTCAGGGTCGTCGAGAATGTCGAGATATCTGTTCTGGTGTTTTAGGTTCATTGTTTGTAGTTGTTATTGCTATGAGAGTTTAATTTGGTCAAGTCATCGAGCCTTTTTGTTTCCATCTCTCCACTCTGTTCCGACGCTTGCTGCTCACTGAATCGTTTTACATTTAATATATCATAGTTGTAAAAAAAAACTTCATAATATCCATATAAAATATTACGTTCTTAAAAAAAAATAATGTCGTTAAAAATTTTCTAAATTTATGCTTCTACAACAGCTTATGATGATAGTGATGTTGAAGCATTATATGAACACTTCAATAAAGCTGCGGACGAACATAAAACTTGGATTACATTAGTAACTGGAGATCTTGATGCTAAACGGGAAAAAAAAAACAGGAATGAGAGTCTATAGATACGGCGACAGAAATGGTAGAGGCACCACAATAATAAACCCCTTAAAAAAAGAAATGTCTTCAAACCACGATTGTCTTCAAGTCATGAATATTTTTCTTTAACAAAAACCAGAAAAGACAAACCACATAAAGCCTAACGTAACAACAAAAACTAAATCTTGCCCTAAAATAAATCAAAAATAATATAATCTTTTATAGGATGATAATGGCAAAAATCTATATTAATAGCTTGCCTGAATTTACTAATAAAAGCCAGATGTTAATAAATTAAAACAAATCAAATGTAAAGAGAAGACCAAATTACATAAACTTAAGTACTATTAACAGAAATATAGATGAAATCAACTATATTCTGACGAAGACAGCGGTTGCAGTACCTCAACATGTGCACAAAACAGATTAACCCTACATATCGGAAAACATAAAAGAAGTTATAAATGAAACAAAGAAAATAGTTAAAGAAGGGAAAATAAGATCTACAGAATACACAGATATTAATAAAATTATTAGAAAAAAATGTAAAAGAAGATAAGACAAGAATTCATGACACTAAAATCGGGGAAATAATTGAACGGTACGAGAATTTAAAGCATTTAAGTTCAAAACTGGGCAAATTTAAAATAAATAGGGTCAAAGAAGGGAATCACGCAACAGTGACAAAATTACAGAAATTGAATACAAATATTATTCAGTATTGTTAAATTATTATAGACCAAAGTAAAAAAGATATATATTCAGAATTTTTTTTATGAGTCTAGCACACGTGCTACAGGGAAGTCCCTAAAGCGCTACAGGAGCGGTATGTGTGCGGAAAAAGCGATTCACGTTGTTCTTGAATCGCTGTAAATTGTACCCGGTGGGAAACACAGCTTTGGGCAAATTATTCCAAAGGGATGATGTTCTCCATATAAAAGGCTGCTTGAAAAGCGTTGTACGCGGAGTAACAAGCTGAACCTCCTACGGATGTGAAGAATTAGCGCGGCGTGTATTTCTAACATGCACCTCTCTGGGAGGAATTAAGCGGGCTACCTCCTTCAGACACTTTCCATAAAAATACTTGTAGAATAGCTTCAAGTCGCCAACCGTTTTTCGATGTTCCAGCGAATTAAGGCCGCTGGTCAGTTCCGGGTCTCCATTCAGACTAACAGCTCTTCTCTGAATAGAATCCAACAAATGCAGCGTGTGTTTGGGAGCGGAGCCCCAAACATGGGAGCAGTATACCATAGTTGGTCGAATTTGAGCTTTGTAAAGAATTAATAGTTGTTGTGGAGTGTAAAGCTTTCTGGTTCGAAATAATATTCCCAACTTTTAAGAAGCTCTCCTTGCTATGCCTGCAACATGTTCATGCCAGGACATATTTGCTCCCAAATTAACGCCCAACAAATTGAGTGACAATGTTAGGGGAATGGAGTGTCCCGACATGAGGAAACATGAGAGCGTAGCTTAGCCAACAGTCCATCGTGCCAAACAAGGTCGAATGCCTTGGATATGTCAAGAACAACCGCTCGAGATTCTCCAAAGTGTTCAATTGCGTTATTCCAAACATGTGTTACGTAAGTCAGAAGATCTCCTGTTGATCTATGTTTACGAAAGCCATATTGGTG
The DNA here is from genome assembly GCA_019049505.1 of Pachyrhynchus sulphureomaculatus. NCBI lineage: Eukaryota > Metazoa > Arthropoda > Insecta > Coleoptera > Curculionidae > Pachyrhynchus > Pachyrhynchus sulphureomaculatus. The sequence goes on along the minus strand of CM032451.1, from coordinate 50,374,955 downwards.
ATCGCTAATAATGTTCAATCCTTCAAGATATTTTAGAAGATGCTGATTGATAACCTTTTCCATGACTTTCGATATTATTGAAAGCAGTGCGACTGGTCGGTAGTTATTTGGCAAGGTCTTGTTGCATTTTTTAGGTATCGGCTGAACTGTGGCACATTTCCAGCAGGAAGGAAATATTCCCTTTCTGTAGGATAGGTTGAAAAATCTACAGAAAACTAGTGTTAGTTTCCTCCTACAGTTTTTGAGAACTATGGCAGGTATTCCGTCAGCGCCAGAAGCCTTTTTGGTGTCTAGCTTCATTAAAATACGCTTTATGATACGGTGTCTAAAGACAACATCGGGCATCCTTGACTGCAATATGGGAATAATAGGTGGTGTTTTTCCTTGGAAATCAAGAGTAGGATGTGAAGCAAAAAGTTCAGCCAACAAATTCGCTTTCTCAACAGGTGATGTTGCAATAGAATTATCTGGCCAGCAGCTTCTTTGCATTTTCGGTCAAACCAAGGCTTGCCGTTGGAGGGGCATTTCTTCGAAAAAGGGATGTAAGCTTCCATACCAGCCAAAATAACATCGGAGACCTCCCTGGTGCAGTCAGATGGGTTGTCGGATCGAAAACAAATGTACATCCAAGGGAAAGTTCGAAAATATTCCATGAGATCTTCCCATTTAGTAGATTTGTAGTGCCAAATCTTCCGCGGCTTAGGCGCCTCTTTGTCACTAATTGGTATGATACTCGATGTCGAAAGCAGTTTATGGTCGGAAGAACCCAACGGCGGATTTACGGTGACCGTGTAAATCTCCGGATTGGTGGTTAAAAACAGATCTAGAAGACTGGCGAACTCCCCGTTTCGATCAGGGATCCGTGTTGGTTCGTCAATAAGCTGAGCTAATTCACAACTGATTGAGAATGATTCAGCCTTTTGACCTTATTCGTCGGTAGTATTTGAATATTTAAGCCAGTTGATATTGTGAGCATTAAAATAAGTGAATTAGTAAGATACATTTGAGAGAGTATCCGATTGTGTCAAACACTGTAGTGTAAAGAACTCCCTGCAGACGAGCCGAATTGATTATGGATATACGGATCTGTCTAAAAATTATTGAACCTTTTTCAAGTTATATTGCTTTAGCGTTATATATCTTAGGTAATATAAGTCGCAGCGGACCATACTTAGCGTCAGTTAAAAGCTGACATTTGACAGTAGTAGATGTGTATAAACTGTTGGAACTCCTTTACTCAGATATCATTTAGAGCGTCTCGAATATAAGTGAAATTTCTGCAAAAGTCGTTACATTTTACAAATTTATTTCGTGTACAAATGTTGCGCAAGCCTATGAAGAACTTTGTACTGTTTATGATCACGAAACGTTACCAAAATCAACCGCCAAAAGATGGTTTTGTCTCTTTTGTTATGGAACTGGGGATGTTAAAATTGCTATTCACACTAGTCGATCAGCACCAGCACAGAAAAAGTTGATAGAAATTTGGCAAAAGTGGAGCCATGATATCGCCAAGGAACTAAATATCCCCACCAAACAGTCTTAAACCATTTGGAGAATGCTAGCTACAAAAAGAAGCGCCACATGATTTGACGCTAAAACATTTACTCGATCGAGTTTCCATCTGCAAAACTCTATAGAAATGCAATGAAATCGAGCCATTCTGAAGCGGTTGGTTATGAGCGATAAAAAGTGTGTTACGTACTCATATAATGTGCAACAAAAATCGTGATCGAAAATGGATGAGACTTCACAAACGATGACAAAGCCTGGATTGATGCCAAAAAAGGTGATGTTGTGTGATGGATGGGATTGGAAGGGAATTGTGTACTATGAGCTACTGCAGCCTGGCCAAACGAGTGATTCTGTACTTTACTGTCAGCAATTGACAAGATTGAAGCAAGCGTCTTCCACCGTAACAACGTTAAACCACACCCATCTTTGATGACTTGGAAAAAAATTTAGAGACTTTGGCTTGGAGAATATGGTCAAAATCATGAGAGTATAACAATATAAAGCTGGAAGACAAGAAGTAAAACGAATGGATTAGAAGCGTATCAAAAGTAAAGGATGTAAAAAAAACAGGTGGTAAAACAAAAATGGAATAACCATTCGATAAAAAGATGACAGATGAAATGATATACTCACGAACATAAAAGAGGAAAAAGAGGACCCTAGATGTGATATATTATCCAAAAAAAAATACGCTGGGCCTTAATTGATGGGAGCTGCATAAGACCGAAAAGAATGTAAGCTACAAGGGTGGACTATCTCCAAAGATGAATAGAATAAGGTTTACAGATACATAGATAACTCCATATAACAAACAAAAATATTTAATATATTTTCATAGAGAGAAAAAAGAAAATTGTTTTCTTTTTAAAATTTTAAATGAATATGTAAGTTGTATTATAACACGATATTCTCTAGTAAAATTTCTTATGGAGAATTATTTTGAAATTGCTGTAACATTGTTATCTATTTTACAGAGAATAAATAATTTATTACTACTCTATTTTATATTTTTTAATATAAAAAAAAATCTGTTAATTGTTAGAAAGGTACATTATTTTTCATGATATATCACCGTCTTGAAAGTATGTTATTTCTCCTTTAAATCAGAAACAGGAATACATAAATAAAAAGTTTTTTTGGCAATATATCACAGAAGAAAGAAAAAGAATACATTAATACTGAGGCTAATTTTTTTTTCCCTAAAAAGAGGAAATATCAGTTACAGCTGTTTGGCCTACTAAATAACATATATTGGTTTTTTTAACGGTTTAATTGAATTATTGACAATAATTATTTTTTGTTGTTACCTACAGATTTTTTTGTAAATAATGTTTTTAAATCTTTGAATCAAAATTATCTTAAAAAATTACATAAAATTTCGCATTACCATGTTTCTTTGTGGAGATAATGAAGTAAGAAAAATAGATAATGTTTCATTTATTTTTCACATGTACAGTATGCATAGTTCTACAGGGTTGTTATATGAATATGAATATTAAAATCTAGTATTTATGCACTTAAATATCAGTTTTATTCTTTCTTTCAAAAATTTTAAAGTCCTACTATCCGAAAAAGGTACATCTGATCTTAATAATTACAAAAAAAATCTCTGTAATTTGTTTGTTAAACGTTATGCCTCCTTTGTATGTTCTAGAACGTTTCCATACCCATCCAAAAAGGTTAATCTCTATTCAGGAGGTAAATCTTCATCTAATATACAATTAGTTATTATAGTAAGTTCTTGTTAATGGTACATGGATAAAGAAAATCTTTCGGATTTATAAAATGTTACTGTCCTTAAGCAAAATTTCTTCTTTTGATGTTGATTAAACAGGTCTTCCAAACTGAAACGATTCCCTAACTATCCACATATGTACAGCTTTGGGACGTAAGTGGGTGGGATGGAATCTAATAGGCTTCAGAGAAGAAGTCGTGTGTAAAATGTGTAGTAGTAAAAATTAATGGAAGAAAATCTTGGAAAGAAAAGAAAAAACTTTGTATTACTTATAAAATAATCTCAGGCTTTTTCAAAAGTTAACTTTATCGACTCTGCGATATGTGGTAAAAGTAACTGGGAAGAATGCGATACTGCAAAATGGCGTCGGCTCGCTTTCTGTAAAAAAAAATGGTCTCGTTTACTGGGAATTCTAGAGAGAGTCGAAAAATTGATAAAATAGTCAAAAAAAGGAAACTTATTTAGTCGTGAGTTTTCTAACCCAAAACGACAAAAAAAAAAGATTTTAGGATGCAGCGTCTTACAGAAACAGGAGAACAACGTAAAAGTAAAACACTAATCATCCGACGCCCTTTATTGAAAACTGATCCACACTGCCGCTGACCTGAGAAAAGACTGTTGTGTTGGTTTTAGCCATGGTATTTCTTTAGATTTTATAAGTTGTGGGGACAAGCACGAAAAAATTATTTAAACAAATTCATTGTTATTATTTTTTATAAATAAGCAATCAAAAAATTTCTCAGATATACTTTGCGAAAGCCAACATAAAGAGCAATAAAGTGGCGGAAGAACGAAGTTTATATAATAAATAGAACCGGAGATATTGTTTTTTTAATGCGCAGCCGATTACTGGACTACGATAATTTATAACATCGATAGTTCACGTTATAAAAGCCATAAAAAATTTTCCAGGCAAATCAAAAATGTGAAGTCAAAATAGATATACGTACGTATAAAAGAATCACCCATAAACGGTTATATGGTGGTATTTACAGTACAAAATTTTATATTGTCAAAAAAACGAAAGTCAACTGGACAGGCAGCCAGTTGTTTGGCAACTACAGCCGGTCTAACTTTTAAATCCTTTTAGTACTGGAAAAAATTTTAAAGGCAAACAAAAAAAATTCCACATGGTGCAGGTTTACTGAACCTTAATCAATTCTTGTTTTAAGAAAATAATACAGTTCATTAAATAATCCGCCTACTATAAAACTAAGACCTCATTATAATAACTTAACTATATATATCCATATTGTTTTGAGTTCGGTTTTAAGATAAGAATGATTACCTTTACATCTGGCGTTGACATATTTACTGCAAACTGAAAATTTCCCAAAAGATTTATTATTACAAGGTATATTGGTAATTTTCTTAGTGGAAGTGGGAAAGGAAGTCGATTACAAACGGATGTCTTTATATTTATAAAAGCCAGCAAGTTATCCTAGGGTTAAATTGAAACGGAAATATTTTTATAAATCACGTCATGAGAAAAAAAAATCTTTGTTATATTTTGTGTTACATAATCGGAATAATAAGGAATGGACAAGAAAATTTGATTCGGAATTCGGAAAAGGTATATAAAAAAATCATTTTTAGCAGAATATGTGTTTACGAATAGTAACCTTAAAATAAAGAATAGACCGATTATATATGTCCGTTAAACTCAGTCGATTAGAAGTATCTAGAAAACATTAACAAGAAATTATTTTTAATACTGAGTTAATAAAAACCAAAATGAAGATGCAAACAGGGTATTTGTCTTTGTACCAACTTATTACTGTTTAGAATTGAAACTGGGAGTTAAAGTCGTGGTAGAAGTCATTGCCATCGATAATGATGATGTGTTAGGGTAGTGTAAGATACGTTTTTGTGGCTATTTATAGAGCTATTATTATTTTACACGAATAAAATTGGACCTAATTTTTCACGATACCCTTTAATGGAGATATATATATATATATATATATATATATATATATATATATATATATATATATATATATATATATATATATCTCCCAGTATTCCGTGTACATAGAGTTACTGTGGAGTTCGGGGATGAAAATATGACCATTTAACCCAATTTACCTTAGACCAAAAATTCGAAATTTTTGAGATACAGGGTGTCACAATTATACTTTTATTGTCGTTTTTTTCTTAAGGAGCTTTCTTAATAATTGTACTATTTGCACAAGATTCGGTGCTTAGGAGTTTTCTGAGGTGAGAAATCGAAATCAGCTCACGGTTTTGTTGTAAATTCTAGGGGGAGCCACTTATTACACTGTGTATACTTTTCAATTGTCACAACTATTTTGTATCACTCTGTATGATATTTTTAATTAAATATTCATATTTTCCGCCTTCCTTTGTCTAAAAAAGCTCTCTTGGTAAATGTTACTCTGAGCAACAGTTTCTGAGATAATGAGATGTTTGTTTCCATTTTTTAATTCCATTTTCAAATTCGCAAATGCGTTCCTTCACACTTCATCCAGGCTTAGGACAGGTCCAAAATAATAGTCTTTGAAATTTGGAGCATGCTTAACGGCAAACAGGCTAACAACAATAATAAATTTAAAGACCGACGGGCACAACAGTTAGAATGTTAAAACCATCTGGCTAAGGGCATAAAAAATTACCTACAAATTAATAAATTCGAAAAAAGTTTAATCGTTCAACTGAGAAGGTATTGGTTTCAGAATAAATGTTTAATATAGCCGCCACCTCCGTTAATGCATAAATTAATACGTCGCAGGAAGTTTAAATGTACTCTTCTTAAAATGTCTTCATCTCGTAAAGCTTTAGCCGCATTTTGAGTCCTATTCTACAATTATTCGATGTTGTCGATTTGAACTTGATAAATTTTCGATTTCAATGCACCCCAAAGGAAAAAGTCGCATAGATTTAAGTCTGGGGAACGAGGTGGCCAGTGAATAGAAGCATCTTCACCTCTTTCGATCCATTTATCTGGGTAACTTTGGTTCAAAAAAATTCTCACATTACGTGCAAAGTAGGGTGGTGCACAATCGTGCATGAAAAACATGTCGCGACGTTAATTAATGGGTAAGTTTTCCAATAATTTAGGAATAGTTTTACCAATGAAATTCAAGTAAATGTCACCATGAAGTCGATCTGGTAATCTAAACGACCCGTTCAAATAATTCGAGACAAATCCGATCCAGACATTAATACTGAATTCGCGTTGAAACTGTCTTTACTGCACAGCATGTGGGTTTTCTTCAGGGCAAACATGATTATTATGCATACTTGTTATTCTACGTCGAGTGAAGCATTCTTCGTCTGTAAAAAGGATTTTAGTGTGAAAAGCCGGAACAGTTGCTATGCGTGCTCGAATAATTTGTGAAAAATGCAAAAGGGAGCCAAGATCTGGGGGTAAGAGATCCTGGACGGACTGTATATGAAAGGGGTGAATAATTTGTTGTCTAATGATCCGGTTAGTTGTACTTTTTGATATTTCCGTTTGACGTTCAATTAAACGAGTGCTGATTTCAGGATTAGCGTGTACAATTTCAAGGATTTCCTCTTCAACATCGGGTGCTCTAACTTGTGAAGGCCGCCCATCATTATTTCTGATCGGCTTAAATTGTCCAATTCCTCGAAGTCTCCTCTCAATATTGACAAAAGTCTGATGGTTAAGAGATCGACGATGCAGAAATCTTTCGTGTTATACACGAGCACTTTTGCGGCCCTTGCCGTTTCAAAAACCAAACAGTAAAATCATATTAGTTTGCTCACCAAAAGTGTTCTTCATAATAATCTAAATTTAAAACACTGTTGAGCTTGAGAAGAAATTAATTCTCATTAATACTGGTAAAACTTGTTTGATATCTGTCAAAAATTACTTTCTGTCAGTATTACTACAAGCCAGTGCGAATTTGACAATGGAATTAAAAAATGGAAACACACACCCCACTATCTCAGAAACTGTTACTTGGAGCAACATTTACCAAGAGACAATAAAACTACTTAATTACTTTGTTAACTGTCACTAGATATATTTGTAAAGATTTTACAATTGCGTTATCGCGATTTCGTAGTACGACTACATTGTCAAACGCTTAACTAAGACTAAAACAGACTTTTGGTCTTTTTATGTTTATATGATGAACAGATGTGAATCTATTATATGTTTGGAACAATTGGAACAGAACAGAATCTGCTACGTCTAATTGACTATTCAGTAAATTTATATTATGGTCCTTTGAATGTCTTTGAATTTCTATGGATTCTAAGAAATTGAGTTTTGACCCTTTAGGTGCCATATGGAGTATTTGTAAACAACAAATACAAATACAAATACTCCATATGTCACCTAAAGGGTCAAAACTCAATTTCTTAGAATTCATAGAAATTTACAGACATTCATAGGACTATAATATAAATTTACTGAATAGTCAATTAGACGTAGCAAATTCTGTTTTGTTCCAACTGTTTTAACATATAATAGACCCACATCTGTTCATCATATAAACATAAAAATATCAAAAATTTGTTATCGTCTTAGTTAAGCATCTGACAATGTAGTTGTATTACGGAATCGCGATAACGCAATTGTAAAACCTTTACAAATATATTTAGTGACAGTTAACAAAGTAATTAAGTAGTTTTATTTTTAAAACGTACTGTCACAAAGTAACGGACCAATCAATCAACTATTTACCAAGAGAGCTTTTATAGATAGGAGAAGAAGGAGAATACGAATATTTATTTCAAAATATCATACAGAGTGGTATAAAAAAGTTATGATAATTTAAATACGAGTATATACACAGTGCAATAAGTGGTGCCCCCTATAATTTACAACAAAACCGTGAGCTGATTTCGATTTTTCATCTCATGAAACCCCTTAGCACCGAATCTTGTACAAACAGTACAATTATTAAGAAAGCTACTTAAGAAAAACTAAAATAAAAGTGTAATTTTCACACCCTGTATCTCAAACATTACAAATTTTTGGTCTAAGGTAAGTTGGATCTACTTACCTTTATGTTCTAATCGATTTTGTGGCCGGTATTGTGTGCATGTTGTGCTAGAGAAGAGGTGGTGGATTTTTGTTTTACGGTGTTCTTGTGCTCGTCTCTTCTGGCGCTAATTTTCCTGTTTGTTTGGCCTATGTATGAAAGACCGCAGTTCTGACACGGAATTTCATATACACCTTGTCCTCTAAGGCTATAATGTCTTTTGGTGTAGGTAGAATATCTTTAATTTTTTGATTCGTTGTGTAAATGATCTCAATTTGGTGTTTTCCTAGAAGTCTTCCTATTTTGTCTGTGATGCCTTTTATATATGGGAGGAACGCTTTTGTAGTATATGTCTTTCTTTCCTGTTTGTGTTGTTTATTTAGGGCCCGCCGGATCGTGTTTTGACTGTATCCATTTGAAAGTAAAACGTTTCGAAGGAGCTTGGTTTCTTGTTGCAAATGTTCCTTGTCTGTTAGGGTTTCTGATCGGTGAGCTAAGGATTTGGCAACGGAGAAGAGTTGGGCTAGGTGATGATGTGAGCTGGCATTTAAGTATCTGTTTGTATGTATCGGTTTTCTATATACTGAGTGCAAGACATCTAGGAATGGTAGTTGTTCTGCTACTTCTCTTTCCATTGTAAATTTAATGTTTCGATGTATATTGTTAACGTGTTCCAGGAACTTGTTTAAGTTGTCTTCACCATGTTACCATACCACAAAAGTGTCATCTACGTATCGTAGCCACGTTTTCGGTTTATGTGGAGCAGTTTCTAGAGCTGGTGTTTCGAAATGCTCCATGTATAGATTAGCTAGTGCTGGTGACAATGGAGAGCCCATCGGTGCACTTTCTATTTGTTTGTATCTTTGGCCTGAATAGACGAAGTATGTATTAGCAAGGCAGTGTTTTAATAGACTGATGACGTATTCGGGCAGGTTGTATTTTGTCTCTATGATAGACGGTGCTTCGGTAATATGTATATATATATATATATATATATATATATATATATATATATATATATATATATATATATGTGTGTGTGTGTGTGTATTTAGATGTAAATATCTCTAAATCCCTCCCATTACTCGACCTTTAATATTTATTTAAAATATCAACTCGTATTGTTCGGACTAGCTGGTTTTTCATATGTTTACGGAAAGCCAAAAGTGTAATATCTATTCTTTGAGCCTCAGAAAATCCCTATACTCGATGGCCAAGATATAATCTTAAAATCAAAGCTTAATAATAATTCACCATTAAGGCTCAAATCGATTTATTTTTATTAATATCTTCGACAAAAGAATTGCTATTTTTTCCTATGAGAATATGTAACTCAATGTAAACTTTAGACAACTAAAATAATGCAACTAGGGTAGCAGAAATATCCCTGGGTAAATAACAACAACAGAGGCAGTGCGAACATGATGTAATAAATAGTATGTAGAATTTAACAGAAGCTGTGCTAATAAAATAGGCAAGAGCCTTTGAAGTTCTAACGCTAGGGATTTAATTTTTTATTAGGTATCGGCCATTTAAGTGCCTAGTCTAGAATAAGTTATTTCATATGTACAATAAAATTTATGAGAAAATTCGTTTTCGTAAAATTTCCCTCTCATAGCCCTACACAAATCCTGCACAATACTCTTTTTTGTCAAAAGTCACCTTTTTTTGTTTAAACTTTATTGCAAATTTCAGGTTTTTATTCCCCTGAGGTTCCATTTGTTCAGTCGAGCGATGGGAGTCAGGTATTAAATATTTTTTGTGTTGTGATTATATTACGTGCCGAGAGATTCGTGGTAGTAGTACCCGTTACGCGGTCGTCGATTTAACAGAGAAGAAAGTCGAGTCTTTCCATGGATAGTCCGTCGAGTATTTTTAATAAAAATGACCGTTTATTCTTTCTAAAATAAAGCGCTACCCTACTCTTTTTAATGGAAGTAGTTTTTTTTTTTAACTTTTGAGTGAAAAATTTCCTTAAAAAAATTCATCTAACAAAAATTTCATCTTATAACAAATTTATTTAATTTTTACTTCCACTGCTAAAGAAAACGTCTATTTCACGGTTTTTGGAGTCGAGGAATCTGAAAATATTGTTATTTTTTTCATTACTTTCAGATTTAGACATAGTTTCTAGAGGGAAATATAAGTTTTGGGTTGTAAATATGTACACATGGAAAATTTTGGTATATGTACTATATTTTATTTCTTAGTTTTCTTGCTGGAGTAGAAAAAAAAGGTAGTAACATTCTGTATAATTAATATTCTTATTATTATAAAACTTGATATTAAAAAAAGTAATTTCATTGCAATGGGTGCTTCTTTTTAAAATATCAAAAATTGTTAGGGAGAATTTTTCAAGTTTAGAAAAAGAAACCTGTATTTAGGAATTTTTATTCAATTTTTTTACCTGGCAAGCCAGTTGCATTAATGCCATTTATCCGATGTCTTTGAATTTGCAGGAGCAGCGTTTTAAAATTTGAGCTTCTCAAGTAGGAGAAGAGAATATGCTCTGAAAGTTTACGCGACGGAAAATAAGAATTATGATTTTCAGTTGGATTGGCAGATTTTTTTTTGACTAAGGACTTACATCTATTTTTACTACTATTTTTTTTTTCTCAAATTTTTGATGAAAATTCAAACTTTTACTTGAAACCTACAGTTCTTTCGCAAGGACGTTGTTTAATAAAGGAAATGTAATTGTAAATGTAGAAAAACCTTTATAGTAGTCATTTTCAACAAATTAATTGGCTATTAAGACGCCATTTATACCAGAGTGATATGTTTTTTTGCGCTATTGCTCTTTACTAAATAATGAATGCCTTTTATCTAGGATATTCATACATAATTATTCGAACGCTTTTTGTTAATTAAATTTGGAAATAGTAAGTGGCTGTTTGCGACACGCATATGTAATAATATTGCATATTATTTACTAATTCTCAGTCATCATTTTGAAAGTGAAAATGATGAATTACTGATGTAGCAAGCTCATATATAAAGTGAAAAGCCGCGAGATATTTGAAGAAAAATGTTTTGCCGAAAATCCATTTTATTGTTCAACATAGTTGCCTAAATCTGAAGCAGGAGAGACGTAGATTGATAACGTATACAAAGATAAAGACACCAACAGAAATAATAAAGCAAAACACAGACGAATATCGACAAGTACTGGAAAATCATATACACATAAACTACCAAACAGAACTTGACGAACTAAACGTACAAATTAAGTAGAGACAAAATTTCACGACTATTAAGAAATGATTCTAAAAATTGCAGATTAGAATTGGCAAAAATAGATAAAAAAGTAAAGAAAAAGTTCAGAGAAGACGTCAGATAGTATAGAAATTCGAAAATAGAAGAAACATCGAAAGAGGGGAAAAGTTTGAAACACCTAAACAAACAAATGAATAAAGGAAGACAACAAATAACCATAACTAAGAGATCGCACAAATCAAAGAGATAAAGGAAGCTACAGAGAAATATTATCAAATATTATATGATGTGAAAATATCGCCACCGTCCGGAAAAGAAGAAGGAAATAGAGTGATATTTAGAAATGTGGGATTTGACGAAATTCTCGATGTAACAACGGATGAAATACTGAACGCTCTACATCATATGCACAACAACAAAAAACGAAGGGACGATGAAATAACGATAGAAATGATAAAGTATGGAGGGGCATCGATAAGACAAGCTCTATTTAACAGATGCCTCATAGAAAGTAAAATACCAACACCTTGGGTAAAAACGCCTTGATTGTGCTTATATTTAAAAAAGGAAATAAATTTAAATTGGAGAATTACAGACCCATCAGCCTGTTATCGGTACTATACAAAATCCTCACTAGAATCTTAACATATAGATTAACGGCCAAAATAGACAGTTATCAACTACGTGAACAAGCGGGATTTAGACGGGGATACAGCACTTTGGACCATCTTGAAACAATTAGATTACTAGTGGAAAAAGCAAATGGATATAAGGTCACCTTGGGTATAGCAGTTGTTGACTATGAAAAATCATTTGATTCGGTAGAAATATGGGTAGTCCTTAACGCCTTAAGTAACAGCAGAGTCGATGAAAGGTTCACAAATCTTCTTGAATACATATATAAAAATGCCACATCACTAATAATGCGAAGAAAAAACAGATAAAATCAAAATTAAAAGACGCATTAGACAAGGCGACTCAATATCCCCAAAGCTCTTCACTTGACTCTAGAAGACATGTTAAAATCGTTAAAGTTGAATAATAAAGGAATACTAAAGGAAGATGAACGATTAAATTACTTAAGGCTCACATATGACATCACTCTGATCGCCAACACAAAAGATGAATTACAAGAAATGCTGATGGAATTAAATAACACGTCTCGAGAAATAGGTCTAAAAATAAACTTCACCACAACCAAATATTTGAACAACGGAAGTGAAGATAATAGCCAGGAACTATTAATAGAAGTTGAAAGAATAGTACAGGTACAAACATTCAAATATTTAGAAAAAAAAATCGACATATCCAAAATTAATATAAAGGCTGATTTAGATAAAATAGTCTCTATAGCTTGGTCTGCGTTCGGAAGGTTGCAATCTACATTTAAATTGGACCTCCCAAACATAATGAAAGCCAGAGTATTCGATCAATATGTACTGCCGGTATTAACATATGGCACTGAAACGTGGGCTTTAAATAAAAGTATAATAAATAAATTCCAGGTAACCCAAAGAGCAATAGACAGGAGAATGCTAAATATTAGACTCCAAGATCGTATTCCTAACAACGAGATACGAAGATGATCAAAAGTGACAGATGTAATATAGCAAATATGTATATTAAGGTGGAATTGGGCGGGGCATATTGCAATGCTGAATGATGACAGATTGACATGCCATATAGTTGAATGGAGGCCTAGATAGACCACAGACAAGATGGACGGACGACATAAAAAGATTAGCATGACACGATTGGATGCAAAAAGCAAATAACAAAGCTATTGGAGACAAATTAGGGAGGCTTACATCCGACTATGGATGGAATAAGCTAATGTTGATGATGATGATGATAGTTGCCTTCAAGAGCTATACATTTATTCCAGCGATCTTTCAACAATTGGGTACCTCTTTAATTTCCCATTTGACTTCTTCATTTGTGCCAAATTTCTTTTGGTGAAGCCACTTTTTCAAAATTGGAAATAGTTGCTGGAGCCGGATCTGGTGAATACGGCGGATGAGGAAGCAATTCATTGGTCCAATTTCACCATCGATTTTGTGGAGTTGTGAGGTGATGCATTTATCTTGTGCCTTACGCGTTCTGTTGGTATCTTCACAACGTCAGCTATCCCTCTCTCTTTCATTTTGCGTTCATTCAAAACAATATGGTCGATTTTTTTTATATTTTTTGGAGTGGCTACCTCATTTGGACTTCTGGAACGTGGTGCATTTAAGTTCACTAAACCATCGACATATAGTTGCTTTCGATGGAGCAGATGTGCCATAAATAACACTTCTCAAAACATTCTTGGGTTCTGGGTGTATTTTCCCATCAAAAAGCAATGTGTAATGAAGACAAGAACTTCTTTTTGTTTCATTGTTTTGTAAAAATCAAAAGTAATGTTACTTAAACAGCTGTAATTTGCAAACTAATGGACAAAATGCCATGAATATTTTATACGAATCTTCTGAGAGTTGTCACTAACTGAAATTCGTATGATTTTTTGTTTGTGCTGCTATCTCTCTGAAAGTCGCAGGACTTTTCACCCCATGTTAGTATTTTATTCTAATTGTATATACGATATAACTATATAAAATGGCTTGGCTGACTGCGAATATGGCTATAAATGCCAAGCCGTTAAAAGCTACGCATTTTTTTCTCTTAACAGAAATATATTGCTGCTTGCACGCTATTTCGGTTTTAAGTATCAACATCTTTGGTGCCACTGTACCATGTCCAGATTTTCAATAAAAAAATTAACAAAAACAACATAAAGAGACTACCTCTGCAAGTATCTGATTCTAACCCACCTCACAATATAGTGTCGATATATTGCTTCTTCACGGTAGTAATGTAAGTAGTAAGAGGTAAAGACTGCTATGGTACATCGTGAGTTTACGTTAGAAGATATTCGTTACATATTTAAAGTCGTGTTCAATGGATACACGGTCTCCATTAAGGATGCAATTCTTGAATATCCCATAAAGTCTATCGATAAATAAAAAAATTATATAGTTCTTTAGAAACCATTTTAAAAATATTTTCAAATAATGGTCTGGGAAAAAAATCGTGGCGTTTTTTTAGTAAAATTCAATTGGTTTTCTTATACTGTAAAAATGAATTTATTTAAACCAAATATGCTTCATTATTATCGACAATGTTTCGTCATTTTCGGGTAGAGCCATGATGCCATCGGTGAAGAACTTCTGTGCTTTCTAGTTGAAAAACTGAGTCAAGTGGTTTTCACAGGCTTCCTTTGAAAGCAGCTTAATTGGATTGAGAGAGTTCTGCAGAGATCGGAACAAGTGATAGTCAGAGGGTGCTATGTCTGGACTATACGGTGGATGCATCAAAACTTCCCAACCAAGCTCTCGCAATTTTTGACGGGTTATCAAAGAAGTGTGTGGTCGGGCGTTGTCATGATGGAAGACAACACCTTTCCTGTTAATCAGTTCGGTCGTTTTCATTCAATTGCCTGGCGTAATCTCTCTAGTTGTCCACAGTAGAGTTGACAATCAATCGTCTGACCAACTGGAAGTAGCTCATGGTGGACGATTCCCTTCCAGTCTCACCACACACACAGCATCACCTTTTTCGGCGTCAATCCTGGTTTCGCGAACGATTGTGACGGCTTACCATCCCTTGTCCACGATCTTTTACGCTTCCAATTGTCGTACGTGATCCAGTTTTCATCACCGGTTATGACACGTTTCAGAAATGGCTCGATTTCATTGTGTTTCAGCAGCGCATCGCAGATGTTAATTCGATCTATCATGTTTTTCGCGCTCAACTCATGAGGAATCCATACATCGAGCTTCTTTTTATAGCCAGCTTTGTGTAAATGGTTCAAAACCGTTTTGTTGTCAATGCCTAGCTCCATACCAATATCGACACTGCTGATATGCTTATCTTGCTGGACTATTTCAAGAATTTCATCAGCTTTTTCAGTGATGGGACGACCAGAGCGTGACTCATCTTTCACATCAAAATTACTAGAACAAAAGCGAGCGAACCATTTCCGCGCAGCAGATTTTGATAAAGTACTTTCACCGTCACAGCACAAATTTTTTCACAAGCCTGCGCAGCGTTCTTCCCTTTGTCGTAATAATATTGCAAAATATAGCGCAATTTTTCCTCACTTCTCTCCATTTTTAAAGGCAAACAACTTTCCAACCACTACACCAATTTTCGATGTTTATACACTCACAGTAACACTCGAAGTATCACCTTTCCAACGAGCGTGGTGTCGCTGCGATCTGTGTTTCTTGAGTTATTTGCAACTGACGCCATCTATCGGGAAAAACATCACGCACTTTTTCCCAGACCCAAATATAGAATGTACTATAAAAGTAGGAAGATAATTATTTAAAATTTTGTATTTTCTTGGATATCTAAAACTTATGGTTTTAATCAACTTAAAGATATTTTATATTTTTATACTTTAAATTTAAATTAAACAGTTTCCGAGATATTGGCATCTAAAAAACATTTATGTCAGTGACATGATGCATTTTGGCAGATAAGAAATGAAATGATACAACTTAATTTTTATGGCCAACCCAAATATATGAACTTCCTGTTCCATAGGAAGCATTATTGTAACCTGAAAACAAAAAAACTATTTCAGGTTAAACCGAAAGTTGATATTTTACATAGAGAATGAATAACTAGAATAGAAAAATGTAGTGTTACTCTAAAATACATCGCATGGCCTCTACAGGCCTTTAAAGTGTGGAAAATCGCAATTCGTGTTTTCGAATATTTTTAAAATATGCAGCCCTGGCTACTTAACTATCTGTATAGTTTACGAGGTATCAAAGAATTTCGCATCAAATGGACGTCCTGTATATTGGACTACAACTTCAACGTAGAGAAAAATCATGTACAGATCTTGAATGAAATTTTGAAGTCACGATTTACGATGACAGTATTTCAACAATTTGCTGTTATTAATTCAATAATTGCTGTTATATATATATATATATATATATATATATATATATATATATATATATATATATATATATATATATATATATATATGTCTGTCATCTACCTCTGGATCTTGTTCTCTAGGCCTTTGTTCAACCATGAGGCATGCCCTGCCCAATTTCACCTTAATATACATATTCGTTGCTCTTTTGGTTACCTGGAGTTTATTTATTATACGTTTATTTAAAGCTCCAGTTTCAGTGCCATATCGGCAGTACATATTGATCGAACACTTCGGCTTTTATTTTATTGTATTTCGGATGTCCAATTTCAACGTAGATTGTAACCTTCGGAAAGCAGACCATTCCAATGAGACTCTTCTATCTAAGTCAGCCTTTAAATTATTTCTTGATACTTCGATTTTTTGTCCTAAATGTATGAATGTTTGTAGCTTTCCTATTATTTCACCTTCTAATAATAGTTCCTGGCTGTTATCTTCACTTTCGTTGTTTAAATATTTGGTTTTGGTGAAGTTTAATTGTAGACCTATTTCTCGAGACTTATTATTATTAGAACAAAAATACTATACTATATACTATATTTCAAATAGAAAATTGTTCAGAAAGTAATAATCTTAGAGACGGACGTTCAAAAAAAAAACTTTTACTTACTTTCACCACGACTAATCCGGCTTTAACGTGGATACAAAGGACTACTTCAAAAATTGATGTTATAAAGCAAAGCACCTTTCGGAAATTTACAATTTAAATTCCGATGTTGCTCTTTGATTTTTATTGGAAACAACGACCGAAAAAGAATAGCGAATCTTTATCAGCATATATTTAGAAGTTGCGATAGGTGAGTCGTATAGGGAGGTTACGTGATTTTAAAATACATAAAATTTACCGCAGTTTTATGTAAAATGAGATTTTGGCTGTATATTTTAAACGGATTTCTTGGAGTTTTGTAATACCCATATCGATTTTAACATAAGTATATCGTATTAAAAATATTAGAGTTTTAACTGAAAAAATACTATAATTATAAATTATACTGAATTCTAGTATGTTTTATTTGAAAAATATAGAAATACAGCAAACTAAGTCCTTAAACTTTGCTAATATTGTAAGTAAGTATGGGGAAATTTAAACGTACAACGTTTCTATTTGATATCATAAACTAGTGTGAATGATAACTTCCACAGCATTCCGTTCGCAATACATAAGTACTGAAAAAACTTTTAGAAAGGGTTTTCAGTCCTGCCAGCAAAACTTCTAAAAACTATTTCCTTAAGGGATTCTGTGTAACAATTTTAACAAAGTGTACAATACGGGTCAAATTCCATCAAGCTGGCTTAAATCTACCTTTAAAATTTTGCCTAAAAAGTCAAATGCAAATAGGTGCGAACTCAAACACGGTTTGGCTTCCAAAACGCGTTGGTTACGGAAAAAAGCATTGTTTGCTATTGGACTAATGGACGCTCTATATTGTGAATCTTAGGAGTAATCCTTGATAGGAAGTTTACATAGCATAAACACGTACAATATCCGCGTGAGCCTCTCTCCAGCATTACGTGTTTACTTAGTGGACTAGAGCTTGGTTATGGAGTATTAACAAAAGTATATTATTTGTTATTACATTTAGTATTGATGTACGGGATAGTACTGTCGAGGATTTTTTTGCATTCTACAAATAGCTTTAGAATGCAAAACAGGGACGTCGAAATCACGTCTGGGACTAGCTATTGTGTTCACTATAAACCACTTAATTGACAATCATGAAAAGGTAAGTAAGTTTTAACCAACTTGATAGTCAAAATTTTAACACTAAGTTAACGGAAACGGCGGAGTCCAGAATATTAGCGACGAAAATTTGCTGTAAAAAAGTTCAATAAATATACACTCAAGAAGAAAAAGGGAGTCAATCGTGGATAACATAGTCTGCTGGGTAGAAGAAGCATAAGGCGACCCTGTAAAAAATAACGCCTTAATATCACATAAAGGTATGACCAAAAAAGAACAGTTAGAATTACCTGCGTAAAAGAAAAAAGCATATAGCCTATATAAAAGTTGAATAATAAGGGAGATATCACTGTCTGAAGATGTTTAAAATCCTAGATGATTCTGAATAAACTTTAATATACTACCTACTAGATCTTCATATTTCAGTTTCGTCTACATCTCTTTATGTGATAAAAATTTTCAAGGGTGCGGTATTCCATTGACACTAGTCGGGCACAAGGTAATTGAAAATGCCGTAAAGCGATATTTTTTCCGAAAAATCCCTGAAAATTAAATCACACACCCAATAAATAAAAATAAACGAGCAGATAAATACTGCCTAAGTAGTGAAAATATCAAGTAGTGCCAAGAATCAGAGAAGTGAAGCATTTATTTACCGAGATCGAGTAGAATTTTACGACAGTATTAATACTAATGCACTATATGGAGCTTAGGGGTCTCATAATCTGTATTGAAGTTGTGTATTAAATAACAAGATTTACTAACCATGTGTAGAACTATTTAATTAGAAATACTCCCCAAATATCTTTGCAAATTTGTTTTCGAAAACCAATTAATATAGTGTATACTTGATCCTACAACTTCCTACATCCCTTAGCCAAGTTTAATTTGGGAAGAGCTTTGGGATCGGGTCATGCGTACGTGTTTAATTTTGGCATGTTTGAAGTTGATGGCGGCCGTGATTTACTATCGGTCTGTTATTTAAGGGGATGTACCTAGTCATAGAGCTGAAAAAAGCGTTTTTTCAGCGAAATTATTCATTATATAAATCATGTTTCTATTTTATATAAGAACTAGCCGTGCTTGCGGCACAGTTCGCGTGGACTTGATTCACTATTATCGTCATTGCTTATTTCTTATGTTACCTACGTAATAAAATATATCCTATAACTTGGCCAGGGAACATAACATACATATGAATTAAAAAAAAAAAACACGTAAATCGGATAAGTGGTTCTCGAGTGATAGGCGCACTAACGGATAGACAGACAGAGAGACGTTGCATTTTATATATATTATATTCCTTGCTACATGATATTGTTCCATATTTAACGGCTTAGGCAGTGAACAAAAGAGTGCGCTAATGGCAAACTTTTTTCCGACTTGATTCACTCTTATCGTCACTGCTTATTCCTTATGTTATCTCACGTAATAAAATATATCCTATAACCTGGCCAGAGAACATATGTATGAATTAAAAAAAAAACGTAAATCGGATAGGTGTTTCTCGAATGGTAAGAACACTAACGGAGAGACAGACAGACAAAGCGACGTTGCATTTTATATATATTATAGATATATAGCTTAAAATGCAATTTGTGAAATTTTATTTTAAAAAAATGGCGGCGCTACACTTAGCTCAAAATGCAATTTGTGAAATTTTAATTAAAAAAAAAAAATGGCGGCGCTACACTCGTTCCTCTGGGACCCCTTTTTTTTTAGGAGCATTGCGGTGTGCACGATTACTGGGAGCTGGATCATCTGAAATGAAAATTTTCAAAGAAATTGGTTTAGTAGAGGATCAATTTTGCCTTTGAATGAAGTGTTTAAAAAAAATCATCAAATGGCATTAGTTTAAACAAAAAAGTGAAAAAATTATGTTATTGCGTTTTACATTTTTGCTAGTTAAAAATATAGTTCGTTCCAAACCAGCAATATATATAAAGAAAATATGTACCAAAGGAAGCTCCAAGCGGTTCTTAAGAAATAGTAGTTTCGAAAAAAACGCGTTTTAAGTTTAAAAAACCAGGTTAAAAAGCAGTAATACAAAAATAAATTCTTAGCTATAAATTAATTATCGACTCCAGGGCCATATGCTGAATCATCATTAGCTATTTGAGCTTCTAGAATACTAATTTGTTCTTGTCTATGACGCATTATAGCTTCGTTTGTCTTCTTCTTCTCCAGCTTATTCTGTCCATCGTTGGACGTAAGCCTCCCTTAAGTTGTTCCATTCTTCTCTATTGTGTGTTTTCCCCTTCTAATCGTGCCCTGCCATCCGTTTTATGTCGTCCACCTACCTGCGATCTTCCTCTACTTCTCTTATTTTCTCTAGGTCTCCATTCTATGATCATACGCGTCCATCTGTAATCTTGCATTCTCCCTACGTGTCCAGCCCAATTCCATCTTAGGGTACACAGTTTTTCTCTTACATTGGTTATTTTGGATCCTCTTCGTATTTCAGTATTCTGTATATGATCTCGTAGTTTAACGTTTAGCATTTTTCTCTCAAAGAGCTTTGTGCTACCTGGAGCTTATATACGATATATTTATTGAGGGCCCAAGTTTCTGTGCAGTACGTTAAAAGCGTCAACACGTATTGGTCAAAGGTCTTTGCTTTCAGAGTGTTTGGTATTTTCGACTGGAGTACGTCTTGTAGTTTTCCGAACGCCGACCAGGTCAGTGATATTCTTCTTTGTAGGTCTGCTGTCAGATTGTTCTTTGAAAATTGGATTTTTTGACCCAGATATACAAACCCGTCCACTTTTTCTATTATTCTTCCTTCCAGACTGATCTCGTCTTGTTCCTCTATTTGAAATACTTTGTTTTATTCATGTTTATTTTTAATCCTATCTGTTTGGATGCTTCGTTTAGTTCTTCTAACATTTCTTGGAGTTCTGTTTTGTCTTTTGCTATCAATATTACATCATCGACAAACCTCAAATGATTAAGTTTCTCGCCGTCGATATTTACTCCTCTTTCCTTCCAGTCCCGCGTTCTAAACATGTCTTCCATTGCTAATGTGAACAATTTAGGATAGATTGAGTCACCTTGTCGTACTCCACGATATGTCTTGAATGTGTCTGTTTGTATATCTGTCGTTATTTGCATTATTCCGTTCTCATATATATATATATATATATATATATATATATATATATATATATATATATATATATATATATATATATATCTTCTTCTTCTTCTTCTTCTTCCTTTAGCCGCTCTCTACCCACTGTCGGGTACAGGCCTCTCTCAAATCTTATCATTTTTCTCAATGTTGTGCTTGTTGATACCAGTTAAGCCCTCTTCAGATCGTCGCTCCATCTCTGTTGGGGTCTTCCTATGCTTCGCTTTTCATCCCATGGTCTCCACCTAGTGATCTTCCTACTCCACTTATACGTCGCTCTCGCTACATGGCCGGCCCAGCTCCATTTCAGAGATGTTATCCGTTTGGTGATATCATCCGTCTTTGTTTGTTGTCTAATCCATTTATTAGTTTTCTTGTCCTTCAAAGTAACACTCAACATCTTCCTTTCCATTGCTCGTTGGTGAACTTGTAGTTTTTCTATTGTTCTTTTAGTTAAAACCCATGTCTCGGCTCCATAGGTTGTAGTTGGTAAGATACATTGATTATAAATTTGGGTTTTTGATCTTTGAGGAATGTTCATATGCAGTACATATTTCAATTTTCCAAATGCTGCCCATCCCATACGTATCCTTCTTTCTATTTCAAGCTGCTGGTTTTCCTTACCCATCGTTATTCTTTGGTCCAGATGGATGTACGTGTTTACTTTTTCTATTGTTGCATGTTCAATCTATATTTTCATCATTGGTGTCTTCGTTACTCATGTACTTTGTCTTGGAGAAATTTATGTCAAGTCCCACTTTTCTTATTTGGTGGTGGATATCTGTGATCATCTGCATCATTTCATTCTTATTGTTTGCTATAATTATAATGTCATCTGCGAATCTCAGGTTGTTTAGCCGATCGCCAGCTATCAGAAGGCCATTTTCATCCCAATGCAGTTCTTTGAATACATCTTCTAAGATCATTGTAAATAACTTAGGCGATATTACATTGCCCTGCCTTACTCCTCTGCTCACTGGGACCTTGTTTGTCAGTTCTTAGTTTACTATAACTTTGAGTGTTGCTCGTTCATATATTCTGGCTATCAGTTCGCTGTATCTGTGGTCTATACGAGCATTTCTAAGAGCTTTTATAAGCGCCCATTTTTCCACTGTGTCGAAAGCCTTGTGAAAATCTACAAATGTGAGCCACATTGATATATTATATTCGGTGGCCTTCTCGATTAGTATTCTCAATGTGTGCAAGTGCTCAATCGTACTGAAGCCTGATCGGAATCCAGCCTGTTCTATCGGTTGGTCTAATTCCATTTTGTGTTCCAGTCTGTTTGTTATGATTCGTGAGAACAGCTTGTAAACTTGGGAAAGTAAACTAATTGGCAGGTAGTTTTCTAGGTTTTCGGGGTCACCGTTTTTGTATATTAAGATGACTATGGCGTTTTCCCAGTCTTCTGGTATATTTTCACATTTGAGGCATTCATTAAAAAGATCTTTTAATTCATTCATTAGGGCTTCACCTCCGCATTTTAGCATTTCAGGTATAATATCATCCTCTCCAGCCGCTCTTCCACTTTTCATCTGTTGTAAGGTTTTTTTTAACTTCATCCATTTCTATGTCAGGAATTTCTTCTGAGTTGACATGAATTACTCTTTTGTCTGTTGATGAATTGTCCTTTTCAACTACGACATTTTGGACATTTGAACTGTAGAGGTCTTGATAGAAAGTTCTAATTCTGTTCTGGATATTTTTCTTGTCATTGAATATGTTTCTTTCTTGGTCCTTCAATTTAATTATCTCACTTTTACAGGCGTTTGCTCTTCTAAAAACTTTTAATCCTTTGTTTTTCTGTATAAGATCTTTAACTATGTTTTCTTTGTATTTGTTTATGTCTTCTTTAGCCGCTTTTCGTACTGTCTTATTCAATTCTGCATATTCGACAGTTATCTATTTCCTTCGTGTATAAGTTGTCTTCGTTGTTTCTTCACAGAGATTGTTATTCTTTCGAATATAAATGTATATATATATATATATATATATATATATATATATATATATATATATATATATATATATATATATATATATATATATATATATATATATATATATATATATATATATATATATACATACATACATACATACATATATATATATATATATATATATATATATATATATATATATATATATACATATATATATATATATATATATATATATATATATATATATATATATATATATATATATATATATATATATATATATATATACAAAGCGTGTAAAACTGCCTATATCTCTATCGAGTCAAATGCTTTTTTATAATCTATCACTGTTACCCATAGTTTTATATTATATTCGTTTATCTTTTCCACCAGTATTCGCATTGTCTGTAGATGATCTGTCGTGCTGTAACTTCGTCTAAATCCAGCTTGTTCGAGTGCCTGGTAGCTATCCAGATTGTTTGTTATTCTCTGTATTATTATTTTTGTAGGTATCTTGTACATTGCCGAGAGAAGATTAATAGGTCTATAATTTTCTAGTTTATATATGTTTCCTTTCTTAAAGATTAAGACTACTATGGCATTTAACCAGGCATTTGGTATTCGGGAGTCCATTAGGCATTTGTTATAAATTCGTTTTAGTTGTTTCAGAACTGGGTTTCCTCCATATTTTACCATCTCCACAATTATTCTGTCTTCTCCTGGTGCTTGCTTGTTAGGCATATTCTTCAAAGCGTTGTTTATTTCTCCAATTATGATTTCTGGTAATTCCTCAGTTCCTACGTTTATAATTTTCTATCTATCTTTTTTTCTTCGTTTTCCGGAGGCGGTGCTCTTTTGCTTTCATATGAGGTTCTGTAAAATATTTCTATAGTTTCTGTTATTTCTTTTGTTTTTGTTATTTCTATGTTTTCTTCATTTATCAGTTTGGTTATTCGATGTTTTCCCTCACTCATTTTGGTCTTTTAAACTTTTCGTTCTTTCAGAGTTTCTCTTATTTTCATATTCTTATGTTTCCTTCTATCCTCTCTGACTTTTTTCCTGATCGTTTTATTAATTTCTACCAGTTTGATTTTATTAGATATTCTATCTTTCGATAGTTGACTTCATTTTGCACTTAATTTTTGTACTTCGTCGCTTAATTTGTAGTTCATGTCTTTTCTATTTCCTTTTATTTTCTCGGCTGTCCGCATTAAACCATCTGTTATTTTTGTGTTTAGGGTTTCCAAATCCAAATCATGCTAGTCTGCTATATGTTGCATGTGCTTCTCTACAATATTTTTGTATATGGCTTTTTCTCTTCTTATTTCTTCCGAGTCTATTTGTCTACCCGTTGTTGACATTAGTTTCTTTCTTTCTTTCTGGGTGTTAATACGTACTTTTGCTCTTATCATCCGATGATCGCTTTCTACGTTAATTCTGTTACGTACAGTCGTATTTATGATGAGGTTTTCATCATTATATTCAAGTATGAAATGCGGATTTCAGACAACAAATGGTGCACCAATGCAGTTTGTGCTATAAAGATTTAACACTGCGCCATTTTGTTGTGTCATCAACAAGTGTCAGACGCGCATGAGTGATAAATTGGAAAAGTGTGTGCATAGTGTTGTGTTGTTGTGTTCCATATGTCGAAATTTATACCGAACAAAGAGCGTTCGCGGACAGCATTTATTTTGTTTTCATTTGAAGAAAACTGCTGTTGAATCATACCGATTACTTCGAGAAGCTTATGATGAACATGCTCCATCACAAGATACGTGTGAACGATGGTTTCGGCGTTTTAAAAGTGGTGACTTTGATGTTGCAGACAAGGAACGAGGAAAACCGCCAAAAAAATACGAAGATATGGAATTGCAAACATTGTTGGACGAAGATGATTCGCAAACACAAAAACAACTCGCCGAGCAATTGGAAGTTAGTCAACAAGCTGTTTCCAATCGGCTATGACAGATAGGAAAGATTCAGAAGACCAGTAGATGGGTACTACATGAGTTGAACGACAGGCAAATGGAAAAGTGCAAAAACACGTGTGACATTTTGCTCGCTCGGTACAAAAGGAAGTCGTTTTTGCATCATATAGTTACAGGGGATGAAAAGTGGATTCATTTTGAGAATCCCAAGCGCAAAAAATCATCCACATCGACCGCAAGACCGAATCTCTTTGGCAGAAAGACGATGCTCTGTGTTTGGTGGGCCCAGAGGGGCGTGGTCTATTATGAGCTGTTAAAACCTGGGAAAACGGTTAATACTCAACGTTACCAACAACAATTGACCGATCTGAATCGTTTGCTGCTTGAAAAAAGGCCAGAATACCGAAAGAGGCAACACAAAGTCATTTTTCTTCATAACAATGCTCCATCACATACGGCGAAACCAGTTCGCGACACGTTGGAAGCACTCAGCTGGGAAATTCTACCCCATGCGGCTTACTCACCAGTCTTGACTCCTTCCGATTACCACTTGTTTGCATCGATGAGTCATGCACTTGCTGAGCAGCGCTTTGGTTCGTACGAAGATGTGAAAAAATGGCTCGATGAATGGTTCGCAGCAAAAGGGGAAGATTTTTACTGGCGTGGTATTCACAAATTGTCCGAAAGATGGGAAAAATGTATAACATGCGATGGAGCATACTTTGAATAAAGCACTTTTTATCATTCTTCCGAATTTAACATGTTTTTTTAGAAAAAAAATCCACATTTCATACTTGTACACCTGGTATGTGTTCATCAAGTATAGGTAATTTCCTTGAATAAAGTTAATCAGTATTTCTCACTTGGAATTCCTCTTTCCTAAGCCAGATGGGCCTATTCTTTGTTCATTTGGATTTTCTCGCACTCCTACTTTTGCATTAAAGTCGCCCATTATTATTGTGTACTTTGTTGTGTTAGTGTCTGTTGTTTCGGTGATCTCTTCATAAAATTTCTCTACTTCTTCATCTTCATGGTCAGATGTGGGTGCGTATACTTGAATAATTTTATATTTGTATCTTTTGTTTATGTCGACAACTATTGAAATTACCCTTTTCGATGTGGCCTTATATTGACTAACCTTGTCTACTATTGTTTTGTTGATTAAGAGACCTACTCCGCCTTCTTTCTTGTTTTCGTGTCCTTTAGAGAACAATATGTGTCCACTTTTCTTCTTTTGTACTTTATAGCAATTGTCGCTCGGTCAGGTTAACTCGTTTTCAGTCCACTTTAGCTGCGTAGTCATATGCATTTCGGTCACAATGAACTTCCATGTCTGTCATTATATTTAACAAAGCCAATTAAAATATAAACTTTAATAACTGCAACGACTGAATTGCTACCAGTGAACTGCTACGAGTGAACTGTACAACGGTACTAAACACACTCCCAGTTTCGAATACAGAACCTTAGAATAGCAGATGTGAATGTCTTGTTCCTTCTAAGAAGTACAATTGAAGAATCTGTTTGTATTATATTATAAAAGAAAAAGTTTGACATGCATTAAAATCGAGTTAAGATTGGCGAAGGCTGACCGAAAGCAGCTGCTCGCTACCTGCTCCGAAAACTCTGCACAACGGCATATCTTTTAAACTGCTATCAGTTCCTCAATTTTTAACCGAATTTTGTGAAACTAGAAAATATTCTTAAAATACCATACTAAAAGAAAATGTAAAAAAAAATCCGAAAATAGATTTTTTTTAACCTAGCACAGTAGGTATATCCTCTTAATGCATGGATTTGACAAATGAATCGAGAATTTCCATGCAAAATAAGTTTACTATTCGGTAATTATTGTTATTCAAGGATTCATTAGGGAATTATTTAGAAAAAAAAAAAACATAGATTTTTACAGGTGTATAAAGACGCGCTAAAAGGACTCATGTGACTCTGGTCAGATAGACAAAGAAATTATTTTTTCGAACTAGGAAAAGAGGTATGGCGTGAACGAGCTTACTAACTCGCAACCTAAAGAAAAATGTTTAGAAATGTCTAATAACGGGAGTTTAAAAGTTAATTCAGTAGCTGAAGCGAATATACGAGGTGTGGCAGAAAAGTAATGATACTGATTTTTTTTTTTTAATAATTTTATTTTATTTTTATACATGAATGTTGTCCCCCTCAAAATAGTTGCCTGGAGCAGCTATACATCGACGGAGGCGTTGTTTCCAGTCTTCAAAACAATGCTGGAAGGCTTCGACTAGAATCGCCTTCAGCTCCTTGGTTACTTTCTTTTGGATGGTATCGACAGTATCAAAATGACGTCCTTTCAAATCGTTTTTGATCTTGGGGAATAAAAAAAGTCACACTGACTGAGATCAGGCAAAAAGGGAGGCTGAGGAACCACAGGAATCCTTTTTTTTTCATTAAAAAGTGGTTGATGAAGATGGTTTATGCACGATCCTTGCACACAACCTTCTCATGTCCAAATAAGGGTAAAACGATTTAAATATTACCCATTACTCCTCAGCATCAATTTTAGTCGGCAGTTTGACTTCACAAGTTTCACATTTTCTCCAGTTTTCGATGTTGAAGACCTCTCTGAGCGAAGTTCGTCTTCCAATGCTTCTCTTCCATCCAAAAATGCTTTGTGCCACCGAAAAATTTGTGCTTTACTTGATAAGGAATGTTCCCATAGGCTTCTTGCAATTTAACACAAAATTTGAAGGCCCACCGTTTCTCCAAATTTTGCTGTTCCATTTTTCGTAACGCACTACAAAAATATAACTTCCCTTATCACGCTCTCTAGGATTGTGTACTGACTGTACTGAGCATCTAGGAGGGACTAATCTACAATTTGTCAGAAGAAGAAGCCTGCAGTGTTGCTAGATCTCTTGCAGTCTTGCCGGTCTCATTACTTTTCCGCCACACCTCGTATATAATAACTTTTTAAAAAACGCACTAATACAGGTTACTAGTAAAATTCCGATATTCACTAAGCCTATACCTATTTCAACCAAATCGGTATCAAGTTGCCCGTTTTTGTTTGTCATCACTGGTTTTGAGCTTATATCTATTGTAAAAAATAAATTTAGGAATAAAAAATTAGCATAATTTGACGAGATATCAGGGTCGTTCACAAAGCATGTAATTGAACCCATATCAGGAGTTTTAACTCACCTTATTATAAGTTTTGAAGAGGGTTCATTTCCGGAAATATTGAAATTAAATAAAATAATGTCAATATACAAAAAAGAGGATAATCATCAAGTAGAAAACTATTGTGCAGTGGCCCTCATTTCTATATTTTCAAAAAATATTTGAATATTTTTTAAGCAAATTAAGAACTTATATAGAAAATTATTTTTTTTTCAATGTTTTTATTTTTAACAAAAAATATATGTACTGTAAATATATGTAAACCCATTCCGCTTCCTAATTGTTCTGGTTAATATCTTACTATAAAGTACTGATCATTTAAACTATCAACTTGTACAGGGTGAGTCAACGATAGAGTAAAGTTAATTATCTCATTTGTTTCGGGAATGACGAAAAAATGTTAAATACAATAGTTTTAGGGAATATTAAGGTGAACAGTGTAAAATTATTTTTGAGTATACAGGGTACTTCAAAAAAGTTTGGCCGATATAACATGTTTTTTTAAATGGAAC
Organism: Pachyrhynchus sulphureomaculatus; assembly: GCA_019049505.1. Lineage (NCBI taxonomy): Eukaryota > Metazoa > Arthropoda > Insecta > Coleoptera > Curculionidae > Pachyrhynchus > Pachyrhynchus sulphureomaculatus. The sequence goes on along the minus strand of CM032451.1, from coordinate 50,346,161 downwards.
ATCCTATTTTCTAATTTATTTCTAAATTCTGGGTAAAATTTTTATTAATAATGTTATATACCTAAATCTAGTAGTTTTTTTAATATTTCATTTTTTTTTTTTAAATACTAGTTTTCAGTTTTGTAAAAAATTGCCAGTAGCGCCATTGTTTCTGAAGAAGGAACACTCATAATTGGTACGAGCGTTCCATAGGAATGAAAAAACAGATATATGTAAAGAAATTTGAGTTAGATGCTACAGGGTATTCAAAATAAATTTATGAATTTCGACTATTTTAAATTGAAAAATCTCAAATTTTTTAAATGGCACATCCTGCATATTATTATTTTTTCTGATAGATTTTACAAAACCCTCCAACTTTTATTAAGTATGTCATATACCTATTTCTGATAGTTTTCGATTTATTTTGAATTTTTCAATTTTTGAAATTTTTTACCCTTAAGTAACATAGCTCAGCAACTATTGGTTCCTTTTCTACTTTAAGTACTACATAAGTGCCCAGTTTTTTTTTATTGTTCATCTCTGCCCAAAATAGGAGTTACCCATTTTTTATAACCTAAGGATGCCGGAATATCCGCCAACGTTGTCGAAGTGCCGAAACGTACATTTTTGTATTTCACGGCACCTTCTAGATATCCCGATAGTGCTGGCACTGAGGTTATTGCATTTCTGCAATGATTCCTACCTATATATGTAGTCAAGCTATATATTTAAATAATAATATATTTAAATAAATTAGTAAGTAAGTATAAGTTAAGTGAACAGTAAGACAACAAATTTTTCATTTACTGGTAAACTCTACAGTAAATGAAAAAATTGTTGTTTTACTGTTAACTTAACTTAAGCTTAATGGATCTCCACCATGTATCGGCCAAAACAATCCAGTTATAAATAAGTACACCGACCCGCCGGGATTTAAAACGGAGACCTTCTGCACCGGAAGCAGGTACTACACTACGGAGTTAGGACCGCCACGAGTTTGAAATAGATAGGTTAATATATCGTTGGACATTGGAAACTATGCTTTGTGTCATTTTCACGAATAGAGTGAAAAGAGAGATCCTTGAGGGGTGATTTTGCGCGAACTTCTATTATAGACGATAGCAAAAATGAAACCCTGCAAAACTTTACATTGTGGAAGTTCTACTCTTCTACATTTTTCGGAGTATGTCTATATAGACCTTTTGCAATATGCATTACTAAAAGTAGATTGAATTTTCATTTTGCTTATTTATTTTTATTGCTAAAATTTAAAACGGTTTACTTTGAAAAGAAAATTGCTTATTTCCGGACTTATAATGTAAACATATTTCTAAAGGATTGCCCGTAAAATTACCGGAAATGATATATTATGTAGCATATAGCAATACGTCCTATGGAATAATTTTGCGCATATTACACCCATTTCCTTTTACTAGTATCAACCTATTTTTCCAAACTCGTGAACTCATAGATGATATAAATGTGTTATGTAGTTTTGCTACAGGGTGATTTCATTAAAATGCTTAAGTATAGTAACTGTCAGTATAAAAAATGAAATCAAATGAAAATATATACGCAAAAACAATTACGTGGAGGTTAACCTGCAAAATTTTTTTTCTCCATGCGTATTAGCAATTTTTTTTGGGTATTTGGAGATAGTTTAAATATATATATATATATATATATATATATATATATATATATATATATATATAAATATATATATATATATATATATATATATATATATATATATATATATATAGGGTGTTATGGAATTGACGGCATATATAGGAACCGGCGCCTCCTTGTAACAATACCGACTGATTCATCTTAAATATGGGATCTCAGTAATAAAGGAAAAAAATCGACCCTAAAGAAATGAAGACATAAATATTTTTTCACGTCCTTACTGATGAACTACTCAACTCCACAATATTTACAACTTAAGGGCTACAGTGTTTTTCACATTTGTATAGGTTTTTCCTGAACAAATTTAATAAAAAAAAATGAAAAAATTGTTACCTTTTAAAATAATTACTTTCTGACACCAAATAATAATTACACGAGTTTTATATTTCAATGTTTTAATATAATATGTAAAAATTTTAAAACATGTAATTCACCAAAATTTTATTTGCTTGGTTGTAACAAGGACAGTATAACAAAGAAATTATTGGGGTAGGTTTTAAAGTCGTTAACCATTTTCTTCTAAAGTCTACACAGGATTTTTTGTCGGACGCCGTCCTTGTAGTATTTATTACCGCCATTGGCTGACTGTCGGCAGCTTTTTAGTTCAGGTTAGAAGAGGGTGCGGTATAGCGTATTATTTTTGTCACTGGGGTTTTTGTACAGTATTTTTTGTAGTATTGAGCATAATGATTTTAAATTTTTCTTTAAAGCTTTAGTGTTCAATCCCGAAGTAGACGGTTCAATATTTAAATGTGGAAATCTATTCGTAGACATCATGTTGCTGAGCAATTTGCTTGTTTTCATTATTGACAATAATAGAAGCGTCGATGTGCTTTCATTACGTGAGTATGTTTGAGAGAAAATATATTTTTAGCTGCTTTAAACAAATGTTCGGGAAAGACGGTTTTGTCCACGAGTCAAACTCCAACCGCTTTAAATCCGTTCACAATGGTGCCAATGATAGGCTAATACAGTGTTGATAATTACGAAATTTGTAGAAAGTATAGAATATAGCAGCAAGTTTGATAGATTGTGTCATTCCGCTCAGTTGGTTTAGTTACAAATATGTCACGCACAATCTTTTGTATAGAGATCGATTGCACAATGTACATAAAAATAATAAAACAATACTTTTAAACGTACTTTGTTTTCACTTTAACATTAAGAAATTTTACATTTCTTACAAGAAAATAGTTCGGTTCGGTATTAATCTCGGAAAGTTAACAGAAAAACCTATTTGAAATTTTGTTTTTATTGTGTCCAAACAGCTATTAACACAAAATCAGCTGCTAAGGGGCAATAATACAGTTGTTCTCGCGCGTTACCAAGGAATTATTTCCTTTTAAATAATAATAGGTGTTTCGGTTAATAATGTCGATTTTGCTAAGAGACGGCGTTACTAATACACTTGTTGGTATAGACTAGTAACATCTATGGCTTTTAGGAAAGTAAACATATGCCATCAAAAGCTAGTTCGTAATTAATTGTCTTCATAGCTTTGAATATGTTGTGTTTCGTATCAGTAAAAGATGTTTTGCAGGAAGGTTAATAACCTTCTTTCATTTGAAGAAAACGGCTGCTGAAAGTTATCGATTGTTGGTTGAAGCTTATGGTGAACATTCTCCAATCCAAAAAACTTAGATAGACCCAGCCCAGCTTTTAACATCACAACCAGAGCGCAATATACAGGAAAAGAAAGCTTTGCTGTATATTTGGTGGGATAGGAGAGGAACTGTGTATTACAAACTGCTGAAACCTGGTGAAACAATTTCTGGCGATCGATACCGACAACAATTGATAAAGTTGAACCGAGCATTGAAGGAAAAACGACCAAAATATGCCCTAAGACACGATAAAGTCATTTTTCAACATGACAATGCTCGGCCCCATGTTGCGAAATATGTTAAAAACTATTTGGAAAACATCAAAAGGGATGTTCTACCCCACCCGCCGTATTCACCGGACTTAGCCCCTTCAGACTACCACTTATTTAGATAGATCCAGCACGGACTTTTTAGAACAATACTTAAATTCTTACCAAGAAGTGAAAATTTGGCTTGATGAATGGTTGGCCTCAAAAGATGAAAAGTTCTTCGTGTGCGGAATCCATTCTTTTACAGAAAGATGGGAAAAAGTCATAGCTAACGATGGCCACTACCTTAATTCATTTTCTGATGGAAATAAACGCTTAAATGTTGCGAATAAATCGACATTATTAACCGAAACACCTATTACATAAAAAATTTTCTTAATTATGGCCAAATATTATTTTTACTAGGTGTTTTCTGTTAATACTTTCATTTGTTATTAGATTAATTTTACATGAAAACTTGAAAATCTGTAATTGTTGAAGAAAATTGTATGTTTAGCAACACAGGCTTGCGTCTTAGCTAATTCGTACAACGATGACTTTTCATGGGCGGGTTGATTTTGTAAATTATTTGGTAAAATGCAGTTTTTCCCCCCCCTTTTTTTTTTAATTTTTCAAAAATTTTTCGAATTCGAAAAAAAGTATTGAATGTGCTTCTATCCAACCCCACGATTCACCTGTTTCAATATATGTAGTAAAGTTCATAACAACACCCTATATATATATATATATATATATATATATATATATATATATATATATATACATATATATATATATATATATATATATATATATATATATATATATATATATATATATATATATATATCTATATATATATATATATATATATATATATATATATATATATATATCTATATATATATATATATATATATATATATATATATATATATATATATATATATATATATATATGTATATACCATATAAGCCAGAATGAACTCTTTGTGATATATAATAAAAAAGATATGCTCATTGCCTTAGAAAAAATTACTTGTAACTTTGTTAAAATATACAGTATGTAGAATTTTTGTAAGAAATATCTCTGCATCTCTAAAAATTTATGTTTGACTCTTTTAGAAGTTTATAATCTTATTCACAACTTTAAAATTGATCTAATGTGGTGGTGAGCGGTTTAAATTCACAACACAAACACATAGTCTTAAAGTCATTCCAAAATATAGTATTTTTCAAGATCTAAGAAAGTGATTTGTCAAATTGATGCAATAAAAACATTAAACGACCGTTAGGATTTTCGCACGTACCTGGCCGGAACAGGATCGCAATTGAGATATATATATATATATATATATATATATATATATATATATATATATATATATATATATATACCTCCCTTTCAATCTAACATTTTATTGGCTACTTCGTGTTTATAAATATCAAGAATACTCTTCATTTTATCTGCAGTATTATACTGAAATAGTGTGTATTATGAAGTTCAATAGTGTCTTAAAATGTCCGAAGCCCTTTCCATCAGAAGCCGCAAATGTTTGCCCGTTGAGGCAAAAGTGTTTATTTAGAGTGCAACGAGCAGCTTTAAACAAGCGTCCCTGAAAATACAGTTTGGAAAACTGTAAATAATTCTCTAAAAAACACGAAAAGACAAAGGTTTGTCGATATGTACTAATTTCTGTCAAGAAGACTTAATCCGCCGCAAAATTTTGAAATGTATGCAGAACGAGAAGTTCCCACATTATTGTCAATTTCATGGAGTTTGTCCGAGGATAGTTGTGACATAAAATGTTCCACTACAACTTTATGGCGTATTCTACGTCGTTTGGGGTTTTTGTTCAAAAAAATATACAAAAGGCAAGTTATAATGGAAACACGGCACTTACAACAACTCAGAATGGAATATCTTGAAAAAAATAAATACAGCTAGATAGGAAAATCGAACGATAATCTAACTAGATGAGACTTGGTATGACACCCACGACATACCCAGTAAAGGATGGATTGATAAATCCAAAAAATGCCACACCAAAGCTCCAAAAAAAGGTAAAATAATAACTATTTTACATGCGGGGTCAGAAGAAGGCTGAATACCAGAATGTCTATTTCTAGCAGCCAAGAATATTTCAGATTCCAGCTTGGATTATCATTGTGATACAACTGCTGAACAAATTAATGCCGAATATACCCCCGGATAGGTGTATTGTGATGGATAATGCATCCTATCATAGTCTCCAAATGAATCAGGTACCAAGTTCCACCAGTAGAAAAAGAGAAATACAAGCCTTTTTGTGCGAACATGACATATATTGCCATGAAAGTTATACAGTTAAACAATTGTTAGAAGTTTTAGAAAGTCAATTTTTCAAAGGAATATGTTTGTAATAAAATTGCAAAGGAAGCAGGACACGAAATAATTCGGCTTCCACCATATATTGTATCTTTAATGCGATCGAGTCGATATGGCATAAAATAAAGTCTAATATACCTGCTCATAATACTACACCCACTTTAAACAGTAGTGTGACTGAGTTGATAAAGACAGAAGTCAAAAATGTAACCGTTGAAAACTGGAGAAACTGTATTCAACACGTCAAAAAAATTGAAAACTTATTATCAATTTGCAAGATAGTAGCGATAGCGAAATTGAACTAGATATTAATTAATAAATAAAATTGTAATACTGCACACCATTTTAATATATTTGTGTAATTACTATATTGTGTATTATTCAGTACATAAAACATTAAAATTCTTATCACAATAAAATTTTAAACCCCATTAAACAGGCATAAATTAACCACTTTCGAATCTTGTTGAATTTTGAATGGATATAGGTAGCTAAGTTCTTAGATCGTGAAAAATACTATACAAGAATAAAGTTTAAGACCTCAAAAATTATTTAAATATTTTAAAAACGACTACTTTTCTATTTATTTCAAACTGTTGTTTCTTGATTTTATATCTATTTTTTTCTTTAAAAACCTTTTTGGTGATATTTATCATATGAAATAGGGTGTCAAACACAAAAGTTAGCAGGAAGTTTTAAATTGCAGAGGAACTAGATCGAGTCTAAGTCTTAGACCATTTTAGTAAATCTGGCTGTAAAACTTTAAGAACACATAAATCATCTTCGCTTGTATTAATAATACACTAAACTAATTTTGTTTTGTATCCTATTCTGTGTTAATTAACTGAAGCTAAAATCAAGGTGTTACCCGTTTAATTTATAATCCAGGAATGTTAGATTAATCACTTGTCTCTAGCAATATCGACTGTGACATAAGCTAGGATATTGATATATCGCTATCCGAAGATTATATAGATCACCCTCGTCTTTTAAATCGACCACATAAATCAAAATTATCTGATTATATTTACATAAATATAAGAGTTTAATAATATTCAAAATCGATTTCGCGCAGCAAAAAAATTTACATTTAATGTAAAAACATAGGTCTTACATTTTTGAATAAAACACCTTGCAAAAAAATATGTATTTATAAATTGCGGTAGCACGATATCACGATTTTTTTAAGAAACTTAAACGTTGTTTAAAGGAAGTAGAAAATGAGAAATTATGATTCTTGGGATTAGACTGTGTCAGATTTGAGTCACTCCAAAGTTTCTCCTACGATTGCAGCTTGAAAGATCCTTACTCTTCTATAATATATATAAAATGCAACATCTCTCTGTCTGTCTGTCTGTCTGTCTGCCTGTCCGTTAGTGCGCTTATCACTGGAGAACCACGTATCCGATTTACGTACTTTTTTTTTAAACATGCATATTTCTCTGGCCAGGTTATAGGCTATATTTTATTACGATAGATAGCATAAGGAATGAGCAGTGACGTAAAATAGTGAATGAAGTCGGAAAAAAGTTTGTCGCTAGCGCGTTCCCTTGAAATGCACAGCTTAAACCATTAAATTTGGAACAATATTATGTAGCAGAGAATATATATAATCTATAATCTATAATATATATAAAATGCAATGTCTCTCTGTCTGTCTGTCTGTCTGTCGATTAGTGCGTTTATCACGCGAGAACCACTTATCTGATTTACCTGTCTTTTTTTAAATTCATACATATATTCTTTGGCCAGGTTATATAAATAATAATAATCTATATCTAACACATATATAAAATGCAAACGTCTCTCTGTCCGTTAGTGCGCTTATCCCTCGAGAACCACTTATCCGATTTACGTGATTTTTTAATTCATACATATGTTCTCTGACCAGGTTATAGATATATAATATATATAAAATGCAACGTAACTCTGTCGGTCCGTCTGTCTGTCTGTCTGTCCGTCCGTTAGTCTGGTTATCACTGGAGAACCACTTAGGCCGATTTACGTGCTTTTTTTAAAACATACATATGTTCTCTGGCCAGGTTATATAGACTATATTTTATTACGTTAGGTAACATGGGGAATAAGCAGTGACGATAATAGTGAATCAGATCGGAAAACAGTTACATTACACTGCCTAAACCACTAAATATGGAACAATATCATGGAGCAAAGAATATCTATAATATATATAAAATGCAACGTCTCTCTGTCTGTCTGCCTGTCCGTTAGTGAGCTTATCACTGGAGAACCGCTTATCCGATTTACGTATGTTCTCTGGCCAGGTTATAGGATATATTTTTATTATGTTAGGTGACATAAGGAATAAGCAGTGACGATAATAGTGAATCATGTTGGAGAAAAGTTTGCCGCTAGCGCGTTCTCTTGCAATACACGCCTAAAGCATTAAATATGGAACAATATCATGTAGCAAAGAATATAATATATATAAAATACACGTCTCTCTGTCTGTTTGTCTGTCCGTTAGTGCGCTTATTACTCGAGAACCACTTATCCGATTTACGTGTTTTTATAAATTTATAAATATGTTCTATATAATTCGATACAAGCCTAGATAATGGGAGATAAGGTGAGATAATGGGAGATAAACAGAGATAAGTCTAGATAATGGGAGGTTATAGTGAGATAATGGGAGATGAGGAGAAATAATGGAAATATTGCGAGATAAGTCGAGATAAGCCTCGATAATGGGAGATAAGGTGAGATAATGGGAGATAAATATAAATAATGGGAGATAAGGAGAAATAATTGGAGATAAGCAAGAGATAAGTGTAGATAATAGGAGTTATGGTGAGATAATGGGAGATAAGGAGAAATAATGGGAGATAAGGAGAAATAATGGGAGATGAGCAGAGATAAGCCTAGATAATGGAAATTATGTAGAGATAATGGGAGATAAGGAGAAATATTGGGAGAAAAGGAGAAATAATAATAATAAGGGGAAATATTGGGAGTTATTTTATTACGTTGGGTAACATAAGGAATAAGCAGTGACAATAGTAGTGAAATCAAGTACGCGAGCGGAGCCGCGGGCCCGTCTAGTCAAGAATAAAACAATGAATGAGCTTACAGTAGCAAAAGCTAAGTAAATATACTTGAAAAATGTAGCTATCTAGGTACAGCTAACTGTATAATTGTTTGTGTGTACATATTGAATATGTTCATTAATTCCACTGAATTGATTTTACAGTTTCTCCTATATACGTAGTGCGATCAAAAAATTTGTGGACTACCGTTTTAAAATCTGAAGGAGTTACTTTTAGATTTCATCACTCCCGTATACCTTCAAGGTCACTGGTCGAACATTTTTTGAAAGGTCGATGTCTCTACTCTCTACTTCCAGCGCCGCCTGCGATTCGCGTTATACCTCCTATACTGTCTCGAAGCCGCATCCCGTTAACTTCATCTTCATATGGGGAAATAACCTGAAGTTACAGGGTGCCAAATCAGGTAAATAAGGGAAGCGAGAGTCATGGAATTCTTAACCAAAGACTGCTGCGTACAAAACTGCATACGCAATCTGTGCATTGTCACGATTCAAGAGGACACTTTTGATACCAAAGCTTTGGTGATTTACTAACCAATAGAAAATTTGAAGAAGATTAAAATTGTCAAAGACCGTATTTGGGAATGATTTTTTTGTAGTTTTTGTCAAATTATTTCAATAGTGGTCAGAGTTGAAGTTCTTGAAGAACACTCGAACTTTTTTACCGATGTTCGGATGGCCTTAAATCGAAAAAAAAAAAAAACATTTGAAAACTTTCAAACGGCTCAGCGCTTTGCCCCAAACGCTTACTGAACTATTTTATACGTTTCAATAGCACTCCAGTTTAAAGCAAAATTCCACACAAATCCGCTGATATTTTTTCCTATCGACTGTAAAAATCTCATAAGGAAGACACAATTAGACCTTGACCTAATACATAATTCATACAGAACAAACTGAACCA
>CM032451.1:50227635-50332635 GCA_019049505.1 Pachyrhynchus sulphureomaculatus | reverse complement strand
ATCCTACATATTATCTTAGATATAAAGTTTCTTTTAGGGCTTTGCTAAACTATCACTTTCAAGACAACGCTATAAAATAACTTCGATAATAAAATTATCCTTTTTGTGATCCATTGCCATAAATGTCTATTAAACCTAGATTTGATGAAATAGGGTTACTTTACCAACCCACTAATTCTATTTTAGTTGTATATACAGAGATAATATACCTACTCAATTTTTATTAGGTGAATATCAAGAATTCTAAAATTTCAATTTTTTTTTTTGGATATGTTCAGTAATTTAAGTCACACTATGTTTTTTATTTAAATTTTTTGCGCTGTTAGAGGCTCCTCTGTCTTCGATGTATAGTATAACTCCTCCTGCCTGCGAGCTCTCTCGTCTCCATTCTCTGATCCTTTAGGACCGGAAATAATAAAATTGCTGAAGTCCTTACAAAAGAGGAGCTTCTTGAAAGGTATACCATATCCACACAACTCCCCTACTGCAAGATATCTCTAATGCGTTACAGGAGTGACGCACTTGTAGAAAAAGCTCTTCACGACAGTCTTGCATCGCTGTAAGTTGTACTTGGGGAAAAACAAAGTACTAAAGAAGGATTTTCGGTGATGGTATAAATTCCTCTCGCTGGATTAGAGATTAAAAACAGTGAAAAAGACTAACAAACTCACTGTCACGGTAAGGATTTTGTATGGTTTCTCCGAATAAGGTAACAACAAATGCGAAAGATTCAGCTTCATGCTCTTGTTCGCCGGAGGCATTTATTTATTTAAGGCAGTTGAAGTTGTGGACATTAAAGTCCCCAGGATGATAATTTCGGCATTTGAATAACTATGTATATGATCGATGGTGTTTGCAAGAGGAGCGAAAACTGTTCTAAAGTTAGTTAGGTCGATAGAGGCAGCGGATAAACCTTGTAATTTGTGGAAGAGCTTCAGAGGTACATCTCTTTGGTCAATGAGGTCACTTCTGACAAAAAGACACATTCCAAAGTTACATCTCCGGGAATAGAATTCGTACCCACGATAGAGAAAGTTAACTGTACTGCTAGATAAACTAACCTTAGGTATGCAGAAAGTGAGATATGAGTTTTATTTGATTGTAGGTGTTGGTATACTGAATTTAGGTTCGAGTTTATGTCTGGTATATTGTCAAAATCTTCTTTAAAATTTCAACATGTTAAGGCTTCTGACCTAATAACCACGCAAAAATTCAAACCAGCAATAGAAACATAACTAAGGAGAAAGCTAAAGTGTCATATCTGATCTAGAGCTCAGCATATCGTCAAGGAGGTCAAGACAGCACAATTAGAGGGATGAGGCAACTGCTGGTGTGGAAAGAACAGACCCAGGTATGTTTTAGATTGGAAATTACTAATTTTTATTAGCCATTTGAAGCTTGTCTGCCTATTTTCTCAGAATCCAACCAATTTTCCTGATTTACTGCAGTACGTCCCTAAGCTACATTCATGTGGATTATAAATTTGAAATTTCTTCTGTTTTAAATAGATAATTATCGAGAACGCTTAAAACGCTGCTGCTGTCAGATTTCCCACCTAAATTAAGATTTTAGTTTGTTAGAAAACTCTCTGAAAGTACCTCTAGGTCACATTAAGGTTGGATATTTCCTTAAATGACAATAATTTAAAAAAAAAATGATTTAAATATCTTTTAAAATGAGGACTTTTAATTCGCTTCGTGATGTAGAAAAATAAATGAGTATTTTAATAAAATTGCCATGGTCATTGTGATCATGCATGGAAATCGGGGCTGTTTAGTGATTTTCATCAAACTTCGTTTTTGTGGTGGGTGGTCTGTGTTTTTTTTGTTGTTTTATTCTTTCGTGTATATAATTTCGTTTATATAATTTTACTAGATATCTGAAAAATACTTAAAACTAAAATGTATTTAATGTAGTTTTTTTTTTATGGGAAAACACGAGAGTCATAAACAGAACTTTTCAGACATACGAGTACCATAAGAGCATAACTAACCCAACAATCCATCATGCTAAATACGGTCGAATGCATTGGATATATCAACCACAAGCGAAGTGTTTAACTGCTTTGCTCCAAACACGTATTACATTAAGTTAGAAGATCTCCTGTTTAACTTTGCTTAGAAAAGTCATGTTGATGGTCGATAATAATATTCAATAATTTAAGATGATAATTAATAGCCATTTCTGTGACTTTTGATATAAATGACAGCAGTGCGACTGGTCAGTAGTTGTTTGGCAAGATCTTCTTGTTTTTTTTAGGTATCGGCTGAACTCTAGCGCAATTTTAGGTGGAAGGAAATATTTCCTTTTTGTAGGGTTGGTTGGAAAATTCTACAAAAAACTGGTGTTAGTTCTCTTGCTCCTTTTTGAGTACTATGGCAGGTATTCCGTCAGCACCAGAAGCTTTTTTGGTCTCTAGCTTCACTGAAATACACTTTATGATACGGTGTCTGAAGACAATATCGGGCATCCTTAACCGCACTGTAAGGAAATAGTTAGTGGTGTTTTTCCTTGGAAATCGACAGTAGAATGTGAAGCAAGCTTACAAGTTGGGTTTCTCAACTTATGTTGCAATAGTATTATCTGGTCGTGTGGGTGATGGTACAGTAAATTTAGTGAAATTTTGGCTAATGACCTTAGCGACTGACCAAAAAGATCTGGAAATGCTGGTGTAGGCAAGAAATTTGGTTTTAATTCTTCGATTGTGTCTCTTTTGTTTCATCGATAATCTCTTTGCATCTCTTCCGGGTATGAACAAAGATCTTTCGATTTATGACCTTAGGATTTAATTATTAGATTAAGTTATAATTATAATTGTCAATGGGTCTTTATATAACACTAGCCGTGCCCACGGCTCCGCTCGCGTGGACTTGATTCACTATTATTTTCACTGTTTATTCCTTATGTCACCTAACGTAACATAGAAGATATGTATTTTATAAAAAAACATGTAAATCGGATAAGTGATTCTTGAGTGCTAAGCGCATTAACGGACAGACAGACAGAGAGAGACGTTGCATTTTATATATATTATAGATTTTTTTTGATAAATATTAAGATTTAAAAAAAAAACACGTAAATCGGATAAGTGGTTCTAGAATGATAAGCGCACTAATGGACAGACAGAGAGACGTTGTATTTTATATATATTATAGAAGGTTATAAATAACCTGACCAGAGTACAAATGCATGGATCAAAAAAAAAACCCTTAAATCGGATAAGTGGTTTTCGAGTGATAAGCGAAAGTACAAACAGACAGACAGAGAGACGTTACATTTTATATATATATATATATATATATATATATATATATATATATATATATATATATATATATATAAGATTACAGATAATCTGGCTAGAGAACAAATGTATGAATTAAAAAAAAAAAACATGTAAGTGGGATAAGTGGTCCTCAAGTCATAAGCGCACTAACGGACAGACAGATAAAGAGACGTTGTATTATATATATATATATATATATATATATATATATATATATATATATATATATATATATATACATATATTTATAGTCTTTTCTACATGATATTTTTCCATATTTAATAGTTTAGGCAGTGTATTGCAAAAGAACGAGCTAGCGGCAAACTTCTTTCTGACTTGATTCACTATTATTGTCACTGCTTATTCCTTATGTTACCTAACGTAACAAAATATATCTTATAACCTGGCCAGAGAATATATGCAGGTTTAAAAAAAAAAAGCACATAAATTGGATAAGTGGTTCTCAAGTGATAAGCGCACTAACGGACAGACAGACAGACAGACAGGGAGACGTTGAGTTCTATATATATTTATAGATATCTGAAAAAAGCAAAAACAAAATAACATTTTAATGGGAAAATGAAAAACTTTTTCACGTAAATCGGATAAGTGGTTCTCGTGTTTGGGACAAATTTAAATTAATGATGTTATCATTAGGTTGTTAAAATAAATAAAATTAGTGTAGAACAAGAAAAAGATATTAGTCATAATAAATCAAAAAAAACTCACATGAGAAGTGCAAAGATTTCGTTAGCCTGAATGGCCGTAGGTAGCTTATACATAAAAAAGTTGTTACATAAAAAGATTGGTTAATTCATAAAATATATAAAATACACACTAAAACACTATAGACAAAATTATAAAAACCAAATTTAAAACATGGATGTAATTGGGAACCTTGGATGTTGAGAACATTGTTAATTATTTCACTTGTGACCACCACACAGGGCCACCGCCATTTAGGAAAGATGACAAGGACGACAGGAGACAGCTGACCGACAGAGATAAGGGGTTCAGTCGAGAGAACTCAATTAACCAGAATGCGGGGTCGACACCTGGAAGGAACCGATCAAAATTGGGAAGTGCATGTATTGGACCTTCAAGTGAGAAAGAGATAGCCAATTGAGCGACCAAAAACCGGTATGGAGCCGAGGAAGGATAAGTTATAACCTAATTATAGGTAAAGGGTGAGCGAGGGAGCGAGAGAGAGAGAGAAAATAATGGGAGCGTCACCCATTCACTACCTCCTGTTGCTTTCAGTCTTCATTGGTTTTTGCAAACAATCTCTTCCTCCAATCAGATTCCAACAAGAAATTAATAAATTAATAATTAATTATTTTCTCTCTCTCTCTCGCTCCCTCGCTCATCCTTTACCTATAATTAGGTTATGACTTATCCTTCCTCGGCTCCATACCGGTTTTTTGGTCGCTCAATTGGCTATCTCTTCCTCACTTAAAGGTCCAATACATGCACTTCCCAATTTTGATCGGTTCCTTCCAGGTGTCGACTCCGCATTCTGGTTAATTGAGTTCTCTTGACTAAACCCCTTATCTCTGTCGGTCAGCTGTCTCCTGTCGTTCTTGTCATCTTTCCTAAATGGCGGTGGCCATGTGTGGTGGTCACAGGTGAAATAATTAACAATGTTCTCAACATCCAAGGTTCCCAATTACATCCATGTTTTAAATTTGGTTTTTATAATTTTGTCTATAGTGTTTTAGTGTGTATTTTATATATTTTATGGATTAACCAATCTTTTTATGTAACAACTTTTTTATGTATAAGCTACCTACGGCCATTCAGGCTAACGAAATCTTTGCACTTCTCATGTGAGTTTTTTTGATTTATTATGACTAATATCTTATTCTTGTTCTACACTAATTTTGTTTATTTTAACAACCTAATGATAACATCATTAATTTAAATTTGTCCCAAACACGATCAGTGAATACGTTTTGTTCTTCTTTTGAGTTCTGCCCTGAAGAAGGTCCCAATCCAGGACCGAAATATTGGCCTAATGAAAATTGTGTGATCTCTTATCACGCCTCTTTTTTGCCGAGTTCCCCAACTAAGATTATATATATATATATATATATATATATATATATATATATATATATATATTTATTTATTTTTTTTTTTTGTATATTTTTTAGAAATAAAGGAAAAAAAAATGCCCTAAATCAAAGGGTGAAACGTCAATTTAAGTTTAATTTTAAATACCAAATATTCATAAAACGAACCCAAAGCCCAAGAATTGAAAATAAATATTAATTGATGGTTCAAGAACATTTTTAAGTATTCTATTTTTTTTTTATAGGTCTAGCACATGTGCTACAGGGAAGTTTCTAAAGCGCTACAGGAGCGACACGTGTGCGGAGAAAGCGATTCACGTTGTTCTTGAATTGCTGTAGATTGTACTCGGTGGGAAACAGTCCTGGGCAAATTATTCCAAAGAGATGATGTTCTCCATATAAAAGACTGCTTGAAGAGCGTTGTACGAAGAGTGCGATTGGTCGGTAGTTATTTGGCAAGGTCTTCTTGCCTTTTTTAGGTATTGGCTGAACTGTGGCACATTTCCAGCAGGAAGGAAATATTCCCTTTCTGTAAGATAGATTGAAAAGTCTACAGAAAACTGGTGTTAGTTCTCTCGCACAGTTTTTAAGAACTATGGCAGGTATTCCGTCAGGGCCAGAAGCCTTTTTGGTGTCTAGCTTCATCAGTATACGCTTTATGATACGCTGTCTGAAGACAACATCGGGCATTCTTGACTGCACTATGGGAATAGTAGGTGGTGTTTTTCCTTGGAAAACGACAGTAGAATGTGAAGCAAAGAGTTCAGCCAACAAGTTCGCTTTCTCAACAGGTGTCGTTGCAATAGAATTATCTGGCCGTGTGAGTGGTGGTATGGTGGATTTGGTGAAATTTTGACTAACTGCCTTAGCGACCGACCAAAAGGACCTGGAATTTTCGGGACAAGCGAGAAGTTTGCTGAACCTCATACGGACGTGAAGAATTAGCGCGACGTGTACTTCTAACATGCACCGCTCTGGGAGGAATTAAGCGGGCCACATCCTTCGAACACTTTCCATGAAAGTACTTGTAGAATAGGCTCAAGTCGCCAACCGTTCTTCGATGTTCCAGCGAATCAAGGCCGTCGGTCCGTTCCGGGTCTCCATTCAGACGAAGAGCTCTTCTCTGAATAGAATCCAACAAATGCAGTGTATATTTGGGAGCGGAGCTCCAAACATGGGAGCAGTATTCCATAGTTGGTTGAATTTGAGCTTTGTAAAGAATTAACAGTTTTTGTGGAGTGTAAAGCTTTCTGGTTCGAAATAATATTCCCAACTTTTGAGAAGCTCTCTTTGCTATATCTGCAACATATTCATGCCAGGACATATTTGCTCCCAAATTAACGCCCAACAAATTGAGTGACGATGTTATAGGGATGGAGTGCCCCGACATAACTATGTCGAGTTCAGCAACATTAACTTTTTTTTAGAGAAAAACTGCCGCCTGGGTTTTTGTAGCGTGAAATTCCACTTGGTTACTGTCACCCCAAGATAGAATTCCTTCCAGGTCTTTGTTAAGTTGAATGACTTCCTGTTGTCTGCGGATATTCGTCCGAATAGCCGCTGTCCGAGCGTTCAAAGTGAATGAAGAGCTAAGTGTACTGTCATCTGTAAAGCTGTAGATTGGATTCTCGGTCTTTTCCAGCAGATCGTTAATGTAAATGAGAAAGAGAGTAGGAGACAGTATGGAGCCTTGGGGTACACCGGCGTTTATAGTGAAGGTGTTAGAAAGAAATCCGTCGACTGCCACTCGTAAAGAACGCTCTTTGAGGAATCATGAGAGCTACAAGCAGAACCTTTCAGACATACCATAAGAACGTAGCTTAGCCAACAGCCCATCGTGCCAAACACGGTCGAATGCCTTGGATATGTCAAGAGCAACCGCTCGAGATTCTCCAAAGTGTTCAATTGCATTGTTCCAGACATGTGTTACATAAGTCAGAAGATCTCCTGTTGATCTATTTTTACGAAAGCCATATTGGTGATCGCTAATAATGTTGAATCCTTCAAGATATTTTAGAAGATGCTGATTGATAGCCTTTTCCATGACTTTCGATATTATTGAAAGCAGTGCGATTGGTCGGTAGTTATTTGGCAAGGTCTTCTTGCCTTTTTTAGGTATTGGCTGAACTGTGGCACATTTCCAGCAGGAAGGAAATATTCCCTTTCTGTAAGATAGATTGAAAAGTCTACAGAAAACTGGTGTTAGTTCCCTCGCACAGTTTTTAAGAACTATGGCAGGTATTCCGTCAGGGCCAGAAGCCTTTTTGGTGTCTAGCTTCATCAGTATACGCTTTATGATACGCTGTCTGAAGACAACATCGGGCATTCTTGACTGCACTATGGGAATAGTAGGTGGTGTTTTTCCTTGGAAAACGACAGTAGAATGTGAAGCAAAGAGTTCAGCCAACAAGTTCGCTTTCTCAACAGGTGTCGTTGCAATAGAATTATCTGGCCGTGTGAGTGGTGGTATGGTGGATTTGGTGAAATTTTGACTAACTGCCTTAGCGACCGACCAAAAGGACCTGGAATTTTCGCGACAAGCGAGAAGTTTGTTTCTAATCCGTTAATTGTGTACCCCCTTGGTTTCGTCGATAACCTCTTTGCATCTGTTCCTGGCACGAATAAATGGTGTTTAGAAGCAACAGTTTCTTTGCATTTTCGGTCAAACCAAGGCTTGCCGTTGGGAGGGCATTTCTTCGAAAAAGGGATGTAAGCCTCCATATCGGCCAAAATAACATCGGAAACCTCCCTGGCGCAGTCAGATGGGTCGTCGGATCGAAAACAAACGTCTAACAAAGGGAAAGTTCGAAAATATTCCATGAGATCTTCCCATTTAGCAGACTTGTAGTGCGAAATCTTGCGCGGTTTAGGCGTCTCTCTGTCACTGATTGGTAGAATACTCGATGTCGAAAATAGTTTATGGTCAGAAGAACCTTACGGCGGATTTACGCTGACCGTGTAAATCTCCGGATTGGTGGTTAAAAACAGATCAAGAAGATTGGCGAACTCCCCGTCTCGATCAGGTATCCCTGTTGGTTCGTCAATAAGCTGTGTTAAGCCACAACTGATTGAAAATGAGTCGGCTTCACGACCTTGTTCGTCGGTAGTATTTGAGTATTTAAGCCAGTTGATGTTGTGGACATTAAAGTCGCCCAGGATCGCAATTTCGGCATTTGGATAGTTAATTTGTAAATGGTCGATGGTGTCTGCAAGAGAAGCGAAAAGTGTTCTAAAGTTAGTATCACTTGGTGGTCGGTATAGGATACAGATGAACCTTGTGGTTGGTTGACTCGTTATTTTTAACCACATAAAATCAAAGTTTGGGGGCTCCAGAGCCTCTTCTCGTTGGCAAGAGGGGTCGCTTCTGACATAAAGACAGATTCCAAAGTTACGCCTAAATCGGGAATAGAAGTCGTACCCAGGATAAAGATAGTTTACTGTGCTGGTCGATGAACTGACCTTAGTTTCACAGAGAGCGAGTACATGAGGTTTGTTTGATTGCAGGTGTTGGTGCACTGAATTTATGTTCGTATTTAAACCTCGTATGCTGCAAAAATCCATTTTGAAATTCTGATCTCTGCATGTCGACGTATATATATATATATATATATATATATATATATATATATATATATATATATATATATATATGTGTATATATATATATATATATATATATATATATATATATATATATATATATATATATATGTATATATATATATATATATATATATATATATATATATATATATATATATATATATATATATATATATATATATATATATATATATATATATATATATATATATATATATATATAATATATATATATATGTATATATATATATATATATATATATATATATATATATATATATATATATATATATATATATATATTTATATTATAGAAGATTGTAGATAACCTGTCCAGAGAACAAATGTACGAATTAAAAAAAAAAAAAAAAAAAAAAAAACATGTAAATCGGATAAATAGTTCCCGAGTGCTAATGGACACACACACTAATGGACAAACAGACAGACAGAGAGATGTTATATTTTATATATATTATAGAAGATTATAGATAACCTAGCCAGATCACAAATGTATGAATTAAAAAAAAAAAAAAAACATGTGAATCGGATAAGTGGTTCTCGAGTGATAGGAGCACTAATGGACAAACAGACAGACAGAGAGATGTTGCATTTTATATTATAGAAGATTATAGATAACATGGTCAGACAATAAATGTACAAATTAAAAAAAAAACATGTAAATCGGATAAGTGGTTCTCAAGCCATAAGCGCACTAACGTACAGACAGACAGAGAGACCTTGCATTTTATATATAACATTCTTTGGTAGATGATATTGTTCCATATTTAATGGTTTAGGCAGTGGATTGCAAGAGAACGCGCTAGCGGCAAACTTTTTTCGGACTTGATTCACTATTATAATCACTGCTTATTCCTTATGTTACCTAATGTAATAAAATATATCCTATAACTTGGCCAGAGGATATACGTGTGTTTAAAAAAAAGCACGTAAATCAGGTAAGTGATTCTCGAGTGATAAGCGCACTAACGGACAGACAGATAGACAGACAGATAGATAGACAGACAGACAGAGAGACGTTGCAATTTATATCTATATATTTTAGATTCGATATGATATACTTTGGCTGTACTATGTATTCTATTCTATATTTACTTAAATTACTAACTTACTATTATAATATTCTTATTAGTATGGTTCAACAAAATTTACGTAATACACAAAACATTCCTTCAAACTCTATGGTTTCTCATTCAAATTAAAGTAATTTTCAATTAAAACGTAGTTTTTATAAATTTTACCTTTTGAAAAATCATGCTAAATGACAATATAAAACTTGTTAGCAAATTTAATAATATCAGTATTGTCCCTTTACCCTATTCCTGTCCCAAATTTTCAACATAAAAAAGCTTATACCATCAACAAATTTCATAAAAGCGCCAAAATGTCATTTTTAGTAATCCCCGGTCATATAAAATATAATAATAGTCGATGTTTCCGAGACTAAGACTGGCAATAAGCTTTATATTTGTATTAAAAATACGAAAGTCCAGGAATAATGGACAACACGAGCATTCAGTTTAATTATCACAGAACTAGAAAAGGCCACGTTTCGCTCTATTTCAGAGCCCATCAGCTAGCCTAGGTGAAAAAGTAATCACACTGCAATTACGACAGCAGCAGGAATTTAAGAGGCACATGTCTAAAGACATTAGTAGCCGTCAAATCTCAGCGGTATCTAATGTGATCCGTCAAAACTTTTAACCTAAGAATAGGTTCACGGTCGGGAAAATTAAAACTCATACTTCTACTGCAACAGGCAAATAGGTTACTAATAATCTTTAGATAAATGCTTGTTAAATATTTTTTGATGCCGTGGTTGTTTTACGATTACCTTCTTACCTAGGTTAGCCGATGAGCTCTGAAATAGAAAACAAGCATATGCTATTCATGGGCTTGCTGATGGTCTTACTTCAATAGATCTAATAGTAAATAATTAGTCAACTCCGTATATATTACCAATACATCAAACATTTATTTTTGCACTCGACGCGCGTTTCGCTAACCATGTTAGCTTCACCAGGAGCGATGATTAACTAAAGATAACCTACAAATCTACCCTATTTATACTTAACCTACTTCTTCAATGAGTTAGGCGGAACTAATGGCATAGACAAGGCCATCAGTTCCGGTCAAGTAACCAGTAGAGAGGACTAGGAGGAATTTCCATACTTTCGTATGCGTTCAACAATCTCATATCAGATCCATTTTTAATTAATCTTAGATTATTTAATATTACAGTATGATCAGTTTCAAGGGCATGTTCGACAATGCTAGATTTTGCTGTTCTACTGTGTTTTAAATATGCTAAATATTCTTTAAATCGTGTTTTAATTCACCTTTTAGTTTGCCCAACATCCTTTTTCTCGCAATCATTACAACTAATTTCATAAATTCCACTTTTCTCATAATTAGGAATCTTATCTTTGGGATTTCCTAAGATATTTCTCAGGTTGTCTGATGACTTATAGACTAAGGTGAGGCTTACCTTATTAAATACCTCATTGAGTTCTCTGTTATATTTCCGATTATATGGTATGGAGACATACTTGGTCTTATTTTCTTCGCGTGTAAAAAAGGTGAAATTTAAAAAAAATATTTAGTGACGAAACGATGAACTAAAAAATGTAATGCGGCTAATTTGTGTTGTTGGCAATGAAATGAATCATTAGAAAACAACACAAATTAGCCGCAATACATTTCTTAGTTCATCGTTTGGTCACTTTTCCTCTGAATAACTTCAATAATGAAAGGAATCGTATTAGAAATATAACTAGAGTTAATGGTTATGACGAAGACTTAGTAAATAAGTTAATAAATAGACATAAGTTCAGGTTAAATATTCCAAAGTCCACCTTCTTTCCACGCGAAGAAAATAAGACCAAGTATGTCTCCATATTCCGAAATATAGCAGGGGACTCAATAAGGTATTTAATAAGGTAGGCCTCACCTTAGTCTATAAATCATCAGACAATCTAAGGAATATCTTAGAAAATCTTAGGAAAGATAAGATTCCTTACTGTGAGAAAACTGGAATTTATGAAGTTGGTTGTAATGATTGTGACAAAAAGTATGTTGGGCAAACTAAAAGGTCATTTAAAACACGATATAAAGAATATTTAGAACATTTAAAATACAGCAGAACAGCATTGCCGAACATGCCCTTGAAGCTGATCATACTGTAACATGTATGGAAATTATAAATTGTAAAACTAGTTTAAATAAAGACAAAGGGCCTATTCCTTATAGTCCCCGCTACTGGTTACTTGACCGGAACTGATGGCCTCGCCTATGCCATTAGTCCCGCCTGAGTAATTCAAGTATAAATAGGGTAGATTTGTAGTTTAGCTTTAGTCAATCATTGCTCCTGATGAAGCTAACATGGTTAGCGAAACGCGCGTCGAGTGTTTGGTGTAGTGGTGATATATACTGAGTACTGTTATTGTGCCACAGATTCCACATTCCCAACATAGTATAAATAATTAGGCTTAGATTTTGGTCAATATCCAGCCAGGAAAATTTTCATAATGCTATTAAAACTATACAATATTTTTTTACTTTATTTTTCTGAAGGAATATCGATCAAAAATTCCAGATTTTCTCCTGCTTGAGATATGTGTACCAAATTTGAAACCTGTAATTTATTTTGTTTGATAGCTACTGTGCTGATAGATCAACGGAAATGGGAAACTATATTTTTTGCTGAATTTGAGCCACATAATAGGCAGATGGTGCTTTTTCTGCGCTCTGTTTTAACAGTTCGGTTCTTTTTTTTCTGCGACGGGCTGCTTACCCTAATACGCCTATGCACGTCTCCGGGACATTCTGGCGTATGTTCGTAGGTGGCGGTGTTCGATCCTGCAAGCTGGATTTCAGATTTAATTTTCGAAATCCATTTTCCGAAAGTAATGGTGTAAACAGATTGGTCGGCGGACTTTTTTAAGGTATATGTTTTGTGATCTAGGGATTCTGTTCAGAGGGAAAGTGACGAAACGATGAACTAAAAAATATAATGCGGGTAATTTGTGTTATTTGCAATGAAATGAATCATTAGGAAATAAGACAAATTAGCCGTATTACATTTTAGTTCATCGTTTGGTCACTTTTCCTTTGTAGTAAACTTCAATAATGAAAGGAATCGCATTAGAAGTATAATTAGCGTTATGACGAAGACTTAGTAAATAAGTTAATAAATAGACATAAGTTGAGGTTAAATATTCAGAATTCCACCTTTTTTCAACGCGAAGAAAATAAGACCAAGTATGTTTCCATACTATATATTCCGAAATATAGCAAAGGACTCGATAAGGTATTTAATATGGTAGGCGTCACCTTAGTCTATAAGTCATCAGACAATCTGAGGAATATCTTAGGAAATCCCAAAGATAAGATTCCTAATTATGAGAAAACTGAAATTTATGAAATTAGTTGTAATGATTGCGACAAAAAGTATGTTGGCCAAACTAAAAGGTCATTTAAAACACGATATAAAGAATATTTAGCATATTTAAAATACAGTAGAACAGAAAAGTCTATCATTGCCGAACATGCCCTTGAAGCTGATCATACTATAACATTAGATAATCTAAGATTAATTAAAAATGGATCTGATAGGAGATTGTTGAACTCATACGAAAGTATGGAAATTATTAAATGTAAAAGTAGCTTAAATACAGACAAAGGGCCTATTCCTTATACTTCCCTCTACTGGTTACTTGACCGGAAATGATGGCCTCGCCTATGCCATTAGGTCCGCCTGAGTAATTCAAAAATTAGGCTAAGTATAAATAGGGTAGATTTGTAGTTTAGCTTTACTCAATCATTACTCCTGATGAAGTTAGCATGGTTAGCGAAACGCGCGTCGAGTGCAAAAATAACGTGTTTGGTGTAGTGGTGATATATACTGAGTAGTGTTATTGTGCCAAAGATTCCACATTCTTAACATAGTGTAAATAATTAGGCTTAAATTTTGGTCAATATCCAGCCAGGAAAATTTTCATAATGCTATTAAAACTATACAATATTTTTTTACTTTCTTTTTCTGAAGTGATATCGATCAAAAATTCCATATTTTCTCCTGCTTGAGATATGTGTACCAAATTTGAAACCTGTAATTTATTTTGTTTGATAGCTACTGTGCTGACAGACCAACGGAAATGGGAAACTATATTTTTTGTTGAGTTTGAGCCACATAATAGGCAGATGGTGCTTTTTTCGACCGTTGTTTTAATAGTTCGGTTCTTTTTTCTTTCCGCGACGGACTGCTCACCTTAATATGCCTATGCACGTCTCGGGGACATTGTGGCGAAGTATGTTCGTAGGTGGCGGCGTTCAATCCTGCAAGCTGGATTTCGGACCTGCGCCTCATCCAACTACCAACAACATGCTGTCGGGGTCGGATCCTAATTTTCAAAAGCCATTTTCCGAAAGTAATGGTGTAAACAGATAGGTCGGCGGACTTTTTAAGGTATATGTTTTGTGATATAGGGACTCTGAAATGTGAAGAAGTGCAAAAATCTCGGAGGCTCTCATTTATTCAAGGCACTAAGTACTGTCACAATATCTTACCCTATTCGCTAATACAAACATTTTTCGTTGTACTGTATTTTGATCTATGAAATAATAATAAACCCGGCCCATCCCTAAAATGACTATAGAAAATAAAGCCGTTACTTTAAGTAAACATTATTCAATAACTTTAACAATTCCCGCTTGTTTAACAGCAGTCGTATTGTGGGTTAAAATGTAATTATCAAGACAAAATTGTATTCAAATTACGTGCAGTTAAACACAACACTACTGCAGCTGATCATAAAATCTACATTAATTTAATTACAAGACCATTTTCGTAGTTTTATATCTTAAAAAGCTTTTAAGGCTGTAGATGTGATAAACAATTTAACAATTTAATATTTAGGAAAAATACTATAAAATGAAACCATTATAGTTATTGGTCTGTACCAGCAGGTTCTCCCGCAATGTATATGCTTTATATATTATAGGCTATTATCGTATAAGTACATTACAGTAGAATAAATCCTATATGATAACAGCCCCACAAAAAAAAAGTGGAGTATACTTTTGATGCGATATATCAGATCCGTAGTATTTTTGCCCGTTGATCACGAATCTGATGTCAGAATATCGTCATCACATCTCAATTTTTTTCTAACCTCAAAAAATAGGTAAAAATTAGTAAAAATTAAGAAAAATATACTCCTAAAAAATTGATTCAAGCTTTTTCATGAATCCAAAGATGTATTAATATGTATTCGGACACGCTAAGCTAATATTCATCGGTTGGATTAAGCCATACAGTTCTGTTTTCTTTCTAACCTCAATAAATCAGACAGATATAGTGCTTCTCGAATGCAAAAACGAATTAAAATTAAAATTCAACCGATTCTTACCAAATTTGGTACACGGGGGTTTTTTGGGTTGCTGATCATGAATCTGAGGTCGGATTTGCAAAATTCAACATGGCGGATCCAAGATGGCGGACAAAATTTTTGAAAACCAACCGATTCCTACCAAATTTGGTATACAGTTGGAGAATCCTCAAACCTGATACTCTTAAACCCTAAACCCTGAAACCTTAGATAGTGTTTGAATCTTTTTCGACAGTCTCAATGTTTTCGGCATGAACTGATAAGGTGAAATCATTTGTTTCTATAACATCAGCATCAAGTGGTTCAGGAGGCGGAATTAGTTTAGTTGGTCTTGTTACTGTCGAAACATCGTTATAAGTAATAGTGCTTTTATTTTTTCGGTTATGCCTAGATACAACATTCATACAAAAGTAGCAATCATTTTCACTGTATGGTCTATTCCATATTGCTGGTCTGGAATATTTAATCGCCTTCTTATTGATGTACAACATTATTTTGCAAGAACTGCAAATGATGTGGGGAACCCAATCTGTATCCTGGTGCTGTATTTCAATGTTAAAACAATCCTTATATAAGGTTTTAATCTTATCCGTTATCGGTGACCCCATTTTACTCAATACGTGTTGACAGCAAATATAACAAAATGAATCACTGTTTTTATCGCACTTATGAAAAGTCCTTGTACCGTGAGACCGTTTTCTTGTAGCATTATACTCTACATGAGCCAAGTCACCCACACATGAAGAGCTACGGTCGCTGGATGACGACGGCT
The DNA here is from genome assembly GCA_019049505.1 of Pachyrhynchus sulphureomaculatus. Classification (NCBI taxonomy): domain Eukaryota; kingdom Metazoa; phylum Arthropoda; class Insecta; order Coleoptera; family Curculionidae; genus Pachyrhynchus; species Pachyrhynchus sulphureomaculatus. The sequence goes on along the minus strand of CM032451.1, from coordinate 50,316,495 downwards.
GCGGGCCCGCTTTCCCACCCTGACCGACCGCCGATACTGGGTTTCCAAGTCCCTGCATCGTAATTCTCTTTCTTCTACCTGCCATGACGGCATCTAAGCCGTTATCCAGGGACTCTGCCGGCTAGTGGAGTAACACCGTTGCCCACCGTCACCACGTGGAGGTGCCCTGGATGCAGGTAGAAGAATAAAAATCGACCGATGAATTTTCTCGGCGTTCAAAATGGCGCGAAAACTTCTGCCATCTTGAATTTTGCAAATCCAACCTCAGATTCGTGATCAGCGACCCAAAAAATCCCCGTGTACCAAATTTGGTAAGGATCGGTTGAATTTTAATTTGAATTCGTTTTTGCATTCGAGAAACACTATAGCTGTCTGATTTATTGAGGTTAGAAAGAAAACAGAACTGTATGGCTCAATCCAACCGATGAATATTAGCTTAGCGTGTCCGAATACATATTAATACATCTTTGGATTCATGAAAAAGCTTGAATCAATTTTTTAGGAGTATATTTTTCTTAATTTTTACTAATTTTTACCTATTTTTTGAGGTTAGAAAAAAATTGAGATGTGATGACGATATTCTGACATCAGATTCGTGATCAACGGGCAAAAATACTACGGATCTGATATATCGCATCAAAAGTATACCCCACTTTTTTTTTTGTGGGGCTGTGTAATCAACATGTGCAAAAAAACAAAATAAATGCAAAAAATTAGCATATCAGTTTACAATCTTTTTAGACTTTCAGTCTTCATCTTTTTCGGCCGTTCCATAGATCTTTCAGATTTTCTTAATTTCTCTGTCTATTCCCTCTCTCCAATTTATCCTCGTCTTCCCCGTCTTTTCTTGCCTTCTGGTTGCCACTTTAGTATTCAACATTCTCCCATCCTTTGAATGTGCCCAAACCAGATAAGTTGTTTGGTTGGAACGTCATCTGTAATACTGTGTTTAATTCCCATAATTTCTGTAATACGTTGTTGAGTGACTCTTTTTCTTCGGGATCTTCCTGCTGCTCTTCTCCAGAAGTCCATTTTACCTTTGCTCTCAGCGTGGCTAATACTTTTTTCTTCCCAGACCATATTTCACAGGTATATAATGCGATACTTTTCACTATGGTTTCATATATCCCCTTTTTGTTGGGTTCATTAATATAATCTCATAGAACGCTGTTTAGCAGTTTAATAGCTGCTGTATTTTTTTCTTATACCTAGATACTTGTAGTCGTAGCAGTGTTTTATCGTGGTTCGATCGTCCAGTATAAGATCTTTTTGTTGTCCTCCAATATCCGTTTTTTTTTTACTTCTAAACTCCAGTTTATGCATTGGTCAAATAGTTTTCTCGTTATGTAGTTCAGGATCGCAGTCTTGAGCCATTACCATTTGGTCATCCGCAAAGCACAGCGTGTACAGCATGGTGTCAATTAATGGTATGAATTTCTGCTTCCCTCTTTTTAGTACGCTTTAAAGATATAATTTAAAAAGGACAGTGGATAAACAGCATCCTTGCTTCAGACCTTTTCACGTAATAAATCCTGGTGTTATATGTGTTCCTGTTTTAATTTTTGTTATGGATTGATCACATAGTCTTTCGACTCGTACTTTTCACTTATCGTAACAATTTCTGCAGAAGAACACTGTCATATGCTTTTCTCAAGTCAACGAGCAGCCAGTGAACCTCTTGGTTTCGTGTGTATATATATATATATATATATATATATATATATATATATATATATATATATATATATATATATAATTAATTTAAAATTTATTAAACTAAATAGAAATTCCTAATATAATTCGATGTCTTACAAGTAACAGATTTACAAAATAATTTCATTTCCAGATATGAATAGTATATTTATACAATAATTTTAAAGTAATACAAGGCCAGATATTTTGGAATAATAATTTTTCATTTTAAGAAGATTGTAAGAATGATTATAAACCGTTTTTCATAAAGTTATTGATATTATTTTTGAAAACTCTTAAACTGGTACACTCCTTAACACAGGGGTCGGCAACCTATGGCACGCGTGCCATCTCTGGCACGCCAAACAATCTTGAATGGCACGCGTACCTATTCAAAGTTTACACATTAATTTTGTAATCTGTGACATGTTTCGAAATTAAGTAAATAATCGAAGACAGTATTACTTTAACGATACAAACAAAAACGATATATTATATAGGACTCTAGGTATTATTACCAAAAACTACAAAATATATATTTTGTAATTTATAATTTTACTGCATGCATTGGTTTGGCTTTAATTTCGGCAAGTAATAAAGACGGCAAGCCTCAAAATATAAGCCTAGGCAAAAACATAAATAAACGTCCTCAATTCAGATCAAAAGAGCCGCTATAAGGCGGTTTTTGTTTGACTTGACTTCAATTGTTCCGACGCGCGCCGCAACTCTTTTTATCTTGCCGAAGTTTAGTTTTTGTTAGATTTAACTTCTAGGCGGCCCTTTGATTGCAATGGGCGCGTTGTAGATAATCATTTTTGTTCTAAGAAATTTAATAAAGGTAATTATTGGAATTTTATGGAAACATTATTTTTCTATATATAACAAGCGGCTACACCTTTGGATCATTTAGTATAGAAGTAACATCCGTTCCAGTCAATAGTCGTCGAAAAGTTTAAAAATTAAAATTACGTTGCGTTATGGTCGGGAAGAAACAGAAGGTAGACGTTCGATCATTTCCAACTTCATGGACAACAGATTACGGTTTTGTACAGCAAAACGATCGGGCCATTTGTGTCCTATGTCGGGAGAGCGTAGTTTTCCGGACATCTAGTGTTCAACGACATTTCCAGATAAAACATGAATCGTCATTTAAAGATAACGCTGATAAAAGGGAGGCAATACAAAGAGCAAGTAAACAATACGAGAAACAGTCATCATTCTTTAGCAAAATTTTCCAAGGAAAAAATCAGGTAACTGAATACAGTTTCAAAATTGCACAATCGTTTGCACAAAAGGGTAGGCCGTTCACTGACGGAGAACTCATGAAGCAAACGTTTTTGAGTACTGGCGAGATTTTATTCGACGACTTGCCCAATAAGAATACAATATTGGCCAGGAAGGGATATAGCGGCATCAGCGCGGACCATCGAGAGACGAATTACCGAAATGACACAAAATATCCAAAAACAGCAGAGAGACGCTATCAAACCGAGTTTTGTATTTAGTGTAGCAGTGGATGAAAGTGTCGATATTAATGACATTGCCCGTCTGGCAATCGTTGCGCGATACTTCGATGATGGCATTGTGTATAAAGAGCTGATTTGTCTGCTCCCATTGCAGGGAACTACAAGAGGAGAGGATATATTTTCAGAATTTGTTAAACATTTTGAAAAGCGGAACATTGATTTAAATAAAATTTTTGGCGCAACGACAGATGGCGCTCCTGCTATGATTGGGAGACATAAAGGATTTGTTTCCCTTCTTATTGAACACATGGGTCGATCAGTTTTGAATTTTTATTGCATAATTCACCAAGAGAATTTGTGCGCTAAAATCTTCGCTGGAAGTTTAAAATCCGTGATGGATAGGGTGGTTAAAATAGTTAACTACATTGTCGGTCGTTCTTCACTGATTCATAGACAATTTAAGGTGTTTCTGTAGGAATTAGAAAGTGCATATTCAGATATACCATTGCACAATAATGTGCGCTGGCTCAGCCGTGGTAAAGTGCTCTCTAGATTTGTGCAATGTCTGGGCGAAATTAACTCGTTCTTGTTGGAAAAAAATCAAGTGGATGCTTATCCTGAACTAGAAGATAAGAACTGGATCTGTATGTTAATGTTTCTTACTGATATTACAAACCATCTCAGTGAACTCAACTTAAAGTTACAAGGTTCAGGCAAAACAGTTCTGGATTTATACGAATCCTGGAAATTATTCAAATTAAAAGTAGATTTATTTGTCAGCGATATTACTACAAACACATATAAATATTATCCAAATTTAAAAACTTATATATCCAGTGTCGACGATGGTGCACTAATAGACGAAATTCTTAAATACATGACTAATTTAAAAGAGGAGTTTATCGAAAGGGGTCAGGATTTTGATAGACATGGTCCTATGTTCGCTTTTTTAATCAAACCAGGTTTAATGGATTTTTCCAGCAGTTGCTTTGACATACCTCTTTTCTCATGGATGGACATTAATGATTATGATCTTCAATACATTGAATTTAAAAGCTCCGAGTTATGGAACACGAAATTTGTAGAATTAAGAAATGTATTCGAAGGTGACTACCAGAACCATTCAAACGAGATACTCAGTTGTTGGATGAGTTTACCAGAGAAATTTATTTGTCTTAAGAAAGTAGCGTTTGCCATGCTTACAGCTTTCGGATCATCCTATATCTGTGAACAACTTTTTTTCCATATTAGAGGGATTTTAAACCCGTACCGAAGCAGGCTGATAACAGACAACTTTGAAGCATGTGTGACACTGAAAATAACCAGACATGGACCGGATATAAGAAAACTCTCTAAAGAATTTCAAGCACAGGGTTCACACTAGGTCCTAGGACTAGTATAATAAAATTATTTGTTAAATGTTAAAATTTGTTTGTAATTAAAGCAATGTTTTAAGTTAATTTAAGTTAATTTTTGTTAATTTTAGTTGTAGTAAGTACCTATGTCGGCACGCAAAATGTTTTATGGATGAAAACTGGCACCCCTTAGTTAAAAGGTTGCTGACTCCTGCCTTAACATGTATAAGTAAGTTATTAAAGCCCTTTGAGAAATAGTGAGTTAATGTTTTTTTTTTTAATTTGTTCGTACCATGTAAAAATCATTTCGTGATCGTTTTTGATAATCATGTATTTCATAAGTATATTTAATATAGTTATCTAGATAGGTAGGTAACAGATTATTTATTATTTTAAAAATGAATATCACGGTAAAGTATTTAAAGTGAAGGTCAGGTGGTCACCAATTTAAACAATCCTGCATTGAAATTATTGGCGTATATCTATTGCACTTTAAGATAATTCTCATACTTCTATTTTGCAATTTTTGTAAGACAGATTTACTATTGTTATCAAGAAAATATAAGAGGCTTGCGCAGTAAGTAAAGTGAAGCTGTATAGTACTTTGATAAACAGTCAGCTTTGAATGAAAAAAAAGGTTATTGGATACTCGTGAAAAGAGGAAAAATTTCGTAAATGAATGAAAAATATATGAAAAGTGACTTTTATATGTTAGACAAGAATCAATAAAAAAGCCTAAGTATTTTATTTCTGAAAGAACTTCTAGTTTTTGGTTATTAATAAAAATATTCACATTTTTCAAATTAATTTGTGAAAATCGATATTACTAGTTAGAATCATTGCTTTAGTTTTATTGACATTTAGTTTTAATCTATTGAAATTTAAGTATGATTCAATGTAGTTACTGCTGTCAATGAGTTTGTTCCATGTAGCCATTTTTAGTTGTATGGCAGATTCACAAGAGTGTTTCTTCCTGAAGCCAGATTGGTTTATAAAACAAATATTGTTGGTAGTAAAATATTCATACAATTGATTATAAACGGCCAACTTAAGGGCCTTCTTTAAGGCAGGAAGGGTGTGAATAGGACGAAAGGACTGTCATTACTGTTAGAAACTTTAGGAAGTGGAATTACAGTAGTGGTTTTAAGGCTGGGTGGAAATTCACCTGTTTCTAAATAAGTGTTGATGAGTTTAAGAAAACCATGACCAACTGTACCAAAAATACTTTTTTATTGTTTTACCATTTAATAAATCCTCACTGTTACCCTTGTTACCAAGAGAGGAAATAATGCCTCTCAAGTCAGCCATTGAGAGGGACGTAAAACGGGTAAATCCAGAATGTATCAATTGTAAATCTCCAGAAGACCAGTTATGAGTAAGAGGTATAGTATTAATAACCTCAGAGATGCTATCAACAAGGCATGAATAAAGTTCTCCGCGATTACACGTTCGCCAACAGCAACATAATTTGGAGGAAAATTTGTTGTTTTAAATTGAAATTCTTTATATAGTGGGTTAATAAGTTATCTAAGAGTTTTTCACATAAGTTGACTATTATTTTTATTCCTATCTATATTCTTGTAAAAGTAACTGTCTTTTTTCCTTCTAAGTTTGTAGACCAATATTTTGTTTTCTCATTAATGTCAGAGCTTTGAGAGAATTCCTTATAAACCCCAATTTTTTGTTTTGTCATCTCTCTTATTTCACAATCATACCAAGGAAGATCATTTCCCGTACCTTAATTTCTTTTAGGGGAGCAGTATCATTACATTTAGTTGTGAAAAAATCAAAAATAAATTCAGCATCAGTAGAGTTCAGCAGTAAAAACAAGTCAGTTTCTGTCAGACGAAGATTAATTTTTTTCCATACTTTCAATAGACTGCGAGTTTTCTTTACTATTTTATTGTTAGTGCGCTTTGGAAGCATTAGGTTAAATGAAGGAATGGAATGGTAACTTATTTTTTGAGCATGATGCATTCTATATTTTAAATCAAAGTTAGATATTGCAAAATCAATTAGAGAACTGCTATAGTCAGTTATTCGTGTGGATTGATCAGCGAATTAATATTTTTATCTTACTTTTATTCATCATGAGACCAATTCTAGTTGAGTGGTATTTTAACTAATTTATCATTTCTTGTGGATTATTACTATTGAGAAAATATCATCTGCGAACTTTAATTCACTTAGATATACAGCAATAGGCCCTTCTTTGTTCAATCTAGTTGGCAAAATACGTCTTTTAAAGCTATAATAAATAGCTTAGGAGAGAGTACGTCTCCCTGTGTTACACCTCTTCCTATAGATATTTGTTCTGTACTAGGTTTTTTGTACATCTTTGCATTTTCATATATATCCTTGATTAGGGTAGTGTATATAGAATCAATTCTACAGTTGTTCAAGCCGTTTCGTCTGTACTGCGTATACAACTCAAAAATTAATGGGTATTAAGAAAAAGAAGGTCTAACTGTTACAACACGATGTGTGTTTACTTTTGAACATATTATTGTTATAAAAATTCTTAACAGACTACATAGAGTTAAGCACTGAGCTTTAATATGTTTTGAATGGGTTCTTTAACACAGATTTTTAACAAGAATTTAATCTTGAAAAATAACAATTATATATTTACAAACGACTCATAGCAGGCACTTAACTGCAAGTTAACTAAGACTGGAAATGTGTAAACTGGTTTAAAAACTAATATAACCCGCAGTTTCTTTTATGAAAAATACTCAATTTTCGTAATTAAATTCTTGTTTCCTCAACGCTGTTGGTCCGTAAAACAGTAAACATTTTCAAGGTGTCATACCGGTAAATATTTAAGTTAAATAGGTGCTAACTTACATTATACAGAGTAAAAACTGACTCCAAACTTCGACCAAAACAGCCTTTCACCTTGTCACAACACTATATAACCAATTATTGTTCAGAAACACTAAAGAATCACAAAAATAAACACCAACTACCTGTAAACGAAGTCTTACCTTGAATTTTGCGAAATATGCCGAACGGTTTATCGAGCTTCTTCGTGGGTATCATGTCAAAGGAACGAGCGGCCATCATGAATTCCTAATTTATCAATGAACACCCATTCATGTTACAATGACCTTTTACTACGTCCTTCACTTGTAGTACTATGACGCCCCCCGCATATTAAATTTTGGAATAATGAATGAATTGGCTTGTCATTCATGAAATATAAAATAAAATACGATCGTAACGAAGCAAATTGAGAATTTCAAACATCCTAATCCCATTAAAACACTTAAATAATTAGCTAAACATACAATAAGATGAAAGAAAATATAAGGATTTTTTTTATTAATCATATGTGTATATGTGTATGTGTATATGTATGTATGTGTGTGTGTGTGTGTGTGTATATGTATGTATGTATGTGTGTATATGTATGTGTGTGTGTGTGTGTGTGTGTGTGTGTGTGTGTGTGTGTGTGTGTGTGTGTGTGTGTGTGTGTGTGTGTGTGTGTGTGTGTGTGTGTGTGTGTGTGTGTGTGTGTGTGTGTGTGTGTGTGTGTGTGTGTGTGTGTGTGTGTGTGTGTGTGTGTGTGTGTGTGTGTGTGTGTGTGTGTGTGTGTGTGTGTGTGTGTGTGTGTGTGTGTGTGTGTGTGTGTGTGTGTGTGTGTGTGTGTGTGTGTGTGTGTGTGTGTGTGTGTGTGTGTGTGTGTGTGTGTGTGTGTGTGTGTGTGTGTGTGTGTGTGTGTGTGTGTGTGTGTGTGTGTGTGTGTGTGTGTGTGTGTGTGTGTGTGTGTGTGTGTGTGTGTGTGTGTGTGTGTGTGTGTGTGTGTGTGTGTGTGTGTGTGTGTGTGTGTGTGTGTGTGTGTGTGTGTGTGTGTGTGTGTGTGTGTGTGTGTGTGTGTGTGTGTGTGTGTGTGTGTGTGTGTGTGTGTGTGTGTGTGTGTGTGTGTGTGTGTGTGTGTGTGTGTGTGTGTGTGTGTGTGTGTGTGTGTGTGTGTGTGTGTGTGTGTGTGTGTGTGTGTGTGTGTGTGTGTGTGTGTGTGTGTGTGTGTGTGTGTGTGTGTGTGTGTGTGTGTGTGTGTGTGTGTGTGTGTGTGTGTGTGTGTGTGTGTGTGTGTGTGTGTGTGTGTGTGTGTGTGTGTGTGTGTGTGTGTGTGTGTGTGTGTGTGTGTGTGTGTGTGTGTGTGTGTGTGTGTGTGTGTGTGTGTGTGTGTGTGTGTGTGTGTGTGTGTGTGTGTGTGTGTGTGTGTGTGTGTGTGTGTGTGTGTGTGTGTGTGTGTGTGTGTGTGTGTGTGTGTGTGTGTGTGTGTGTGTGTGTGTGTGTGTGTGTGTGTGTGTGTGTGTGTGTGTGTGTGTGTGTGTGTGTGTGTGTGTGTGTGTGTGTGTGTGTGTGTGTGTGTGTGTGTGTGTGTGTGTGTGTGTGTGTGTGTGTGTGTGTGTGTGTGTGTGTGAGTGTGTGTGTGTGTGTGTGTGTGTGTGTGTGTGTGTGTGTGTGTGTGTGTGTGTGTGTGTGTGTGTGTGTGTGTGTGTGTGTGTGTGTGTGTGTGTGTGTGTGTGTGTGTGTGTGTGTGTGTGTGTGTGTGTGTGTGTGTGTGTGTGTGTGTGTGTGTGTGTGTGTGTGTGTGTGTGTGTGTGTGTGTGTGTGTGTGTGTGTGTGTGTGTGTGTGTGTGTGTGTGTGTGTGTGTGTGTGTGTGTGTGTGTGTGTGTGTGTGTGTGTGTGTGTGTGTGTGTGTGTGTGTGTGTGTGTGTGTGTGTGTGTGTGTGTGTGTGTGTGTGTGTGTGTGTGTGTGTGTGTGTGTGTGTGTGTGTGTGTGTGTGTGTGTGTGTGTGTGTGTGTGTGTGTGTGTGTGTGTGTGTGTGTGTGTGTGTGTGTGTGTGTGTGTGTGTGTGTGTGTGTGTGTGTGTGTGTGTGTGTGTGTGTGTGTGTGTGTGTGTGTGTGTGTGTGTGTGTGTGTGTGTGTGTGTGTGTGTGTGTGTGTGTGTGTGTGTGTGTGTGTGTGTGTGTGTGTGTGTGTGTGTGTGTGTGTGTGTGTGTGTGTGTGTGTGTGTGTGTGTGTGTGTGTGTGTGTGTGTGTGTGTGTGTGTGTGTGTGTGTGTGTGTGTGTGTGTGTGTGTGTGTGTGTGTGTGTGTGTGTGTGTGTGTGTGTGTGTGTGTGTGTGTGTGTGTGTGTGTGTGTGTGAGTGTGTGTGTGTGTGTGTGTGTGTGTGTGTGTGTGTGTGTGTGTGTGTGTGTGTGTGTGTGTGTGTGTGTGTGTGTGTGTGTGTGTGTGTGTGTGTGTGTGTGTGTGTGTGTGTGTGTGTGTGTGTGTGTGTGTGTGGAGTCATGTTGTGCTGTTTTGTGTTGTCCAGACTATGTGTAACAAAAACGCAATCTTAAGGTGTTTACCGTGCCGAGAAGATGAATGGTTCAGCGTTTATGAGTCGCAAACGGTTCCGCCGGATACTGGGCGCCCTCCGGGAGTAAGTAGCCTTGCTGTGGCATCCAGGCTCTGCCGCAGTCCACCCTTCTTTCCTAGGAACACTATGTCGAATAATAATAATTATAATTGTGATAATGGCAGGGTGTTGAGGAGGCGGACCCCTGTCGTACAAATAGCTACAGCACCACCACAACAACAACAACAACCACAGACGATCCAAACAACCGCCTCAGCTGAAACTACTCCCGATAGTTTTACCAGAACCGACATTCTAGGTGATGGAAATTGCCTTTTCCGTGCAGTTAGCCTACACTTATATGGCCACCAAAACCATCATGAAAGACTCCGAGAGGTTGCTCTAAGATATATACAACAAAATTGGTCGGAACGTCACACATTTCCATTAATTGGGGACGACGATATGAAAGACTTCAATAACTACTATAACTATATGAAGAAAAATGGCACCTATGGAACGAGCCTAGATATACTTGCCCTCTCGGAAACCCAGAACAGTAACTTTCATATCTTCTCAAAACAACGAAGAACAAGAGATACAAAAATAACTTTTAGGGACAGCACAAGAACACACACTGAAACTATTTACCTTCTACTAACAGGCAATCCAATGTCGGGACACTTTGAGTTTCTGACACCACAAAACCCTAAAAACATCCCAAACTACAGTAGACCAATAAAAGAAGCATCGGGCGAGCGACGTAACGGTCGAGGACGTCGCGGGAAATGGCAGCTCGACCAAAACGATGAAGAACTAGCAACTGAAAATGGACCTGCCAAAAGTGTTGTGCCGGAGAGTAAGCCGACACAGGAATCAACGAACACACCATGCGTTGCTATAATAAAATCACATCGTGCGAATCGCATGATTTGCTGTTACAGCGAAGAACGGTTGGCGACTTGAGTCTGTTCTACAAGTATTTTCATGGAAAGTGTTCGAAGGATGTAGCCCGCTTAATGCCTCCCAAAGCGGTGCATGTTAGAAATACATGTCGCGCTGGTGCTTCCCATCCTTATGAGGTTCAGCTTGTTATTCCGCGTACAACGCTTTTCTTTTATATGGAGAACATCATCCCCTTGGAATAATTTGCCCAGCGCTGTGTTTCCCACCGAGTACAATTTACAGCGATTCAAGAACAACGTGAATCGCTTTTTCCGCACACATGCCGCTCCTGGAGCGCTTTAGGGACTTCCATGCAGCACGTGTGCTAGACCCATAAAAAAAAAATTAGTTGGGATAGCCCTAAAGTAGTAATAGTATGCCTCAGTTTATTTGCATAGAAATTATTGGGGTCATTGCAATTAAGGTTAAAGTCTCCAGTAAGCAGTATATATATATATATATATATATATATATATATATATATATATACATATATATATATATATATATATATATATATATATATATATATATATATATATATATATATATATATATATGTTATAATTAATTTAGTTCAGTGACAAATATGACTTCAAGGCGTGAAGAAATGTGACGCGACATTTGTATTTTTACGTTTTAAATTTTCAATAATTATTTTTTTGTATTTCTAAAGAGGGTAAAATTTATCATAGAAAATAATAATGATAAATTAACCAACTACGAATTAAGAACCACGAAGTAAAGGACCAAGAAGCCCAAAGGAAAAAATAATAAAGACAGTTCTAACGTAAAAATAACCTCCTCAGCCACGTCGGCATAAGGGAAGATAGTTGAACGAGCAGGAGGTTCATCATGACCAAAAAAAAGGAATTTTATGTACCGTCTCTACAAAATTTTCACTGTTTTTATACTGAATCTATCTAACACTGTATCAATGGATTATTGAAGCGTGTAATGATACATTCTCTTTTACCGTACAGTTTTTGCTTCACCGCTATCAATACAATGGTAGCTATTTCGTTGACAGATAAAAACAGCACCTGGTTCAAAAAGATTGTAAAGGGAAAGATTAATTGTATTAAAAGAAAATCAAGAAAAAGAATTTATCATCATCAATAACATATACTTACAAAACAGTTGACGGATGTTCATCAAGCGATATTAACGTAACAAATACTATACTTAATGAATTCTGCAAAGTCTCACTTTAGTCTTCCTACCAGTTCTCTGGCATCTTCTAATTTTGTTATTTGTCTGATCCAGGTATTCGTTTTCTTATCTAATAATTTTACTCCTATCATTATTCTTTCCATTGATCTTTGTGCTTTTCCTATTTTATCCATGTTTGCGTTAGTTAATGGCCAAGTTTGCGAACCTTAAATCAAAATTGGAAGATTTGGACACTTTCGGAACCCAGCTTGTTCTATAGCTTGGTAAGCATCTAATTTAGGTGTTAGCCGGTTGGTTATTATCCTCATGAAAAGTTTGTAAATCTGTGATAACAGGGAGACCGGTCGTAATTTTCTAAATTGTTTTTATTTCCTTTCTTGAAGAGCAGTATGACTATGCTCGCATTCCAGTTGTCAGGGATTTCTCCTTCATGTAGGCAATGATTAAATAGAACTTTGAGTCTTTCTATTATTTCATTCTTCCCCTCTTTTAGCATTTCAGCCACTCTTCCATCTGGTCCGGGGGCTTTATTGTTTTTCAGTTGTGAGAGTGTTACTTCTATTTCATAACTTTCAATTTCTGGTATTTCTTCTGAGTTCACATTCATTATTTTTTGTTGTATGGTTTTCTCTTTGTCGGCGTCAGGTTTAATTTTTGTAGCATATGGATTATTATAGAATGTTTTCACTGTTGTTGTTACTTTATCTATATCTTTTTGTTGGGTTGCGGGTAAACACTCTCTGTGACCCCGACAGAGATAGCTCTACTTCAGGAACGCAATCCTGAGCACGCGAGCCCGGTTATTTCTTTCACTTCCCATACAAGAGAAAAACCGTGTCCTAACCTTAAAATCCAGATTCAACCTAAATTTAATCTCGCCCATATTCCCAACATCCACACTCACCAACACACCTGGCAAGCGTGGTGATTTATAGCGAATAAGGAAAAAGGAAAATTACCTAAGGTGGGTAGGATAGAACATCCACAATCCTACATCGGCCTGCCGGTTAGCCTCATAGATGCTGGGGGAGGCAAAAAGACGACAAATATAACTGAAAAACGAAAAGAAAAGAAAAGCAAATTACACACACCAACCTATAACATCAAATCCATAGCAAGAGATGAAAAAATATACGAACTCGAAGAGGAATTGACAAAGATAAAATGGGACTTTGTAGGACTCTCCGAAGTGAAACGAAGAGGAGAACACAGTATAGAACTTCAAACAGGCAACCAACTATATTACAAAGGTCTTGAAGACGAAACATATGGAGAAATAGGATTCTTAATAAAAAAAGACCATAAAACAAAATGTAAAAACATTTATAGCCATTTCAGACAGAGTAGGCTACATAATAATGGAAATAACTAAAATGCTGAAAATAAAGCTTATTCAAGTTTATGCTCCCGCATCAGGTTACAAAGCAGTAGAAGAAACTTCTACAAAACTAACCATTGTCATGGCTGACTTTCATTCTAAGATCGGAAAGAACGCCGATGAAATAGACAACAAAGCAGAAAAGTATGAATACGGTATAAGAAACCCACGCGGGGAAACACTCACAAATTATCTCCAACAGCAAAGTCTATATGCAGTAAATACATTTTTCAACAAGAAAAATAGTAGAAAATGGACATGGATATCACCAAATGGAGAGACAAAGAACGAAATTGACTACTTTCTCTGTAAAAACGAGCAGAATTTTGAGGATGTTACAGCACTAAATAGATTTACTACAGGCAGCGACCACCGAATGTTAAGAGCTAGAATACAACTACAACTACATCCCGTGGGGGAGCGGGATAGAATATCTCACCCGGTACGTTCTGCCTGTCGTAGGAGGCGACTTAAAGAACATTCTAGATGGTAGATGCCCAGATCCCACCAGCATCGCCCGGTGTGATAATATCGCATCGGCATAGGCTGTGTGAAATTGCTTAACGTTTCGTGGCTGTGCCGATGTCCCGGACTGTGGGACCAAATAGCATGATGAGGCACCTGGATACAAAAAATTCCGGAGGTAAAATTCGGATCTCCGGGTGGGGGCTGGTTCAGGTGCGTCGACATGCAGAGATCAGAATTTTAAAATGGATTTTTGCAACATACGAGGTTTAAACTCGAACATAAATTCAGTGCACCAACACCTGCAATCAAATAAACCTCATGTACTCGCTCTCTGTGAAACCAAGGTCAGTTCATCGACCAGCACAGTTAACTATCTTTATCCTGGATACGACTTCTATTCCCGATTTAGGCGTAACTTTGGAATCTGTCTTTTTGTCAGAAGCGACCTCTCTTGCCAACGAGAAGAGGCTCTGGAGCCCCCAAACTTTGATGTTATGTGGTTAAAAATAACGACTCAACCAACCACAAGGTTCATCTGTATCCTGTATAGACCACCAAGTGATATTAACTTTAAAGCACTTTTCGCTTCTCTTGCAGACACCATCGATCATTTACAAATTAACTATCCAAATGCCGAAATTGCCATCCCGGGCGACTTTAATGTCCACAACATCAACTGACTTAAATATTCCAATACTACCGATGAACAAGGTCGTGAAGCCGAATCATTTTCAATCAATTGTGGCTTAACTCAGCTTATTGACGAACCAACACGGATCCCTGATCGAGACGGGGAGTTCGCCAGTCTTCTTGATCTGTTTTGCACCACCAATCCGGAGATTTACACGGTCAGCGTAAATCCGCCATTAGGTTCTTCCGACCATAAACTATTATCGACATCGAGTATCCTACCAATCAGTGACAGAGACGCGCCTAAACCGCGCAAGATTTGGCACTACAAATCTGCTAAATGGGAAGATCTCATAGAATATTTTCGAACTTTCCCTTGGTTAGACGTTTGTTCTCGATCCGATGACGCATCTGACTGCGCCAAGGAGGTTTCCGATGTTATTTTGGCCGGTATGGAGGCTTATATCCCTTTTTCGAATAAATGCCCTTCCAACGGCAAGCCTTGGTTTGGCCGAAAATGCAAAGAAGCTGTTGCTTCTAAACATCTTGCATACCGACATTGGCGTGAAAATCCTAACACAATAAATCGTAACACCTTTGTTCCTGCCAGGAACAGATGCAAAGAAATTATCGACGAAACCAAGGAGGCATACAATCAACAGATTAGAAACAAACTTCTCGCTTGTCCCAACAATTCCAAGTCCTTTTGGTCAGTCGCTAAAGCAGTTAGTCAAAATTTCACCAAATCCACCATACCACCACTCACACGGCCAGATAATTCTATTGCAAAGACACCTGTTGAGAAAGCGAACTTTTTGGCTGAACTCTTTGCTTCACATTCTACTGTCGATTTCCAAGGAAAAACACCACCTAATATTCCCCTACAGTGCAGTCAAGGATGCCCGATATTGTCTTCAGGCAGCGTATCATAAAACGTATTTTGATGAAGCTAGACACCAAAAAGGCTTCTGGCGCTGACGGAATACCTGCCATAATTCTCAAAAACTGTGCGAGGGAACTACCACCAGTTTTCTGTAGACTTTTCAATCTATCTTACAGAAAGGGAATATTTCCTTCCTGCTGGAAATGTGCCACAGTTCAGCCGATACCTAAAAAAGGCAAGAAGACCTTGCCAAATAACTACCGACCAATCGCACTGCTTTCAATAATATCGAAAGTCATCGAAAAGGCTATCAATCAGCATCTTATAAAATATCTTGAAGGATCACCAATATGGCTTTCGTAAACATAGATCAACAGGAGATCTCCTGGCTTATGTAACACATGTTTGGAACAACGCAATTGAACACTTTGGAGAATCTCGAGCGGTTGCTCTTGACATATCCAAGGCATTCGACCGTGTTTGGCACGATGGGCTGTTGGCTAAGCTGCGTTCTTATGGTAAGTCTGAAAAGTTCCGTTTGTGGCTCTCATGTTTCCTCAGAGAGCGTTCTTTGCGAGTGGCAGTCGACGGATTTCTTTCTAACACCTTCACTATAAACGCCGGTGTACCCCAAGGCTCCATACTGTCTCCTACTCTCTTTCTCATTTATATTAACGATCTGCTGGAAAAGACCGAGAATCCAATCTACAGCTTTGCAGATGACAGTACACTTATCTCTTCATTCACTTTGAACGCTCGGAGATCGGCTACTCAGACGAATATCCGCAGACAGCAGGAAGTCATTCAACTTAACAAAGACCTGGAAGAAATTCTATCTTGGGGTGACAGTAACCAAGTGGAATTTAACGCTACAAAAACCCAGGCGGCAGTTTTTTTTCTAAAAAAGTTAATGTTGCTGAACCCGACATAGTTATGTCGGGGCACTCCATTCCCCTAACATCGTCACTCAAATTGTTGGGCGTAAATTTGGGAGCAAATATGTCTTGGCATGAACATGTTGCAGGCATAGCGAGGAGAGCTTTTCAGAAGTTGGGAATATTATTTCGAACCAGAAAGCTTTACACTTCACAACAACTGTTAATTCTTTACAAAGCTCAAATTCGACCAACTATGGAATACTGCTCCCATGTTTGGGGCTCCGCTCCCAAACCTACACTGCATTTGTTGGATTCTATTCAGAGAAGAGCTGTTCGTCTGATTGGAGACCCGGAACTGACAGATGGCCTTGATTCGCTGGAACATCGAAGAACGGTTGGTGACTTGAGCTTATTCTACAAGTATTTTCATGGAAAGTGTTCGAAGGATGTGGCCCGCTTAATTCCTCCCAGAGCGGTGCATGTTAGAAGTACACGTCACGCTAATACTTCACATCCGTATGAGGTTCAGCTTGTTACTCCTCGTACAACGTTTTTCAAGCAGTCATTTATATGGAGAACATCATCCCTTTGGAATAATTTGCCCAGGTCTGTGTTTCCCACCGAGTACAATTTACAGCGATTTAAGAACAACGTGAATCGCTTTCTCCGCACACGTGTCGCTCCTGTAGCGCTTTAGGGACTTCCCTGTAGCTCGTGTGCTAGACCCAAAAAAAAAACATAATAAACTAGAAAGAAATAACATTACAAAAACTTAGCAATAATAGAGCAAAGCAAACAACGAGAAAAAGGAGAAGAATTAAGAAAAATATTAAAAGAAACAAAATCATTTAAAGTAGAGATAGACCTCACCAGAACCAACAACAACATAAGCAAACAACTAGTAACAGCATCTCTAAAAGTAGCTAAGAAGAAAAAAACAAAAGAAAATAAAATAAGTCAAGAAACAAAAAAACTGATGGACAAAAGACGAATAGTTCTACATGGGGGAAAAAGGAACACTGGAATATACAGAAATGAACAAGACAATAAAAAAGAAAATAAAAAAAGATTTAAGAAAATATAATGAAAACAAAATAGAAAAAATAATAGAACAAAACCGTGGATTGAAATGCCTAAAACCATCCTTAGGCAAACCAATTATAATTTGTATACTAAATGAATAACATCAAAGAATTACGATATAAAAGAAAAAATTTCCTCACAGTAAAAGCATTTCAATTAATACAACATTTTTTCAGTATTAACGTTTAATATATTTTTTGAAATTGCAAAAATATTAAAATAAAGTTTGTTATAATTTTATGGGTTAAGTAAATTTCTAGCTTTGTCATCGACGGTGATGGCTTTAACATCAATATCACCCCCCAGCGAAAACATTATCACGGTAATTTTTTCATTGGCTACTAACTTATTCGCAAACAACCACCGCCATAGGAGAGGCGACGATGTTAGCTAGAGCCTCTATCTTGTCGTAATTGAGTTCTTTAAGAATAATATTCTTGTCTTTGGCAAAATACATAGGAAAAAGTGGGTAATCAATAATAACTTAATAACGGTAATTTTAAAAAATTGTAAGTAATAGGGTCCTAAGATTGAACCCTTAGGAACACATATCTCAAAAACCTTGGAAGGAATGTAAGAACTGACAACATCTAGGAAAACCTGTTGCGATTGTATCCAAAATAAGAGCGAAACCATTTTAGTGGGATTCTACTTATCCTGACATTTTGTAAAGTTCCGTAATTTATGCAGTGAAAAGCCTTATTTAATAAATGTTCAAGCAACAACAAACCAATAAAGATTTAATAAGGTCGAGATAATATTAGATTTTTTTTTTATTAATATATCGGAAAATATTTTTTAATATGACTTTATACGTGATTTTTGTTGTTTTCGTATAACATTACAAATTATTTTTGGTGCACAGTTATTGAGTCTAATTAAGTATTACGTTTGTATTAACAATTTATTATTGTAAGCCACTCACAACACTGATAGTTAGTATCTCTGTTAATTAAAATAATATTCGCTTAAATATAAACCGTAAATAAATATAAACTGCCGCACAAAGTTAGGCAATGTTGACTTTTAATATCTAATTTCGGATGTATATAAAACACAAGTTGGTAACTGATTGTCCAAATTCTATTTTGAAATTCAAACCGTGTTGCTTTAATTTTTGATTTTTTTTTTTATGGATCTAGCACACGTGCTGCAGGGAAATCTCTAAAGCACTACAGGAGCGACACGTGTGGGAAGAGAGCGATTCATGTTGGTATCGCCGTAAATTGTACTAGGTCGGAAAACACATTCCTGGACAAATTTTTCCAAAGAGATGAGGTTCTCCATATAAAATACCGCTTGAAAAGGGTTGTACGAGGAGCAACTAGCTGATCCTCATACGGACAAGAAGTAATAGTGCGGCGTGTATTTCTAGCATGCATCCCTCTGGGAGGAATTGGGCGTGCTACATCTATCGAACACTTTCCATGAGAATACTTGTAAAATAGACTCAAGTCGCCAATTGTTCTTCGATGTTCCAACGAATCAAGGTTGCTGGTCACTTCCGGGACTCCAATCAGGAGAACAGCTCTCTTCTGAATAGAATCCAACAAATGCAGTGTATATTTGGGAGCAGAGCCCCAAACATGGGGGTAGTACTTCATCGTTGGTCGAATTTGAGCTTTGTACAGAATTAACAGTTGTTGTGGAGTGTAAAGCTTTCTAGTTCGAAATAATATTCTTAACTTTTGAGAAACTCTCCTTGCTATGCCTGCGACATGTTCAAGCCAAGACATATTTGCTATCCAATTAACGCCCAGTAAATTCAGTGACGATGCTACAGGAATGGAGTGCCCCGCGATAACTATGTCTGGTTCAGCAACGTTAATTTTTTTAGAAAAACTGCCGCCTGAGTTTTTGTAACGTTAAGTTCTACTTAGTTACTGTAACCCCATGATAGAATTTTTTCCAAGTCTTTGTAAAGTTGAACGACCTACTGCTGTCTGCGGATGCATGACTAGCCGATGTTCGAGCATTTGAACCGAATGATGAGATAAGCGTACTGACATCTGCTGTAGATTAGATGAAACAGATCGTTAATGTAAATGAGAAAGAGAGTAGGCGATAGCATGGACCTCTAGGGCACAGCGACGTTGATAGTGAAGGTGTTAGAAAGAAACGCATCGATTGCCACTTGTAAAGAACGCTCTTTGAGGAAACTTGAGAGCCATAAACAGAACCTTTTAGACATACCAGAAAAACGTAATGAGTTAAGCGTATTGGCATCTGCTGTAGATTAGATGACTGGTTCCTTCCAGCAGATCGTTAATTTAAATGAGAAAGAGAGTATTCGATAGCATGGACCTCTAGGGCACAGCGGCGTTCATAGTGAAGGTGTTAGAAAGAAACGCATCGATTGCCTCTTGTAAAGAACGTTCTTTGAGGAAACTTGAGAGTCATAAACAGAACTTTTTAGACATACCAGAAAAACGTAACTTAGCCAACAATCCATCGTGCCAAATACGATCGAATGCCTTGGATAAATCAAGAACAACCGCTCGAGATTCTCCACAGTGTTCAATTGAGTTGTTCTAAACATGTGTTACATAAGTTAGATCTCCTGTTGATCTACGTTTACGAATGCCATATTGATAGTTGCTAATAATATTAAATCCTTCAAGATATTTTAGAAAATGCTGATTGATTGCTTTTTCCATGACTTTCGATATTATTGAAAGCAGTACTTCTGGTGGGTAGTTGTTTGGCAAGATCTTCTTGCCTTTTTTTGGGTATCGGCTGAACTGGGACAATTTAATTCCCAGTATGGCCGCGTAGTGTCACTCGTAATGTAATCGTATCAAAATGACATGAGTATTCCTGTTTGAACAGGTTTAAACTAATACGTGAGTAAATTTCAAGCTGACAGAGCTAGTTAGCTACTGGGAAGTTAATGGATATCTGTGTTTATGCTTTAGTGTTAAAATGGGTGCATTCCCAGCAGGTAGGAAATATTCTCCTCCTGTACAATATGTTGAAAAGTATACTGAAATCTGGTGTTAGTTATTTCGCGCAATTTTTAAGTACTATGGCAGGTATTCCGTCAGCGCCAAAAGCTTTTTTGGTGTCTAGCTTCATTAAGATGCATTTTATGATGTCGGGCATACTTGACTGCACTATGGGAATAGTGGGTGGGGTTTTTCGTTGGAAATCAACAGTAGAATGTTAGGCAAATAGTTTACCCAACAAATTCGCTTTCTCAACAGGTGTTGTTGCAATAGAATTATCTGGCCGTATGAATGGTGGGATAGTGGATTTAGTGAAGTTTTGGCTAACTGCCTTAGTGACTGACCAAAAGGACCTGGATTTGTCGGGCAAGCAAGAAGTTTGTTTCTAATTCATTGGTTGTGTGCCTCCTTGGTTTCGTCGATAATTTCTTTGCATCTGTTCCGGACACGAACAAAGACATTACGATTTATGACGTTAGGATTTTCACGCCATTGTCGGCAGGCAAGATGTTTAGAAGCAACAGCTTCTTTACATTTTTGGTCAAACCAAGGCTTGCTTTTGGAAGGGCATTTCTTCGAAAAAAGGATGTACATAAGTGTTCATACTAACCAAAATAACATCGGAAACCTCCTTAGCTCAGTCAGATGGGTCATCGAGTCGAAAACAAATGTCAAACTAAGGTAAAGGTCGAAAATATTCCATGAGTTTTTCCTATTTAGCAGATCTGTAGTGCCAAATCTTGCGCGGTTTATGCGCCTCTCTGTTACTAATTGGTAGGATAGTCGATGTCGGGAGCAATTTATGGTCGGAAGAACCTAATCACGGATTTACGGTGACAGTGTACATCTGTGGATTGGTGGTTAAAAATAGATCAAGAAGACTGGCGAACTCTCCGTCTCGATCAGGGATCCGTGTTGGCTCGTCAATAAGCTGAGTTAAGTTACAACTGACTGAGAATGATTTAGCCTCACGACCTTGTTCGTCGGCAGTATTTAAATACTTAAGCCAGTTGATGTTGAGGACATTAAAGTCGTCCAGGATGGCAATTTTGGCATTTGGATAGTTAATTTGTAAATGATCGATGGTATCTGCAAGAGAAGTAAGAAGTGTTCTAAAGTTAGTATTACTTGGTGGTCGCTAGAGGCAGGAGATGAACATGGTGGTTTATTAAGTTGTTATTTTTAACCGCATAACATCGAGTTTTGGGGCTCTAGAGCCTCCTCTCATTGACAAGAGAGGACGCTTCTGATAAAAAGATTCCAAAGTTACGCTTAAATCGAGAGTAGAAGTCGTGCCCAGGATAAACAAAGTTGACCGTGTTGGTCGATGAACTAACCTTGGTTTCACAGAGAGCGAGTACATGAGCTTTATTTGCTTGCAGGTGTTGGTACACTGAATTTATGTCCGAGTTTATACCTAGTATGTTGCCAAAATTTATTTTAAAGTTGTGATGTCTTCATGTCGACGCCCCTGAATCAGCTCCCACCCAGAGATCTGAAAGGGAGGCTATTTTACCTCCGGAGTTTTTTGTATCCAGCTGCCTCATCTTGCTATTTAGTTCCATAGTCCGGGGACATCTGCACGAAAAGTTAAGCAAATTCACGCAGGCGGGGCGATTGGGCCGTGGTTTTTAGAAGACTTTTAACAATTTTTTAGATCATTAAGACAGATTTTATGTATATCCACAACTATGAAACTTTTGTACCCCATACTTCTGTAATAGAACCATATGTAAAAAGCTATTAAAAGCCTTGAGGACCAGAAAAAAAACACATACAAGTGTACCCCTGTCTAAAATTTCCAACGTTCCTTTCGCAAAGTCATAAACAACAGAGCGGTTTTCGAAAAAACAATATAAAAAATCAAAAATAGGCCACCAAATATAAAGTATTGTTTAGCTATGTTATAGAAAAGTTTTTTCAAAAAAGTTTAAAAAAAGGTAAAATATTAATTGATCGATTTGTATTCTAAAATATAATGATTATCCTTTTTAAACAAAGGGTCTACGTCTCCAAATGAACAATTCAAAATATTGTTTAGGGGTCTTAGTATACTGTAAATACCTTTTTCCAATAAAGACAGTCGAATTTGTCTTTCTCAGGATTTATTATTTTTTATTTGCTACTGAATTTAGAATCTAGTACAAAATGCTAGTTTTAGTGTTCCGTTGACATTTTTGCTGCTGTTCTGGAAAGATATTTCTCGAAAGTGAAGGACGGACCGGTCCAGAATTACTCTCAAATATTTTGGTTGTAGGTTTTATTTTAAGAGTTGTCCGCCGAATTAAATTCTAAGACTATAATTAGACTGCTTGTTATTTAAGGTACAGCACGATACTTCCGTTTTCAGTATGTTTGGTCTGAGGTGCCAAGTTTTAAAGGATCAGTCGAGTTTGACCCACTCTTCTGTTAGAATGACTCCTCTTGACACAGGTTTAAAAGTACAGGTCAAAATTTGATATGGCTTAATTTTGTCAGGCAGTCTATTTTCGATATTAATATTGTTGAGTAATGCACTTCATTAATTCTAGTTGATTATTTGCAATAATATTGAGAATGTGAAACATTTCATTTTGTAATATTTATGCAGATCTATTATAAAGTTCTAAATATAGATTTTAAGCGATATGCATATGAAGCACGTAACAAATTACTCGAAATATATGATAATTAATATTTTTCTAAATTTATTTTAATACAAAATGCTTTTCATCAGGTTATTAATAATGTATTTTGTATTTTGCTCTAGTAGCGTAAGGAACTATGCACGTATTTTGATTGCCATAAACGTTTTGAAGCTAAACCGCTGCTTGACTTTGATATTTAGTAAAGTTTATTCATTGATATTCCACATCTTCGAAGAAGGGAGCCCCATCGGATACGGGAGGGGGGGGGCAATTCTACTTCAAAGTGAATAGTTAACCCAAGCTTAAAACTCAGTCAAACGAAGAAATCCCGAAACAGAATAGCTGCTCTAGGCACCTGGAATATACAGGGATGGAGGACAAAGAACATCGAAGTCATACAAGTGTTTAAGAAGATGAACATAGATATTTTAGTAATAAGCGAGACGAAGAAAAAGGGAAGTGGAATAGAAGAAGTAGATGAAGTGATGCATTGAGTGGAGTAAAGAAGGAAGAAAGAGCAAAGGCTGGAGTTGGAATATTAGTAAAAAAGAAGTGGAAAAAGAAAATAACATCTTAGGAACCCATCAATGAAAAAATCATAAAACTAAATATAACAATGCTAGGCAAAGACATGGTAATATTAAGAGTATACGGCCCAACAGAAGACAGCACTATAAGAGGAAAAGATAACTTCATGGAAACACTAGAAATAGAAATACAAAAAGTAAAGAAAAACCAGGAATTATAAATAATGGGAGATCTGATTGGGAGAACAGGAAGGAAAACAAAGGACAATATCATAGGACCATTCGGAGAAGACATTACTAACGACAACGGATAGAGACTAATAGAGCTGTGTGAACGAAACGGCCTCAAAATAACAAATGGATTCTACAAACACAAAGACATCCACAAATATACTTGGATGCAAGAAACACGAAACTTAAAATCAATAATAGACTACATTATAATTAAAAACGATACCACTATCAAAATAAAAGACGTAAGAGTAAAGAGAGGGGCAGAATGTGGAACAGACCATAGACCATTAATAGCAAATATGAAAGTACCGTGGTACAAGACAATAAAGCAAAAAGGAACAATAGATAAAGAAAACAGAAATACTAATTAGATAACAGAAAAGCAGACAAAGAAATAAAATACAAAATACACTTACTGCAAGACTAAACGATAAGAGACCTATACAGGCGACGATTAGATAAAAAATTAAATGAATTTAACTACGACAACCTTCAACAGATGTATGACCACATAAAAGAATGCATTAAACAAGCGGCCCTAGAAGCATTAGGTAAACAAGACAACGAGAATAAGAAACATAAAATTAGAATCTGTGAAAAAACCAAAGGATCTATAAAGGAGAAAAAAAGACTATACGAAAAATGGCTGAATACAACATCAGAAGAAGATCTACAGAAATATAAAGAGAAAAATGCAGAAACGGGGAGGATGATAAACAAAGAAAAGAACGAGAGATGGAAAAAATCGTGCGAACATGTAGAACAGTATATAGAAGGAACTAGAAGCACAGAGTCATGGAGAATAATTAAAGCATTAAGGACCAACAATAGAGAGAAGATGTATATAGAGTCCCAGAAAGCTAGTGGGAAGAATATTATAAGAAGCTGCTAACAGAAGACAGACAAGAATTCCAGGAAGAGAACCCTGAAGAAGAACAGAATAAGGAAAAAAAGAGATAGAACTAAGCTATGAAGAAGTAAAGAAGACAATAAAAACACTCAAAAATAATAAATCTGCACGGCCAGGGGGTGTGGTAAATGAAATGATTAAGTACGGGTCTAATAAATTACATCGAATGATGAGAAACATGTTCCACGGAGCGATAAATGGAAAAAAAAATACCAGATGAATGGTCAAAAACCTATATAGTATCTATATTTAAAAAGGGAGACAGCAGAAAATGCAAAAACTAATATCGAGTATGGGACGTTTGTATGGAAAAATTATTAAAAAATATCATAGAGAAAAATATAAAAGGAAAAATTGGAGAAGACCAAGCAGGCTTTACGGCCGGAAAATCATATATAGACCACATATACACTATAAAACAAACAATGGAAAAAAACTGGCAAAGAATAGAGAAGTTCATTTAGCCTTCATAGACATAAGAAAGGCCTATGACTCAGTACCAAGACAAAGATTATGGAACGCAATGAAAGAAATAGGCATTGACAAAGAACTAATATACGCAGTAAAAGCTCTCTACGAAAACAACATAGAGAACATAAAAATAGGACATAAAATAGGGAAGAGACTCCAAACATCAAAAGGCCTATTACAAGGATGCTCTACATGCTCCATACTATTCAAAATATACCTCGAACAAACATTAAAAAAATGGAAGCAAAAATGTAGTGGAATGGGAGTCCCAATACAAGAAGATTACTTATATACTCTAAGTTTCGCAGACGACCAAGTAATCATAGCGCAAGATGAGGAAGACCTCAGTTATATGGTAAGAAAACTGAAAGAAGAATACACTAAAGCAGGATTAGCAATAAACTTTGATAAAACGGAATATTTAACAACAAAGGAGGGAAACGTGGAGATAACGAAACAATAATCAAAGGAACCAATAGATTTAAATATTTAGGAACAATCATTTCAAGAAACGCTACATCAGAAGAAGAGATTAAAGCTAGATTAGGACAAACGCGGACATGCATAAGACAATTAAATTCGATCCTGTGGGACAAGCACGTTACAAAGAAAAACAAAAGACGCATATACAAATTAATAATACAAAGCATAATGACATACGGGTTAGAAACACGGACGATCAACAAAATAAATAAATCTAAAATTACTGCGGTAGAGATGGAACATTGGCGAAGATGTTGTAGAGTGACACGTATGGAGAGAATAACAAATGAAGAAATAAGAAGCAGAATGAACATCAATGAGAACGCAATAAACACCATTGAAGAAAAACGATTAAAATTGTATGGATACAAAAGACTGGGCGAAGATAATAGGTGGATAAAGAAAATAACGGAGTGAAGCCCTATAGGGAGAAGAAAAAGAAGAAGACCCAAACGATCATGGGGAGACGATGTGGACGAGATTATGGAGGACAGGGGTCTAACAGATGGAGACTGAGAAGATAGAAACGGATGGAATCAAAGGCTGAGAGAAGGAACACAGCGTCAGCTGTAGAAAATCCTTGATATATATATATATATATATATATATATATATATATATATATATATATATATATGTGTTGCGCGTGGCTCACAACAAAATGATTTTTAAAAAAACTTTCTTTTTCTTAAACTTTTCTTTATTTTGATTTTATTATTACTTTCACTTTGAAAGATACAAACGTGCTTTTTTTCTTTTTTAAAACTTTGGTCTCCGTTTGAGAACTTTAAAATTTACTGTTATTAGCTCGTTCGGAATTATTTTACTAATTGATTCTTCTCCCGTCGCGTTTTTGGTTTTTATGTTTTGATTTTTGCTTAATTAGCAAAACTGCAAAAGATGACGAAATATGACGAAATATGATGCAATCAGTTAATTTCGGTTTACTGCTAGACGCTGAGTAAGCACATGTGTATCTCTTAACAATGGGTTATTGTTATACATTTTAATACATTGTATGAGGGATTACATTTTAATGGTAAAGTGTCGTTATTTTTATATCTAACAACTCCCCCTTATAAGAAAAAGTTAGGGTTGTGCCGTAACTTTTATAATTAAGTTTAAAATTGATTACAATGTTTGCTTAGTCTTCTCGTATAGGGCTTAGTTCTAGGTCATTTTCGGGTTGATCGTCTTGAGGGTGTATGCTTCCTCTTCTCCTGGGGATGATCCTTTGAAGCCGTTGTCGGATCCCGTCATTGCTTTGTGGGTACTCTATTTGGAGGGTTTGTCTTTTCCTTCTGCATTTACATATACAATATAGAATAACTAAAAAGATAATTATAACAATGGTTAGTATAGTAAACCAGTGGGAATGTTTTGAGATTGGAGATTGGTTCATTAATCTATCGAGTTCTTCTGCGTGCTGGTTAAGTTTGTGTTGTGCAATATTTAGATCCTCGATGTCTAATTTATTTAACTTCAATGGTTTCATTTCGGGTATCTTTATTTTGTCGGGGATGTTTTTGCAACACTCGTAGGGTATTTGTACGGGTTGATTGTCATACTTGACTTCTTTTTCTTTCTCTAGTAAATATCTGGAGTGTATTCTTGTATTTCCAACGTAGGCGTTACATTCGGGTTGCAATTTTAGGATCGTGTTCGTCTTAAGGATTTGAGATTTTGTCTCCCTTATTCCACATTTAATCGTTACGGGCAAGGGTTCTGATACACTGATTAACCATAAGTTATAACCTATTTGTTGGACATTATAATCTCTTGCGATTAAGAGTGACGTTTGACATGTCTCTGGGATTTTCCTCAATTGTCTAAACAGTTGGGCTTCACATATGGCTTCACTGTTTATCGGGTATGGTAGGACATTTGAACATATTTTCTCTTTCAAATGGAGAACTTTACAATTTTCGAGATTTTGGAATGATATGTAAGATAAAGAATCATCGTCTCTCGCGATATATTTTTTATTCGTTGGTAAGGTATGATATAAACCTGTTCTTTCATCTAATATCGGGATTGGATAGAGTCGATATAGAGTATACCTTTCTGGTTCTACCAGAGGGATTTTTAGGACAAAGATTATTTTCTTATCTGACTGATAAGCCTCTAGTTCGATTATGTCGAGATATTCTGGAGTATACGCTGAATAGGGTGGTAAAGGCAAGTTATATTTTGTTAGAGATTTAGATATTTCTTGTAGGGAATTTACTAAATCTATTGGTAATATTATGGAACTGTGTAAGAGTTTGATTCTTGCAAATGTTATGGCATTTATTATGTCATTTAGAGAGTCTTCCAAGAAGATGTAACTCTCCATTAGGGATTCGCAAAGGTTTAAAAATTGAGTCTGTGCCTCGTAAAATGCTAAATCATCTGAAATATCCATAAGAGAAGTGCGTATTAGTTTTATATCGTTATTGAATGTTTCCTCGTCAATTCTTAATTTTTGAATTGTCTCGTTGAAGTTCTTTATTACTGATGTAGTGACTGAGATTTGGTTCTTTAATAGGTTTTCAATTTCTCGTTCATCTCGAGTTACTTTATCGATGCATTCATTGAAATATTCGCCGTCTGAAGCGTCTAAATTTCCGGTTATCGTTTTCCAAATTGTTCCAATACCGTTGAATATTCCGCGTTTCTGTCGGTATTCATAGGGTTTTGTGTTTCCTATTATTATTCGATATTTTGTGTTTACTGCGTTTGATATTTGGTTTAGTAAACTCATATGCGTTTGCACTTCACTTTTAAATGATAGTGTTCGCGGTGTGGGTTCTGAAATTATTTCTGACATGCTGAATATTATTTTCTCGTTATTGCTGATTGTTTCTTTTATTGGTCTTAATTCTTTGTACACTAATAATGTCCATTTTGCATTTGAAATTCTTACTGTTGTTTCTTCATGTAGGAAGATTCCGATTGTGTTGTTGATTGGAGAAAGCGTAAATTGGGCTGACGTTACGCATATTAACCATAAGAATCTGAAACCAAAAATTCTTATTCAAAATATGGTTTCATATGGTCGAAGTTTGTTTTTGTTATTTTCCGTGTTTCGGGGTTCAAGAGTTTTGCTGAGTTATCGAATAACTCAATAATTTCAAAAGGTCCGTTAAATAAATTTTTATCTTTGCTTTTTATTTGGGACTCTTTCATATATACTTTGTCTCCGATTCGGTAGTTGTATTGATTTTCTGAGATATTTTTGTCAAATCTTATTTTTGCTTGGTTCTTGAGATTTTGAGTTTTTTTCTCTCGCTAAATTGTAGTAGTGTTTCATTCTGTTGTTTAGGTCTTGGATATATCTCGTAATCAAGGTTTTCTCATTGTATAGCGTTTCAGGGGGTCTTCCTGACGTATGTCCAAATATTAATTCGTATGGTGTAAATCCGGTTGTTTTTATTCTGTGTGTTGTTATAACATATCACTGCGTAGGGTAATATATTAAAGGGATGTTCATTTGGGTTGTCGATCTTATGTGCTCTGATCATTTCTGCAAGGGTCGCATGAAATCTTTCTAGAGATCCATTTGATTGTGGATGATTTACACTAGAAAAAGTTAGTTTGATATCGTAAAGTTGACAAAGGTCCTTAAATATGTTATTTTCGAATTCTCGGCCTGAGTCACAATGAATCCTGCGTGGTGTTCCGAAGTGTTGGAAGTATATTAATAATGTGTTAACGACTGTTGATGCCTTTTTGTCTGTAAGGGCATATACCTGCGTAAACTTAGTTAGTTCGTCTCTAACTGTAAGAGCATAATTCTGTATGGGGTATTCAAATATGTCGATATTGATTCTTTCGAAGGCTGTTTTTGGTGTCTCCGTTATTACTAAGGGTGTACTCAAGTTTTTCCTACAGATCTTGACTTTCTGGCAAGTTTCGCATTTTCTTATGAAGTCTTCGACATGTTTTGTCAATCCTTTCCAGTTGTATTTAGTTTTAATTCGTCGTATTGTTTCATTTATACCTCTGTGTATATTCATTTTTCCCGAGTGATTGTGACTTATGATAATTGGTATTTCGTCTTCGCTAGGTGTTCTAACGATGTTTTGGCAAATTACGAATTTAATTTCTTCATCCGTGAAGATAAAAGAAATTATCTCTAAGATTGGTAATTCAACATTTGTTTCAATGTAGTATGTTTGCGAGATATCAAGTTCATTTTTACTTTTGTACAATGCATGGAATATTCTTTCAATTACAGTTTCGGGATCGAAAGGTATCGAAATGATAAGATAGTTTCTATTCCGTACCGTTTTACTTGATAGAATGTTTATTTCGTTCGACTTGAAGGTTGGCTTTTCCTCTAGTATGTCTTCGATGATTTTGTAGTGAAGATCCGTTAATTTATCCTGCCAAAAGAATGTTATGATATTTTTATGTCTCTTATCCAGTAAGTGATCGTTTATCGTTTTAAATTTTGAGTAATCTATAATTGATCTAGTTTTATATAGGTTTATGAAGTCATCGTATTTTTCTAAAATTTCTTTATCGTATCCTTCTGATTCTGGTTGGTTTTCTTTCTTTTCCGGTTCGGGTTCTTTGCTCGTTGATGGTTTTGCATCATCATTCATTGCTAGAATTGCAATTTTGGTTTCGAGCTTTGTGCATTCTTTAAAGTGATTTACTTTCAATCTACTGAGCGCGTCTGCATTTTTGTTGATTCTTCCGGGTTTGTATTCTATTTTATAGTCGTATTCTTCGAGTTTTAACCTCCATCTAGCTAATCTGCTTCCGGGGTCTTTTATTGAGAATAGCCATGTTAAGGGTCTATGGTCAGTTATTAGAGTGAATTTTCTTCCATATAGGTATGGTCTAAAATGTTTTACTGCCCATACTATAGCGAGTAATTCACGTTCTATGGTAGAATATCTTGTTTCGGCTCCGCATAGAGTTCTTGATGCGTAACTGATAGGAAGGTCTTTGTTTATCGGTCCTTGTGATAGAATTGCTCCAATTGCAAAGGCTGAAGCATCAGTTGTCAATATAAATCGTTCTTCAAAGTTTGGATAGGTCAATATTGGATCCGTGGTTAACGCTTGTTTTAACCTGTTAAAGGATTCTTTGCATTCATTATCGAAAAGAAATTTTATATCTTTCTCTAAGAGTCTGGTTAGAGGTTTTGCGATTTTTGCAAAGTTGGGTATGAATCTTCTGTAGTATCCGGTTAATCCGAGAAATGACTTTATGTCTTTCTGGGTTTTAGGCTCTGGTATATCTTGTATGCATTGAATTTTATCGGGATTTGGTTTTACTCCGTCTTTCGTTATGACGTGTCCTAGGTAGGCTACTTCCTTCCTTAGGAATTCGCATTTGTCTGGCTGTATCTTGAGATTTGCTTTCCGTAATCGTTGGAATACTTCTTTTAATCTTTTAATGTGCTCGTGTACGGTTGGACTATAGACAATTATATCGTCCATATATACTAGACATCTTTCGTTCTGGATTCCAAGGAGGATGTTATCCATGACTCGTTGGAACGTTGAGGGTGCATTTTTCAGTCCAAAGGGCATGCGTATAAATTCGTAGTGCCCATTGTCAACGCTGAATGCGGTCTTTGGTGTATCTTCAGGTTTAATTTCGATTTGGTGAAAACCTGAGGCTAAGTCTAGAGTAGTGAAATATTCACATTGTCCTAGTTGATCAAGTAAATCTGATATGTTTGGTAGAGGGTACTTGTCATTGATGCTGAGATCGTTCAATTTTCTATAGTCTATCACAACTCTCCATTTTTGTTTTCCAGATGCATCTAATTTCTTTGGTACTATCCATACTGGGGATGACCAGGGTGAAATTGATGGTTGGATTATTCCTTGACGTAACATGTTATTTATTTGCGTCTTTATCTCTTCTTTATGTATCTGGGGGTATCGATATGACTTTGTGAAAACTGGTTTCGAATTATTCGTATCAATTGTATGTTTTATCTCATTGGTAAAGGTTAACTGATCTCCTTCCAAGTAAAATATGTCGGAAAATTCTAACGATAAGTTGATGATCATTTCCGTTTCCTCTTCGTTTAAATGGTCTGTTCTTAGTTGGTTTATTATCAGATTTCTTCGATTTACAAGTTCAGTGTTTGACTCATTAAAATTCAAGATTTGATTTTCTACTGTTTCTTCTAATGGCTCAAGAGTTATATCCGAGAAGTTGATAGTTTTCGGAATTTCATTTGGGTTTATTACTGATGTGAAAAATTCTCCGTATTTATTTATACGTACGAGTGCGTTGGGTATTTTTACGCGTTCTTTTTCCTGTGTTAGAAGTATAGCGTCTGTATTTCTGAGTTTACATTTCAACTTAAAAATTTGTTCGGTCCGTGGTTCGATATTGATTTTATTTTCGAAAGTGTGAAAATTTTGTTCGTTGTGCGCTAATTTTGTTTCTCCGAAAGTTGGGTTTATTTTTTTCGAGGGTTGAACTTTCTTCGAGGGTTGAGTTTAGTTTCTCGAGGGCCAAATTTTCTTCGAGGGTCGAGTTTTCTTCGAGGGTTGAGTTTTCTTCGAGGGTTGAATTTTCTTCGCCGGCTTTAAATAGCGGGATATTTTTGAAATTTGTTTTTTAGGTTTTTCGATTTCAGATCTATGACTGCGTCATAGTGTTCTAAAAAATCAAGGCCTAAGATTCCGTCAAATTCGATGTCGAGATCACAAAGATAAACTTTGTGTGGGTCCTCTAAATTAAAAGGTATGAGAACGGATTCATTTATTAAAATTTTTTGATTCGTTATCCCTTGGATAATTACATTTTCAGGAAAACGTCTGGGGAAGTTCTGAACGGTGTTATATTTTAAGATTGAGATACCAGCTCCGGTGTCGATAAGGAGTTTGAATTGGTTTGTTCGATCTTTGATGTAGTAAAGATTTTTCGAACTAACTGCATTTAGAGAAATCGTTGGTCTGGACTCGGTTGGTTGACAATGTGGTTGTTCAAATTTGCACTGCTGTATTGTGGGTTTACATTCAGAGTTTGAACCTTGTTGATAGTCTCTGTATTCGGGTGTGAACATTCTGGGGGGTGGTCTTTGATTGGGATTGCGAGAAAATTTCCGTTATAAGGGTTCTCATATTCATTATCATAATCGTAATCATAATTATTATTGTTATTAACAGCATAATAACTTTCGTTGTTATGGTATTGATTGTCGAAGTAGCAATTGTCTCCTGGACTATTAGCGGCATAATAGTCTTCTGGATTATAATCATTACTATTATCAGCATAATAGTAGTTTTCTTCGTTGGGGTGTGAATAGTAATGTACCAATCTTGGTGGGTAATTAGGGTTTCGTTGTATTACTGAAGGTCTTTGTGGTTGATATTGATTATTTGGAAGTCTTGGAACGAAGTTTGGTTGTCCACTTGGTTGTTGACCTGTGGTGTTATTCGTAATATTTGATCCTTGTGTTATATTTGGGTTTTGTCTCGGTATAAAATTTGAAGTGGGTCTTTGAATGAAGCTTGAAGTGTTTGGGAATTGTTGTTGGAATTGGCTTCTACATTGATTGGACATGTGACCTAATCTTTGGCATGAAAAGCATTTTGGTATTGGTTGCTTTTTTTGAAATTGCTTTGGCTGTGTTTGGGAAGGTGGTCTTTGAAATTTCTGGTTTTCAAAGTATGATAATTGCGTTTCTCGATGGATGCGAGATTGGGCTTGAAGTAAGGTGTTGGGTTGGCTTGCTCTTATGAGTTGTCCTAATTTGGGTTCTAGACCTGTTAATAATGTGTTTAAGGCCATAGTCTCAATTAGACTTATCTGAGCTGTCTTTTGATCGTTAGTTAGTGGGGACTTTTGGATGTTGGCTAGCATCTTCGCGTTTAGAACTTGGAGTCTGTTATAAAAGTTGATTGCAGTTTCTCCAGGAAGTTGCTTTAATCGTTGAAGATCTTGGATGAGGGATGTGAGATCGCGGGAATCTCCGAAATGAGAATTTAGAAGTATTTTTATATCCTCATACGTTGCTGGATTTCTAGAGCTAATTAATTGAGCTGCTCTTCCTCGTAGTTTATTTCTTATGTGAATTACAAGAAATTTCTTTTGTTCCGTAGCTGCCATATCATATGCATGATCGCACGCTGTTAGAAATGTACCAAGAAATATCTGGTCTCCTTCAAATTCGGGTATTATTGAAAAGATTTCAGATAGCTTGTAGGGCTCGGCTTCTAGGGTTACTCCGGAATTTGAGTTGTTATTTGTCATTTTGAGATGTTAAAAAAATGATATTCGATGTTAGAACAGTTTCTTTATATTAAGAAATGCGTGAGATGGAAATCGTATAGTTGTAAGGTAAACTAGACGGTTTCAATCTAATTTGATGTTAAATGTGCAATTTATGAAGTAAAATTGCGGCAAAAAGAAAAACAAAATAAAATCGTAATGATTCTTACTCTATTCCTCTTCTTAAAAAAAGGTTTTGCATTCTAGGTTATATTGGCCAGGGGTGTCACCAGGTGTTCCTAATCCACCAATATTTCCTAAAACTTGTATCCTTTGGGTTGTTTGCGAAGGCTTTGTTGCTTTTGGTCCGAATGATTTCGTTCCCTTTTTTTCCACTTCTACTTCGGGGTGAGAGTGCTCGGTGGCTTCGTGTTCCGCAAAGCAGGTGAAATCTGGACGAAAATCTGTACGACTGCGCCAATTTTGTTGCGCGTGGCTCACAACAAAATGATTTTTAAAAAAACTTTCTTTTTCTTAAACTTTTCTTTATTTTGATTTTATTATTACTTTCACTTTGAAAGATACAAACGTGCTTTTTTCTTTTTTTAAAACTTTGGTCTCCGTTTGAGAACTTTAAAATTTACTGTTATTAGCTCGTTCGGAATTATTTTACTAATTGATTCTTCTCCCGTCGCGTTTTTGGTTTTTATGTTTTGATTTTTGCTTAATTAGCAAAACTGCAAAAGATGACGAAATATGACGAAATATGATGCAATCAGTTAATTTCGGTTTACTGCTAGACGCTGAGTAAGCACATGTGTATCTCTTAACAATGGGTTATTGTTATACATTTTAATACATTGTATGAGGGATTACATTTTAATGGTAAAGTGTCGTTATTTTTATATCTAACATATATATATTCATTGAACTAATATTTTATTATTTTTTTGCATCAAACCATAGCAGAAGAAAAGAAGAAACTATACTTGGAATATAGAAGTCGACAAAACGATTAAAGCACGAGAAAGTTACGAAAGAATACGATATCGAGTAAACAATACAACCCGACAAATAAAACAAGAACACTGGAAAACAATTCAGAGATA
The DNA here is from genome assembly GCA_019049505.1 of Pachyrhynchus sulphureomaculatus. NCBI lineage: Eukaryota > Metazoa > Arthropoda > Insecta > Coleoptera > Curculionidae > Pachyrhynchus > Pachyrhynchus sulphureomaculatus. Next base: position 50,281,711 of record CM032451.1, on the reverse strand, counting down.
TTGAACATGATATATATGGTGCACAAAAGAGAGTCTGGAACACCCTACACAAATTAAAAAGTGGAGTAAACGAACTTGTGCAAATTGACACAATATTAGTAGACGAATGGACATCATATACTTCCAGCAATTATACATTTATATGAAGAACATCATCCCTTTGGAATGGCTTACCCAGGACTGTGTTTTCCCACCGAGTACAATTTACCGATTTAAGAACAACGTGAATCGCTTTTTCCGCACACGTGTTGCTCCTATAGCGCTTTAGGGACTTCCCTGCAGCACGTGTGCTAGACCCATAAAAAAAAAAACCGAAAATAGACAGAACGCCAACACAGACACAGAGGAAATCAATGACGAAATCCAAAATGCCATAAATATATTGAAAAATAGGAAAGGAATTTTATCGGGCGAGCGACGTAACGGTCGAGGACGTCGCGGGAAATGGCAGCTCGACCAAAACGATGAAGAATTGGCAACTGAAAATGGACCTGCCAAAAGTGATGTGCCGGAGAGTAAGCCGACACCCACCAAGGCGGGAAAATCAAAGCAACGCATGAGTTATACTACAGGAATCAACGAACACACCTTGCGTTGCTATAATAAAATCACATCGCGCGAATCGCATGATTCGCTGGAACATCGAAGAACGGTTGGCGACTTGAGTCTGTTCTACAAGGAAGGATGTAGCCCGCTTAATTCCTCCCAAAGCGGTGCATGTTAGAAATACACGTCGCGCTGGTGCTTCACATCCGTATGAGGTTTAGCTTGTTACTCCGCGTACAACGCTTTTCAAGCAGTCTTTTATATGGAGAACATCATCCCTTTGGAATAATTTGCCCAGCGCTGTGTTTTCCACCGAGTACAATTTACAGCGTTTCAAGAACAACGTGAATCGCTTTTTCCGCACACGTGTTGCTCCTATAGCGCTTTAGGGACTTCTCCGCAGTACGCGTGCTAGACTCATAAAAAAAAAAAAAACACCGAAGATAGACAGGACGCCAACACAGACATAGAGGAAATCAGTGACGAAGCAGTACGTCTGATGACACGTAAGGAAATCCAAAATGCCATAAATATATTGAAAAATAGGAAAAAAAATATTAAAATCTAGACGTTCTCAGATATAACGCGAAGGTTTTTATCAAGTAAACAATTTTCCTTAGCCGATACCGATATCAGGCTTGACAGGGTTATAAAAAAGAGAATTCTTTACCCTGTGCAGTTCAGAGAATTTGATAGCAATGTTCGTTTCTGAATAACAGTGTTTAAATTTTTTATTTATTTTAAAATTTCGACGAAGCGAGCTAATTAAATACGGGGGCGAAATACTACAAGAGAAACTGCTGAAACCGTTCAACAAAATCGTGATACAGCAATCAGTACCAGAGGAATAGAAGACAAGCATAACCATCCCGCTTTTTAAAAAAAGTGGTAAAAGCATACCCTCCAACTACCGAGGGATAACTCTACTTAGTTCAGTAATGAAGCTGTTGACCAGAATCATAGCAGACATGATATCAGACAAAATACTTATAAATAAGCAACAACAGGGATTCAGAAAAAAACGATCCACTGTAGACGCAATATACATACTCCGATAAATCGCGGATACAATATACCTGCATATATCTGCTTTGTGGACCTGACAAAAGCGTTGGACAAAGTAATGTTACAAAACATTATCCCTCCCAAGAAAACATATACCTAAAAACATCATAAAAATAATACAAAAATTAAACATGAACACCAGTACAAAGATAAAAACGCACACGAGGATCAGTAGAGAAATCTCGACGAACTCGGGCATTCGGTAGGGCGACAGTCTTAGCCCTCTACTCTTTAACTTAATAATGGAATTCTTAATAAACGCTGTACTAAGCAGAGAAGAAGGTTATAGGCTGGGTGGTCAAAAGATTAAAATAATACGCTACGCAGACGACGCCGCCATCATTACTGAATCCGAAGATGATTTGCAGAGACTAGTATATGCATTTGAACAAATGGCTGCCGCAACTAACATGGAGATATCTGTAACAAAAGCAAAGTGCATGACTATATCGAGACAGCCATTAAGATGCAAAATAGCCATCAATAACAAATCTATAACCAACGACGTAAGACAACTGACTAACAAAGCAGCAAGAATATCAGGTGGTCTGAAGCACAGCATATGGAACAACAGGCAGATGACAACGGAATGTAAGGTCAGAATATACAAAACTTGCATACGATCTCTAATGACATATGCAGGTGAAACAAGAGCCGATACAGTAAAAACTAAAAGAATGATGAGGACTACAGAGATGAAAACATTAAGAACCATCGCAGGGTACACACTACTGGACAAGAAAAGAAACACTTACATCAGAGAGAAGAACAAAACCAAAGACGTCGTTAGATGGATCCACCAGAGACGCAGAGAATGGAACGAGCACATTACACCTATGGCAGATGATAGAATGGTGAAAGTAACCAGAGATCACAAACCACCGGGAACAAGACCTCCAGGACGACTACCTAAACGCTGGAGGGATAGCTGGCAGTCCGTATAGCAAGAGCAATGAAGACTGTCAGAATGGTGTTGAAGCTAACAAGCAATCTGCTTATAAAGAAGATGAAGAAGAATAAAAGTAAAAAAAAATAGGTTTTTTGAAAATATAAAAACTGGAAATCTATATCAAGAAATGTAATAAAATGAGGTTCAAAATTATATTTTTGCAGTTATCTCTTGTTTATCGCCGAACGTAATGAATTAAGCAGAAACAAAACTAATGATTGATAAACTTTTAAATGCATTAACGTAAGCTTTTGTTTAACACACTTTTTTAATTAAAAAACGGATCGTATTCGTCCAGAAATTATCCTCTCGATTTGTACGTTTCGTCACATTGCAGGATTGCTAGTTCAAGAAAAACATAGTTTCCATTTTCCACCGGTCTGTCACTGTTGGTATTCGTCTTCTTCAAGGGCGTTTTGGGCGTTGGTTAGTAACATGGCAATCTTGACTTTATTGACGTCTCCTCGAAACAATTGAACAGACGTAAGTTCGAACTACTGTCTCAAGTTATATAGCCAAGAATGACTTCCCCTCCCTGGACCTCGTTTGCTATCTATCTTTTCCTGTATTATTAGCTGCAAGAGATGGTATTTAATATGTCTCATGACGTAGCCAAGATATTCAAGCTTACGCCCTTCAATTGCGAGGGCGATTTCTTTGTCATTGCCTATTCGTCAAAGAACTTCAAAGTTGGAGATACAGTCAATCCAAAAAGTAACTAATTAATTGAAACTATGAGAAAACATGTTTAAATTAATATTTGAAACTTAACCGACGAGGATTAGTATTAAAAATAACATTTTATTTAGAAGTTACATCATTGTTATGAAAATGTAAACAAAATTAATGTCAAAAAAGTCTTTATACACTCAAGAACTGCATTAAAAAAAAAACAAGTTATAATCAGCCACATTTTATCAAGCTATCTACTACTCCCTAAACAAATGAATAATTTTCGGCCATACTTTATAATCTGTCACTTATTGCTAGTAATTTTGCAGTAGGTTTTTAAAGTTGTTTTAGCAATAAGCGAGAGATATTGTGAAATTCCATTTCAAAGTTCGAAAGATCATAATTGATTTGAGGAAAGACGGAAAATTGTACAGAAATATAGGAAAAATGGTTAAAAAGTCGCATGCTACTGTTCAGTACATTGTAAACCAGTATAAATCAACGGGTAAAATTCGACTACAAGAAACTGACTCCACGTAAAGAAGCCAGTATTGTTAGACAAATAATTATGGAACCCAAGAAAAGTACACGAAAATTAAAAGAAGAAGTAAGGGAACTATTTTCGAAAAATGTTTGTTCACAAACAGTGAGAAATTGTGAGGGGTATGCAGCCAGGAAGAAGCTGTTAATTTCGGAAGCTAATCGCAAAAAGCGGTTAGCTTTTGCTGGGAAATACGTTACTAAACCTCCTGAATTTTGGGAATCCGTAATCTTTAGCGATGAAACTAAAATTAACATTTTTGGGTCTGATGGCAGAACTAGAGTATGGAGGAAGAAGAATACCGCATTCGATATTAAAATCATTTGTTCCACGCTGGCACAAGGGGGTGGCAGTGTTCTGCTTTAGGGATGGATATCCGCTGGAGGGATTGGAAATTTACATTTTTTTTTTATGGGTCTAGCACACGTGCTACAGAGAAGTCCCTAAAGCGCTACCGGAGCGACACGTGTGCGGAGAAAGCGATTCACGTTGTTCTTGAATCGCTGTAGATTGTACTCGGTGGGAAACACAGTCCTGGGCAAATTATTCTAAAGGGATGATGTTCTCCATATAAAAGACTGCTTGAAGAGTGTTGTACGAGGAGTAACAAGCTGAACCTCATACGGATGTGAAGAATTAGCGCGACGTGTACTTCTAACATTCACCGCTCTGGGAGGAATTAAGCGGGCCACATCCTTCGAACACTTTCCATGAAAGTACTTGTAGAATAGGCTCAAGTCGCCAGCAACGTTAACTTTTTTAGAAAAAACTGCCGCCTGGGTTTTCATAGCGTTAAATTCCACTTGGTTACTGTCACCCCAAGATAGAATTTCTTCCAGGTCTTTGTTAAGTTGAATGACTTCCTGCTGTCTGCGGATATTCGTCTGAGTAGCCGATGTCCGAGCGTTCAAAGTGAATGAAGAGATAAGTGTATTGTCATCTGCAAAGCTGTAGATTGGATTCTCGGTCTTTTCCAGTAGATCGTTAATGTAAATGAGAAAGAGAGTAGGAGACAGTATGGAGTCTTGGGGTACACCGGCGTTGATAGTGAAGGTGTTAGAAAGAAATCCGTCGACTGCCACTCGTAAAGAACGCTGTTTGAGGAAACATGAGAGCCACAAACAGAACCTTTCAGACATACCATAAGAACGTAGCTTAGCCAACAGCCCATCGTGCCAAACACGGTCGAATGCCTTGGATATGTCAAGAGCAACCGCTCGAGATTCTCCAAAGTGTTCAATTGCGTTGTTCCAAACATGTGTTACCTAAGTCAGGAGATCTCCTGTTGATCTATTTTTACGAAAGCCATATTGGTGATCGCAAATAATGTTGAATCCTTCAAGATATTTTAGAAGATGCTGATTGATAGCTTTTTCCATGACTTTCAAAATTATTGAAAGCAGTGCGGTTGGTCGGTAGTTATTTGGCAAGGTCTTCTTGCCTTTTTTAGGTATTGGCTGAACTGTAGCACATTTCCAGCAGGAAGGAACTATTCCCTTTCTGTAGGATAGGTTGAAAAGTCTACAGAAAACTGGTGTTAGTTCCCTCGCACAGTTTTCAAGAACTATGGCAGGTATTCCGTCAGGGCCAGAAGCCTTGTTGGTGTTTAGCTTCATCAGTATACGCTTTATGACGTCTGAAGACAACATCGGGCATCCTTGACTGCACTATGGGAATAGTAGGTGGTGTTTTTCCTTGGAAATCGACAGTAGAATGTGAAGCAAAGAGTTCAGCCAACAAGTTCGCTTTCTCAACAGGTGTCGTTGCAATAGAATTATCTGGCCGTGTGAGTGGTGGTATGGTGGATTTGGTGAAATTTTGACTAACTGCCTTAGCGACCGACCAAAAAGACCTGGAATTTTCGGGACAAGCGAGAAGTTTGTTTCTAATCCGTTGATTGTGTACCTCCTTGGTTTTGTCGATAACCTCTTTGTATCTGTTTCTGGCACGAACAAATGTGTTACGATTTATGGTGTTAGGATTTTCATGCCATTGTCGGTATGCAAGGTGTTTAGAAGCAACAGCTTCTTTGCATTTTCGGTCAAACCAAAGCTTGCCGTTGGGAGGGCATTTCTTCGAAAAAGGGATGTAAGCCTCCATACCGGCCAAAGTAACATCGCAAACCTCCCTGGCGCAGTCAGATGGGTCGTCGGATCGAAAACAAACGCCTAACCAAGGGAAAGTTCGAAAATATTCCATGAGATCTTCCCATTTAGCAGACTTATAGTGCCAAATCTTGCGCGGTTTAGGCGTCTCTCTCTCACTGATTGGTAGAATACTCGATGTCGAAAGTAGTTTAGGGTCGGAAGAACCTAACGGCGGATTTACGCTGACCGTGTAAATGTCCGGATTGGTGGTTAAAAACAGATCAAGAAGACTGGCGAACTCTCCGTCTCGATCAGGGATCCGTGTTGGTTCGTCAATAAGCTGTGTTAAGCCACAATTGATTGAAAATGATTCGGCTTCACGACCTTGTTCGTCGGTAGTATTTGAGTATTTAAGCCAGTTGATGTTGTGAACATTAAAGTCGCCCAGGATCGCAATTTCGGCATTTGGATAGTTAATTTGTAAATGATCGATGGTGTCTGCAAGAGAAGCGAAAAGTGTTCTAAAGTTAGTATCACTTGGTGGTCGGTATAGGATACAGATGAACCTTGTGGTTGGTTGAGTCGTTATTTTTAACCACATAACATCAAAGTTTGGGGGCTCCAGAGCCTCTTCTCGTTGGCAAGAGACATAAAGACAGATTCCAAAGTTACGCCTAAATCGGGAATAGAAGTCGTACCCAGGATAAAGATAGTTTACTGTGCTGGTCGATGAACTGACCTTAGTTTCACAGAGCGCGAGTACATGAGGTTTGTTTGATTGCAGATGTTGGTGCACTGAATTTATGTTCGTGTTTAAACCTCGTATGTTGCAAAAATCCATTTTGAAATTCTGATCTCTGCATGTCGACGCCCCTGAACCAGCCCCCACCCGGAGATCCGAACGGGGGGCTATTTTACCTCCGGAATTTTTTGTATCCAGGTGCCTCATCATGCTATTTGGTCCCACAGTCCGGGACATCGGCACAGCCACGAAACGTTAAGCAACTTCACGCAGCCTAAGCCGATGCGATGGTATCACACCAGGCGATGCTGGTGGGATCTGGGCATCTACCATCTAGATTGTTCTTTAAGTCGCCTCCTACGACAAGCAGAACATACCGGTGAAGATATTCTATCCCGCTCCCCCATGGGGTCCTGCTCCCCCACGGGGGATACCATTTTGTTAATGGCACCACGGATCAGCATGTTTATCTGAACATTTTGAGAGAGAATTTAAGAAAAAGTGTCCAAAAATTAGCACTCGAGGAAAGATACATTTTTCAACAGGACAATGATCCGAAACATACCGTAAACTTGGTGCGAGAATGGATGATCCATAATGTTCGACAGTAGCTTCATACACCTTCGCAAGCATCCGATGTTAACCTTAACGAGCATTTATGGGAGGAACTTAAACGGCGCGTTCGCAAACATAATGTTTGAAATAGACAAGAATTAAAAAACAGAATATTGAACAAATGGGAGGACATGCCAGCAGAAGTTACTAGAAAGCTGGCAAGCATAACAAAAAGGTTACAGGAGATTATCAAAGCCAACGGCGGTCCCACTAAATATTAGTTTAAACGAAGTTGTTATTTTCCGTTAAACTCCGTCAAATTGTTATTGGTAATTGTTAAGTGTATGGAGACTTCTTTGACAATAATTTGATTTACATTTTTATAACAATGATGTAACTTCTAAATAAAATGTTCCGTAGTTGTTTTTAATACTAATCCTCGTTGGTTAAGTTTCAAATATTAATTTAAACATGTTTTCTCATAGTACCAATTAATTAGTAAAACATAACAGAAAAATAGCTAACTAACTGTATATTCGGTCCACGAAATCTTCAGAATGCTGCGGTACACCCACATCTCAAAGGCTTCAACTTTTTTCATTAGTGTTTCCATCATCGTCCATATAGCAAAACAGGGAATACGTAGCATTTCGATAATCTAAATTTTAATCGGAGTGACAAATTATATGTAAATAGTCTTCTCATACCATTAAAAGGTGTTCGAGCTTTTTCGATTCTTGATTTTATTTCGATAGATTCGCCCCACTTTACATTAACCACTGTCCCCAAGTATATATAAGAATCCACCGGCTTGATTATTTGACTATTTAACTGAAGCTGTCTTGCTGCTTGGTAAGATTTGAGTTTTAGATATGTTTAGGTGGAGATTATTCTCTTCGCTAACTCTTTGCATCCTTTCAACAAGATCTTGAAGTTCATCGATGTTACTAGCCAGCAAGGTGGTATCATTGGCGTATTTTATGTTATTAATTATCTCACCATTTATTTTGATGTCTTTGTCAATTCCCTCTGGTACTTGGTTAAATACTTCCTCGGAATACATATTAAAGAAATAATATACAACTCTGCCGTATGCCTTCTTTGATTTTAACATTGTCACAGTAGGATTTATCTATTCTTATGTTAGCCGATTGTCCCCAATACAGATTTGCTATGATACGAATATCTTTGCCATCAATATCAGTTTTTTGAAGAATTTCTATTAGCCGTTCGTGTCTGACGTTCTCAACTGCTCTGGTGAGGTCCAAACACATAGGAATGCATCTTTGTTCATATCCCTGCAGCGTTGGATGAGCACTTGTAAGCTAAAAATAGCTTCTCGTGTATCGAGGGTATTACGAAAGTGTGATAGAATGGGTTTCTTTATTTCAGATTTCATAATGGGGGATCCTGTGTCTGTATTACGTGTTGACGGCTTGTTAAGTCGATCTGAGGCAAAAAGCGTATCAATGTACAGTTTCTATGCAAGAATTTCTACAGGCTCTGAGATGAGATTTTTTATTTGAGCTGTTGGGTTGTAGTTCCTTTTATTGGTCATTGCTTTTATTTCTTTATGTATTTTACAGTTATTATAACATATTTTATTTCATATTATTCGATTTTATCGCATTTTTCAGCAAACTACTTTTCTTTGGCTTCTAGTTTTTTTCCTTATCTTGTTATGAATTGACAGATACTTATCTGTGTTTTTATTTTTTTACATCTCTCTTCTCTTTCATCTTATTAATAATCTTTTCTGTTACCCCACCTTTTTAGCTTGATCGCATTTTAATAAAGTTGGACTTGCGCAATCAGTGTGCCGTATCATGATTTCCTTTAAAATAAAAAAATTGTTACGGAGGTATAAAATGATCAGTGACTTGACAAAATATACCCCATATGAAGATCTCGGATTTAGACACAAATTTGTTTGTCATGGCTAAAAAAACTTTCTACAACATGAACATTCCAGAAAATATATGGTAAAATATCCCATAATCATTATTTTAAATCCTTGCTGTTTATACTTTTCTCTATATAGTGAATAACACGTTTTATTAAACAGGACGGAGGGCTTGTATAAAACGTACGAAACAAATCAAATAAGACAAAAAAGTTCCTGACATATATATATATATATATATATATATATATATATATATCTTAAGATCTAATATGTATTTTTACGTTTTTTCTTAGTTAATAATATATAATAGTTATAGCATCTTAGCTACCTAATAGCCAATAAATCAGTCTAGCTCAATCTAGAATCTGACAATAAAAGTGTAAAACAAATATTTACTACCTAAATATTTGTTTAATTATAAACCAATAAAATAAAATTATTTTATCTCGGTGTCTATTCGTTGGTCATCAGTGTGTGTGAAAAGTACATTAAAAAACCTCCACCATATTGTCAAGGAAAATAGTTTTTTTTATTCCAGATAAATTATCAAGTATAATGCACTCGTAATATTTTCAATCTAAATTTTATGGAGAATATTTCAGAATTTTTAAAAAAAATTTTGCTAGTTACTTTTCGAGATAAGAGGGGCAGCGATTTTTGGCTATTTTTTAAAAAGTAATAGGAAGAAAAGTTTGCGCGAGTACTACTTCATAGATATTTTTGAACTTGTATTCTCATAAGCATTCATTTGACATCTTACCCAATGACTTTAGAAAAAAAAAATTTTTTACTTTCCGTTACGAGCTTAAGTCAAAATTTAACTTCCAAAGCTACTCGGCTCTGATTGGGCCGTCAATTCCTATATTTGCACCAAATTTCAACTTTCTATGTCAAACAGTTTCGGAGAAAATCGGGTGTGACAGACAGACACCGAAGTGATTCTATAATTGTATCGTACGAAAGACTAACAACATCAATAATATATATCACAGCTATAAAACAATAAAAATACTTTCTTCAAAACTAATCAAACTCGTAAAGTCACTCTCTCTAGGTTGGAATCCCTGACCACTCTTGTGTCCCCACATGCAATGTTATGCCACCCTAATCAAAGAAAAGAGGAATAACCTATATGTTCTTGACATATTTAATATTTTTATTTAGTTAATAGAGAGGAAATAGCTTTTTCCCAAATTAATCAAATAGAAATCATACATAAAATTACGTTTTATCTTCTTAAAAATGTTTTACGAATTCAATATTCAAAAGGTAGGCTATCTCTTTATCCACCTCTACTTTTAAATCAATTTCATTTTTGAAATTGACTGATAAACTTTGACCTTACTTAAATGAACGGTAGATTTAAATTTTTAATACTCTATCATTTTCCAAGAAATGTGATTTTTGCTTTTACTAACGAGCGGTGTTTCTTCTGTGCTTGAACTGGCTGTCAAGTGACAATAGGGACAGGTCCGTAAAAATGGCATAAGATTTGAAATTATATTTAATTAAATTCATAAGATACATAACTCTAATATGCCCTGGGGGTTAAAACGTTCTGTATTTTAAAAACCGTTTTAAATTTGTTATTTTCTGTATATTGAGAAATTTTACACTTTTGGTCTTGTGTAATGACACTTTAACAAACCACTTTAACGTCTTATTTACATATTTTTTACTTTTAAAAAATTATATTTAAAAAGTAAAAAATTACTAACACGTTTAAAATTATCACATCCATCCTTTCTATCACGAAGTTTTACTCGTATATGGTAAAGCAAAGATCATTTTTCTTAAAGTTGAAAACGGTTTTTCATTTTTTAAAAAACGGCAAAAGAAAAATGGTGCCGAATACACGTCCCGCTTATCTTCATATTTTCCATAAAATACAGCCTAATTTGTTTTCGCGGTAGACTATTTTTAAGAAATATTAGTTCTTCCAAAATTCATTTTACAAACGTTTAATAAATTATGCTAATTAGGCAAATATACTTAGAAAAATGCTTTGCTTTTGCTCATTCGAATCGTTAAGAGGACCGTTTCTAGCAGAAAAATCGTTTTTGTGTACTGTGCTGGAAAACTCTTCCTGTCTGAACAATATTTTGTTCAGAAAATATACAATTTTTCATACAATTTTACCAGACAGTATTGTGTCGTAACATAGGAATAACAGCCCTGGCTTTTTAACGCCATTTATGAGGCCAGAATACTTCCGACTGATTAGCTGAAATCGACATTTGTTATAATATGATGATGATGAACAATTAGTCTCATGAGCTATGCTTTAAAAATATTTTTGAGTGATGCATGAGAGGATATATAATAAGCTTGAAGAAAAAATTGGTTTAGTTTTCGAAATGGATTAGGAACTAGAGAGGCATTGTTTAGTATCCAAGTGTTGATTCAGAGATGTCACGATGTCAACCAGGATGTGTTCCAAGGTAGGCCACGAAAAACTTCTAGAGATTTTAAAAACGGACGGTATAGATGACGAAGATTTTCGTATCATCGTCAATGTGTTCTGGCATCAGACAGCTGAAGTACGGTTGAAGGATGAAATTAAAATCAGGCGAGGAGTGCGTCAAAGTTGTATTCTATCGCCCTTGTTGTTCAACCTCTATTCGGAGGTGATGTTTAATGAAGTAATTCATTGGTACCACTGAAGGAATCAACATCAATGGGGTTAACATAAAAAACACCGGATACGCCGATGATACATTCATTATTACTAATAATGAAAATGATCTACAAAAACTTACAGATAAAATATCTGACACAGTTTGGTTTAAGACTCAACGCAAATAAAACAAAATATATGATTATAAGCAAAGAATCTAATATTCAGTATGGTTGTATTACAGTCAGTGGCACAAAGATAGAGAGAGTTAATAAATTCGGTTCGGAATTTCGGTAGCAACATCAACGCCCACTGGGACCCGACTGCAGAAGTCAAAATTCGAATAGGGAAGGCCCGAGCTGCATTTATTGTGTCGTAGTAGTATCTTCTTCTTATTTCTTCTTCCTACGTTAGGACCATGTCCTGTGTTCACTTCAAAGGTTTCCCAGAAACAATTGCGATGATGAAGACCAGCTCTCATACCATCTTATTGGTGGTCTTCCAAGCGGTCGAGGTGTGTTTGATCGCTTCTCTTTTGCAACCTTAGCCAATCGGTCATTTGGCATTCTGTCTACATGGTCTCTCCATTCTCTTCTCCTATTCCTTGCCCATCTCACCACATCCTGTATTTCACACATTTCCCTTATTTCTTCACATCTCTTCCGGTCAAATAAGGTATGTCCTGTTATCGATCTAAGTGTCCGCATTTCTGTTGTTCTTAGGAGTCGTTTTGTTATTGTGTTCTCCGCTCTGGTTTCTATCGCGTACGTCATGATCGGTCTTACGCATGTTTTGTACATTCTTACTTTGCTCCTGGTGCTCATATATTTGTTTCTCTAAATTATATCTCTTAAGTATCCTGATATTAATGATGCCTTTGTTGTTTGAGTTTTTACTTCCTCCTTAAGGTTCCTGGTACTTGTTTGCCCCTAGATATCTGATGGACATCACTTGTTCTACACTCTGATCATAAATCGCGAGTTTGCATCTTTTCGGTTCTTTAGATATTGTAAGGGATTTTGTTTTCTTTACAGATATTTGCATATTAGACACTTCTGCTGTTTGTTGGAACTTATGTAGGAGTCTCTGTAAGTTATCTTCGTCTTCTGATATGATTACTGCATCATCGGCGTAGCATATTATTTTTATTTCTTTGTCTTCCAATCGATATCCTCTCCCAGTTTTCTTTACTTCGTTTATTATTTCATCCATTATGACGTTAAATAAGATTGGGCTTAGGCTATCTCCTTGTCTGATTCCGGTTGTCATAGGTATTTTATTGCTTAATTTATTTGCCACTCTTACATATGTGTGGTTGTTGATGTTAAACTCTTCGATAGTTTTTATTATATTCGGGTGAATTCCCCTTTTTTGTAGTAGGGTTATGACATCAGTTAACCGTACCCTATCGAATGCCTGGGTAAGATCAATGAAACACATAAAGGCTATATTATTAAACTCTATGGCTTTTTCGGTAATTTGGCGGATTATAAATATGGCGTCTATAGTAGACCTGTTCTTTCTGAATCCTTGCTGTTCTTCACAGATTCCGGTTAACATTATTTCTTCTGCTAAAATTTTAGTGAACAATTTTAGTACCGGACTCAATAAGCTGATACCTCAATACTTTTTTGGATCTGTCCTTTCTCCTTTTTTGAAAATTGGTATCAAGATGCTTTCTTTCCATTCGGATGGTATAATCTTAGCTGTGAGTATTTTGTTAAAGAAAATCTGTAATTCTTCTAGTAATTTATCACCTCCATATTTGATCATTTCGTTCTTAATTTCGTCCATGCCCGGGGCTTTTCTGTTTTTTTAGTTTCGCTGCCATGTGCTGTATTTGATTCAAGGAAATGGTCCTATTTGGTTGGGCAACATTTTCATCTTCATGCTGTATTTCCTATGTTAATGAATTGATTTCTGATGGACTACAGAGTTTTTCGAAATATCTTTCCCATTCTTCCACCGTAATTTTTGTATTTTATATATACTCATTGTATGTACTCATTTATTGGTTTTTTTTTTATTTCTCAGTAGATTCCATATTTTTTTTTGTCCTCCGTACAGATCATGTTCCATATCGTTCGAAAATTTCGCCCAATGCTCTCTTTTGATTCTCTGGATATTCTCGTTGACCCTGTTTTTTACATTTTTATAATCATTGTATGTTATAGCATTGGATCTGTATTGTAGGTACGATTTTCTTTTTTCTTCAGCTAATGTCTTAACTTCTTGTTTGAACCAAGGCTTTGTGTTTGTAGTAGTATCTGTCATGCAAACTTTGGTAAACAAAAAAATTACTTAGCGGTTACGTGTCTTATTAGTTACTTAAAGCGCAGGGATATACCCTATGATTGTTCGATATACACCAATATTGAAACCCTTTTTTAAAAAAAGTGGTTGAGTTTTTGATTTACTCGTATATTGTCTTGTTGGCTGATGTTTTCGGTAACTCTTAACCCATAGTATCTTCTGTCAATTTTAAATTCGTTTAAAAGCATGATTTGATGAATATGCCAGCGCTCTAACTCGCTTTTTTGAAAAGTTGGGCAAAAATGTTAAATACAAAACTTTTTTATCCAACTCCTAAAGATATTTTTTCGGAGTTATTTTTTTAATTATGATGTAATCCATTAATTTAATATTGTGACAAGATTTCTCAATTATTGTAGATATGATATTACGCTCAAATTGCAGTTTCACAAAATGCAGCAATAAACGTTTTCGTCAGTAAATCATTTTTTAAGTTAGTTACCTGATAGTAAATGTTTGACACAAGCTAGCTTTAACTTTTTTTCTTGATTTGATTTACTTAATTTCAAATATCAATAATTCCAAAACAGTTCAAATTAGACATATAATATCTAGAATTTTTAGTAGGACTCAAAATAAAATAACATACCAGGTGTACAACTATGAAATGGTGATTTTTTTCTAAAAAAACCATCGCTTGTTATACATTTTTCCCATCTTCCGAGCAATTTGTGAATACCACGCCAGTAAAAATCTTTCCCTTTTGCTGCGAACCCTTCATCGAGCCATTTTTTCACATCTTTGTACGAACCAAAGCGCTGCTCAGCAAGTGCGTGACCCATCGATGCAAACAAGTAATAATCGGAAGGAGCTAAGTCTGGTGAGTAAGCCGCATGGGGTAGAACTCCCAGCTGAGTGCTTCCAACGTATCGCGAACTGGTTTTGTCGTATGTAAAGGAGCATTGTCATGAAGAAAAATGACTTTGTGTTACCTCTTTCGGTATTCTGGCCTTTTTTCAAGCAGCTAACGGTTCAAATCGGTCAGTTGTTGTTGGTAACGTTTAGTACTAACCGTTTCCCCAGGTTTTAGCAGCTCATAATAGACCACGCCCCTCTGGTCGATGTGGATGGTGCGCCTGGGTCTACCCATGATTCTCAATGTAAATTCCCCTGTAACTATACGATGCAAAAACGACTTCCTTTTATACCGAGCGAACAAAATGTCACACGTGTTTTTGCGTTTTTCCATTTGCCTGTCGTTCAACTCATGTGGTACCCATCTACCGGTCTTCTGAATCTTTCCCATCTCTTGTAGCCGATTGGAAACAGCTTGTTGTGTTTGCGAATCATCTTCGTCCAACAATGCTTGCAATTCCACATATTCGTATTTTTTTGGCGGTTTCCACGTTCCTTGTCTGCAACATCGAAGTCACCACTTTTGAAACGCCTAAACCATTGTTCACACGTATCTTGCGATGGAGCATGTTCACAATAAGCTTCTCGAAGTAATTGGTATGATTCAACAGCAGTTTTCTTTAAATGAAAACAAAAAATTAATGCTGCCCGCGAATGCTCTTTGTTCGGTATAAATTTCGACATATTGAACACAACAACACAACACTATGCACACACTTTTCCAATTTATCACTCGTGCTCGTCTGACACTTGTTGATGACACAACAAAATGGTGCAGTGTGAAATCTTTATAGCACAAACTGCACTGGTGCACCATCTGTTGTCTGAAATCAGCATTTCATACTTGTACACCTGGTACAGGGGTTTTCATTTTAAAAAAATTAAGTTGGCGTAATTTCTTCGAACTGACGGTTCAAAACATTTTATTGTCAACATCAGCATGTGCGCCGTATAACACTCGATAATTTTTATCTAAACAATTTTTTGATGCACTGATTAATAAATGCTGTGGAATCATTATTCCATAGATATGGGGCACCCTGTATATATATTTCCGGTCCCCGAACGTATCTAAATACTTTTAAATTTTTTCTGTTTAAAAAAATATTTCTTTACTTCTTGTATTAATTTGTACGAATGTACCAAAAATTTTGAATCTTCCAGAACTTCGTTTATGTTGTCGTCAAGTTAAAATTACTTATCTGTGTCAACAACGTATAATGGATGAGGAAAGGGAGTTAGAAGGGTGGTTTCGTGTATATTGTGTTATAGGACTTCTTTCGGAGTTTTCTGAGTCAAGGAATGGAAATGCTACATTATTTTTTCTTTATTTTTTGTGTTAACGATGGTAGAAGGTGAGAGGGATGTTGATCAATAAATTGTAGAGTTTCAGTATTATAATGAGAATTTTTCCTGGTTTTTGGTTAGGATATAAAAGATATATGCGGTGAAAGGGATGGGGAAGCGGGTTAGAAGGGTCATAATATACTTTTATTTCAGTGTTCTTGTTTTTTCTATATCGGCGGTCTGTCTATCGGATTATCTATCAGTCTGTTAGCCTGTTGGTACCATAATTTTCGAACGAAATGATATTACAATACTTAAAATAGGGATGCCAGCTATAGTGGAAGGAGCAAGCCTTGATATGTTTTCTGGTTTTATTAGTATTAAAGACATTTACTTTCTTTTTACTTGAGAAAATCAAATTTAATATTCATTTTTTGTAAAACGCAAGAAAAAGCACTCTCTCCTCTGGTGAAATGTTTAAGGAACTAAATTTCCAAAGACCATGGTTATGCTCTGTACCTCTACCGTGCTCATTCTGGTCGATTTATTGGTTCAATAAGCCATACAAATTTGATCTCCCTAATGAGAGACCCTGCATTATGACATTTAAAAAAGGAATGAAAAATACATTATATTTTCCAAACGTATACCAGGTGTACAAGTATGAAATGCGGATTTTTTTTCTAAAAAAACATGTTAAATTCGGAATAATGATAAAAGGTGCTTTATTCAAAGTATGCTCCATCGCTTGTTATACATTTTTCCCATCTTTCGGACAATTTGTGAATACCACGCCAGTAAAAATCTTGCCCTTTTGCTGCGAACCATTCATCGAGCCATTTTTTCATATCTTCGTACGAACCAAAGCGCTGCTCAGCAAGTGCGTGACCCATCGAGGCAAACAAGTGGTAATCGGAAGGAGCCAAGTCTGGTGAGTAAGCCGCATGGGATAGAACTTCCCAGCTGAGTGCTTCCAACGTGTCGCGAACTGGTTTTGCCATATGTGATGGAGCATTGTCATGAAGAAAAATGACTTTGTGTTGCCTCTTTCGGTATTCTGGCCTTTTTTCAAGTAGCGAACGGTTCAAATCGATCAATTGTTGTTGGTAACGTTTAGTATTAACCGTTTCTCCAGGTTTTAACAGGTCATAATAGACCACGCCCCTCTGGTCCCACCAAACACAGAGCATCGTCTTTCTGCCAAAGCGATTCGGTCTTGTGGATGGTGCGCCTGGGTCTACCCATGATTTTTGCGCTTGGGATTCTTAAAATAAATCCATTTTTTATCCCCTGTAACTATACGATGCAAAAACGACTTCCTTTTGTACCGAGCGAGTAAAATGTCACACGTGTTTTTGCGCTTTTCCATTTGCCTGTCGTTGAACTCATGTGGTATCCATCTACCGGTCTTCTGAATCTTTCCCATCTCTCGTAGCCGATTGGAAACAGCTTGTTGACTAACGCCCAATTGCTCGGCGAGTTGTTTTTGTGTTTGCGATTCATTTTCGTCCAACAGTGCTTGTAATTCCACATCTTCGTATTTTTTTGGCGGTTTTCCACGTTCCTTGTCTGCAACATCGAAGTCACCATTTTTGAAACGCCGAAACCATCGTTCACACGTATCTTGCGATGGAGTATGTTCACCATAAGCTTCTCGAAGTAATGGGTATGATTCAACAGCAGTTTTCTTCAAATGAAAACAAAAAATTAATGCTGTCCGCGAATGCTAGTTTGGTATAAATTTCGACATATTGAATACAACAACACAACACTTTGCACACACTTTTCCAATTTATCACTTGTGCGCGTCTGACATTTGTTGATGACACAACAAAATGGCGCAGTGTTAAATCTTTATAGCACAAACTGCATTGGTGCACCATTTGTTGTCTGAAATCCGCATTTCATACTTGTGCACCTGGTAATAAATAAAAAAAAATAATGTGTATATCTGTTATTGATTTACAATTTTCTTGTTTCTTTATAATTTTTTATTATAAGAATTCGGTACATGAACAACAAGAAATTCAAACAATATCAAAGGAACATGCCCTAATCATAAATTTGGACGTAAGACTGAAATGTGCTGAAGGCTATAAGGAAACGTAAAACATGATCTTAGGTATCTTCAAAAAAGATATTTTTAACATGATTTTAAATTATATGTGATAGAACAAAGAAGAATATTATGATATAATATTAAGATGTCTAATAATAAATAAGATTTATTTGTTTTTGCCAAAAAAAAAAACAGGATCTTGCAAATCAAAGCACTACGAATTCAAAAAAGTTTGTACATGGCATGTCTAGAAACTTGTAGTGGTATAGCAGGACTCATAAGCTTTCAGAATTGAACCTACGACGTAGTCCTGTAACTTACTTACACGCCATACACAATACTACTTTCGGAACTTGATTGGTACGTAACTACGAATCGCCTTTTAAGTTTTTACAGAAGACCACTAGATGGCGCTATTGAGATGAGATATTACTATTGTTGTAAAATTTGACATTGAGCGTTAAAAAAAAAAAAAGAGTTTTGTGAATAAATGGAAATTTCACGTGAAGGTTTTCATTGGATGATTTTTTAAAGTTTTTTAGTAAAGGTCTAACTCAAGAAAAATGCCCCGAATCGCTTCGATCAACTTTTGGTAATGAACCATCATCTAAAAAGACTGTTTACATTTGATTTGAAGAATTTCGTAATGCGATGAATTTCGTGAAGGTTGACCAAAATCGGTTGTTTTTCCAAAAAACATCGATGCTGTGTGCAACATGATTGAAGAGGATCGGCATGTGACTTACCGTGAGGTAGATGTGTTCCCGATAGATTCCGTATAATTTAACGGAAACTCAAAAATTCGACCAAGGATATGCAAAATCCGTATACAACATCGTAACAGGAGACGAAACTTGGATATATTCGTACGAGCTGGAAATTAAGCAACAGTCAACTGTTTGGGGTTCCAAGATGAAACGAATCCAACAAGAGTGGTTCGTTCGCGAAGCACTTTCAAGAAAATGATCGCTTGTTTCTTTGGTTATACCGGACATGACACAACCATTGTTTTAGAGGATCGAAGAACAGGTAATGCTGAATGGTAACAACAATTTGTTTGCCAGAAGTCACCGATAAAATTAGGAAAAATAACCGAAAATGTCGCATCATTCTTCATTATGACAATGCCAGCTCTTACACAGTACATGCATTTGACGGAGACAAACATCGAATTAATGTCTCATTGTCCATATTTACCTGATCTATCTCCTAATGACTTCTTTTTGTTCCGAAATTCCAAAAAAAATTCTTGAATAGGGATTTTGATCACTTCAAAAAGCAGTTGAATCCTCCCAAAACCATGTTTTTGAGATATAATCTTCAGAGTGGAAAACATGTTTCGAGAATTGGTTCAAACCCATGCAAAAGTGTATAAATCTTAAAGGAGAATATTTTAAGAAAAAATAAACCGATTTGTACCAACATTTTTTTTTCTTTATTGTTTTTGTAATTAAATATTAAACTACAATAACAGGTACATATATTTTAAATTCACTCTATATTATTTTCAGTTAAAAAAATAGTGGCAAATTGTTAAAATAATGTAAATAATGGGTTGTCGAAAAAGTATTGAGCCTTTTAAAGTCAGCATTAAGACAATTGTATATATTTTGAAATAACTTTATTGATGGCAGTATTGGTATAACTATAAACGAAAAAAATCGTATTTTTAGAAGTTACCAAAGTGTTCTTCGTATTTGCTGAACCATCCCAAGACGCGTTTCGCCGTATCACGGCTCATCAGCTGGGCTAGGTTCAGCTAATACGAGAACACATCTTTAGTCCTTTATCCAAGTAACTAACGGAAAACTATAACAAATAGATGCTTATACTGCACTCTGTCGGTGACTTACTAAGTCTATTCAAGCAGAGCGGCACAGCACGGCTGGCGACTTATTGCAGAAACTTCGAGAAGTAAGCTCAAGAAATAATAATTAAAACCAAATTCAACTTTGATAACACAGGCCAACGATGAAAATACTTTTTTAATAATTTACCTGATTTTTGGACTACTGAGTCCGAAAATAATAATAAAAAAAAACTAATGTCACCCACCAATTTTTCACATTTTAATATTTAAAATCTGAAGAGTTTATTTGTTATCATTCGAATGTTATTAGGTTGGCAATAAAATCAGAATTTTATAAGGTTGGTAGTAAAATCAAATGTTATTAGGTTGGCAGTTCCGATGAATGTCACAGCTGTTTGCTTTCTTCCAGTTAGTATAACCTCGCATTGCTTTAATTCACATTCAAAGTACGGCTAATAGTGGTTGTAAAAACTCTCCCAACACTTTTTGTTATATATGTGGTGAGTTTGTAGTTAAAAAACATCAAAGAAACATTACCGACTTTGTAAAAAAAGTATACTTTGTATATTTTGGTGTACAAATCGGTAATCAAGAAAAATGTTGGGCCCCTCACAATGTATGTTATGTTTGTGTCGAGGATCTTAGGAAATGGTATAAGACAGAAAAGAAAGCTTTTAGATTTGCAGTACCCATGGTATGGAGAGAGCAAGAAAATAATCCAAATGATTGTTTTTTTTTGCAGCGTTGATGTTTCTGGATATAACTCCAAAAATAAGAAAGTAATTGGCTATCCTAACTTTACTTCAGCTAATTAGCCGGTAGAACATGGATCGGGACTTCCTGTCCCTGAGCCACCTCAGTCTATTGATGACGTTTTACAGTTCAGTCCTGAATTTAATGGAAGTCGATCGGATGATGATGAGTTTCAATGTTGTCTAGAAAATTTAAAACCGCAGTTGTGTACACAAGCTGAGTTAAATGATTTAGTGAGAGATTTGGATTTGACTAAGGAAAAAGCAGGATTGTTTGGTCCTAGGCTGAAAGAAAAACATTTATCGGAATCTGGAACATCTATTTACCATTATAGAACAAGAGATCAACAGTTTGCTCAGTTTTTCAAGTAGGAAGAGGATTTGGTTTACTGCCATGATATTTGTAGGCTAATGAACGAATTTGGCATTGAGTACAAGAAGGAAGATTGGGGACTTTTTATAGACTCATCAACAACTAGTTTAAAATGTATTCTGTTACACAACGGAAATACTTCTGCTTCACTGCCTGTTGCTCAATCAGTCCATATGAAGGAAACATCTTACATGATTTTAGAGAAAATTAACTATCCAGCTCACGACAGGATGCTATATGGAGATTTAAAAGTTGTGTCCATCATCCTTGGCCAATAAAAGGGATTTACAAAGTTTCCATGTTTTATATGTGAGTGGGACAGTAGAGCAAGGGATCCACATTGGTCCGAAAAAACAATGACCCTTAAGAAAAACTTTAACCCCTGGCGAGAAGAACATTTTGCATAAAACTTTACTAGACCCAAAAAAGATTCTTCGACCACCACTACACCTTAAGTTAGGCTTAATGAAACAATTTGTGAAAGCCTTGCCTAAAGATGGTGAATGTTTTAAATACTTGTGTAAAAGATTTCCTCATTTATCAGAAGCCAAATTGAAAAAGAGTTTTTGTTGGGCCTGATATTTGTAAAATGGTGTTCGATTCCAACTTTGAAGCAGGGATGATTACAAACGAAAAGGAGGCTTGGCTATCATTTAAAGATGTTGTGACTAAGTTTTTGGGCAATGTGAAGACCCTAACTATGAACTTATCGTAGCTAATATGATAGACAAGTTCAAAAATCTGGGTTGTCTGATGAGCCTTAAAGTCCACTTCTTGCACAACCATCTTGACCTTTTTCCTAAAAACTTAGGCAATGTGAGTGAAGAGCAGGGGGGGAAACGGTTCCAACAGGTCATAAAGGAGATGGAGAAACGGTACCAGAGACGGTGGAATATCAACATGATGGGTGATTACTGTTGGTCACTTCATAGAGAACAACAAAATGCATCACATTGGAGAAAAAGCTAAACAAGAAACTTCACAGAGAAAAGGGAAAGGAAATACAAAAAAATAAGCTCCTAAAATATTCGCATTGTAGTGAAATATGTTATCGTGAGTAAAAATTGTAGCCTAATCCAATAAAAGTACGATTTAAGTTTTTATTTTTTATGTGTCAAGTTTTTCCTATTTTGAAATTTAATCGATGTCATATTGTGAGAGAACTGTGGGTGATACAAAAAAACTGATACCAAATACGGTTTCAGCACACAAAAATACACTTAGATGTATTGGTTTAAAAAGTTTTTATAAATATTTCTTTTGTTGGCATGTGTAATCTAAATCTAAGTGGACAGAATACTAGTTTCCACCATCATCTTCTAGCTACCTGGTCCTAGCCAATTTAGGATTCAGTATATAAGGTCTAAGTAATCTTAAATTTCTTGTAGTCTGTGCAGTTCCAGGTGGTTTATTTATTTCCAAATTAGTGTCATGAAACTCTCATAATTTACTGTTACGATTTCATCTTGTGTTATATTTTACTCTATCTAATTTAAACTATTTTTATAATGTAGTATCCCAATATCCATACGATTTCGGAAATTACTTGCTATTTTTATTTTATCTGCTTTTTTTGTTCTAAATATTCATATAATACTGACAGTTAATTGCTCAGCTCTTTTTAACTATGTAGATATTTTTATTTTGTCGGCTTTTTTAGCTCTAAATATTCATATAATACTGACAATTATTTGCGCAGCTCTTTTTAACGCTATAGGTATTTCTATTTTCTCTCCTTTTGTAGTTTGCTTTCTTATACAAATTCAGTTTCTGATATCATATTTTCCAATCCTTTGAGATGTTTTCTTTAAAACTCATGTCAACTGAAGTTCTTACTGTTAATCTTCTAATATTGAAATTATACAATTCTTAAGATATCCCTATGTAATAATAATAAATTAAAACTATGTTTTGAAATTATTTGGTATTAAAAGTAAAATTAAGGGTTAACAAATTGACAGTAAAAATGCCCATTATCTCTTTGAAGTTCCCTGGTCATAGCCTATAGACACGTTCATTTTTTCACAGAGTTCTAATTAATCCTGAATATCGTCTGATGTTCAGGACTGTAAGTATGTATTAAAATTCTTTTTGGTTAAAACCAAATTTAGGACTCAAATAAAATCTGAATTGACAATAAAAATTTCCACTATTTCCTTGAAGTTAGCACAATATATCATATACGACACGCTCATTTTTTCAAATATTAAATCTACAGAGGTCTAATTAGTCTTGAACATCGTCAGATCTCCTTACTCTCAGTTGGTCATATATTCCTAAACTGGTTTCTGCAACTCCTTTTTCACTGTTAAATATTACCATTCCATTCCTTTCATATTTTGATTACTCTGTCTCAGAAACCTTCTATATAGTACTGGCTACTTTCATATAAAATTCCAATTTCTGATGCCATATTTTGCAATTCTTTGAGACAGTGTTACAATTAAGCTTCCTGGTTATCCTTTATATTATAAAATTTATGTAGTCTAATTCTGATTAAAAATGGAAATGATTCTTCTACCTAAAGGAAGGACAGGAGGAAGATATTTTTTAATTTATAAATTTTAAAGATTAAAGTTTATAGGTCTAGTGAGATTTTTATTGCTTTGTATGTGTACGTATATTATTTTTTTATAGTTATAAAGACATGGATTGATACCGCAAATCTAGTCGTGATTGGTGTATATTTTTTTTAAAACAAAAAATTTCAAAAGTAGATGTTGATAGGAAGTTTGCTTGGTTATTCTGCAGGGACTTTTTACATGTATATTTCTAGAGTTTCCAATTATTTAATTATCTATTCTGTATATTTCAGCTAAATACAAAGCTATACAAGAGTATTTAAATTTCTGTATACCTCTTTTTTCAAGTTTATTCATTTTATCCTTGGTGCAAATTAAAGTACTTTTTACAGAGTTTATATTTTATTGTCAAAGTCTTTAAAGTCATTATATTTCACCTATTAAATGCAGATTTTGCTTAATATTAGTAATTTATTTAAACATTTTTTTCCGACAGTAAATTTTGGACTTGATATATAAAGGCATTAAGAGCTAATTTATTTAGTTTATTTCATTCTTATAAATGTGTTGATAAATTTAGTCATTAGGGTTGATCGGAGCAGTGTGAACGCTTTTTTTTCTTCTCCTCCTTCTTCGGGTCATTAATCAGTAGTTACTATTCGGCGAAATATAAGCAGGGTTTCCCCCTCAGACTGTCTTAATAAGCTAGCAGTTTTTGTTATACCACCACTCTGAATCACGTCATCCTACAATTTTCTTTAAAATTTTAGTTTAATATCGAGCTCTCAATGTGTGTCCTAATTACGTTGTTTCATAAAATTTATAACTTTTCTTTCAACATCAGCTCTTTATTTCAGATGTGAGCAATACATAGAATATTTACCTAGTTGTTTGCGAAATGTCTATAATATAAAGACGTCGAATTGACCACACTTTTACCCAAATTATTCATAATTGGATGTCTAGTGGAAGATTCCTATGAAAAAGGAGATTCTTGAGCTAAAAAGAGGAGAGCTTTGCATAGCTACGTCTCCAATTTCTATATTTATCGAATTCTTAATTGTTGTTCATAAAGTCATAGTTACGTCTAGCAAAATTTTAAACATCTAACACGTAGGTTTAAAAGTTTTTGGTCTAGCTACTTAAAACAAATTTTTTTTTGCAAAATTCGACTTTATTCATCAATAGTCTTCTCCAAGAGCGATATAAACAGTTCAACGCTTTTCTAATATTTCTATACCTTTCTTATAGAAGGATTTGTCTTTGTCTCTTTCTTCAAAAGCGATACAATCAGCCCAACACTTTTCTAACATTTTTTGTAACTTTCTTACAACAGGATTTATTTTGCCTTCAAAATAGGCCTCAATTTCGGCGATAACGTCTTCATAAGGAGCCAAATCTCTTTCCCGCGAGCATCTTTTTGAGGTCTGCGAATAGATAATAATCGCTGGAAGCCAAAGCTGAAGAATACGGTGGATGAGGAAGCAACTGGAACTCCAGTTCATGCAATTTTGCCATCGTAACCATTGACGTGTGACATGGTGCTTGGTCTTGATGAAAGAGCACTTTTTTCTTGTGCATTTGGGGCCGTTTCTTTGCGATTTCCGCCTTCAAACACACCAATAACTTTATATAATATTCACTATTGATGGTTTTTCCCTTCTCACCATAGTCGATGAAAATTATTCCATGCGCATCTCAAAATACAGAGGCTAAAAGTTTCCCAACCGGCTGTTGTGTCTTTGGTCGCTTCGGTCGGCCTTCACCGGCTGCGGTCCACTCAGCTAACCGCCGATTTGATTCCGGTGTGTCACGGTGGACCCATGTTCCATCCATTATCACATATCGTATGAAATAATCTTTTTTATGGGCCTTAAACAGGTCCAAAACAGCTCAGAATCATCAACAAGTTGTTGTTTTTGGTCCACTGTGAGCAAACGCGTTACCCGTTTCGAACTGAGTTTTCTCATGCCCAAATATTCACGCAAAATATGATCAACACGTTTTTCTTTGATTTTTTTAGTGTCAGATATCTTACGCAATTTCACTTTACGGTGATTCAAAACAATTTTCTGGACGGTTTTTGATGTTTTCAGGTGTAACCACCTCATTTGGGCGTCCAGAACGTTCAGCATCATTTATATCTATACGACTGCATTTAAATTCAGCATACCAGTAAACGATGAGTGATTTTTTCAGAAGCAGAGTCCCCCTAACACGGTATTTCTTCCTATCAAAATATAGTGTTTTTTTCATTGTTCTGAAAATATCAAAAGTAGTGTTACTAAAACCACTGTAACTTGTAAACTAATCGTCGAAATGTCATGAAATTTTGACACACATCGTCTTAAGGTTGGTAGTTCCAAAAAATCATATGGATTTTTTGAAAAGGGTTATATCTATGTGTCAAACCAAACACTTTTCACCCTATGTGTTAATTTTATTGAATACGTTAACTGCCACCGCAGAGCATTAAGATGTCTAACGTCATAAAAAACTTTGTTTTGAAATTGTTTATAAACGCTTCCTTGGTTATATTTACTTCTCTTATGAGGACATTAACAAACAAGTCACGCAGGGACCTAAGGAAATTAAGCAAAGGTCTTCGGTACTTCAAACTTGTTAGTGTTATTATTAGGATTTAACATACTGGACACTTACTATAGGTTGGAAGAAGACCTAAACGTCGCCTTTTTATAGATATCTAATTTCAAGATTCCTTGTATGTTTTTAATACTCTTTCATTGCTTTTTAATGAAAAATGTAGTTACTTTAATTTAAATTTTAATTTTAGGACGAAGATGCCGATACCATTAATAACTTTCAAATTCATCACATCAGTTTTGTTTAAATCTAGTTATTTAACTATATTGGTTGGTTCATTAAAGAATTGTTTAATGTCTAAAGACAATTAATAAATATATGGGATATTGTATAACACATAATTGTGTGAAGTTATTTTGAACAGGTAATTGGCCTATCGAATACAATATAATTGTGAAATCGATTTTTTTTTTAATGGTGGAACTTCATATAAAACACAATTGTGTACGACGAGAAATATTTTCGTATATTCGATAAACTAAAATAATCTGTCCATTGCCTTATAGAGTAATAATACTGGATATAAATCTACCAAAATTTCTTCATTATATTGAATGTTTTTTGTTTCTTCAATGACCTGTTATAATGTATGCAGTTTTAAACAGATAGTGTTGTCAATGCTCAGACGGTTATAGCCGTGAGCAATGTCTTTATTAATTAAAAACTGCGACCAAATAGAAAATAGGGATTTTATTTGACTAAAAACATCGCAGTTACAGTCTGTGAAGTAAGAACGTGACCGCTCGCATTCTTAAAAAACTGTGTTTCGAGATCATTTTTTGCAATCAATGTGTGCTAACAACTGCACAATTACCTTAGTAAGTTGTCCAATCGCCTCCTGCACCAATAATCGCCTGGCATCTTCGAGGCATGCTGTCGACGAGATTTTCTGTAATCTCGCGAGACAATTGAGTCAAAGTTCTCAGAGCTTTCTCTCTACAAGGGACTAAACATTTTCAATAGGGTTGGCGTCAGGCGATTATGAGAGCCACTCTGTTATCTTATCGTGGTTCTAAGTAAGCCGTTTCGTGGCAAGAATTTCGCTCAGCCAAGATTTCTTCAACGTGCCTCGGGATTTAACATTATGAGCACGAAGATGTCGAATAGTCTCATTCAAATCAAATTTTCTTAATTTTGCCTTCAGGTCCCGTGAAAACAAAGACACGATTCGTTTTTTGTCTTTCGGAATGACGAACGACATGAAGTCGATATTTTTCGGCTCGTTAAAATGATTTACCCATTTCTTTACAAACGATGCCGATTTTTTAATATATTTAGTGGCCGCGGAATGTGTTATTTTAGGCCCCTTTGGATGGGAACAAAGAAAGATTGCCCCGAATCAACGCACAAACAAGTGACTCATTTTGGATATTACGCGATTTCGCTAGAATCGCATCTACCAAAAATAAATTATAGGGGACACGTTCTTACTTGACAGACTGTACCTTTCCGAAACTTAGTAAATATGTTTTGAGAGCTGACAATTAGAATACTACGGTTTCTTATTGTTGTATTGATGTATAAAAATATAAAATATGTTTGATTTTTTAACAACTCCAAAGCTGTAGTTTTTGGGTTTCTATCAATAAAACTTTTAGAAATAAATGTATATTAAGCGGTTTTTAAAATTAGATCTTTTAAGTTAGGAAATACAATTCTGAGACATTTTTGTATTTTCATTCTACAACTTCGTAAGGTTAGAGGAATGGTTGTGTGCAAGGAACTGTGGTTTGTAATTCGAGCTAGACTGGAACTATCTAGGCTGAATAACAAACAAATCCTTTATTTCCATCGACTTTACAGAAGGCTTCGTATTTAAATAATAATTTAAATAAAATCGTTGTCCCCAAAAGGTGAATGTGACATTTTAAGTACGCGTTCGTGTCTCTCTAACCAATATTTCTAAAGGTCTCAACTAAATATCAATTTTAAAATAAAAGCTACGCTATTCATCTTCAAATATTGAGTTCAATCGTGTCTGTTTGATGTTATATGTAATGACTCTTGAGCTATAAAGAGGTTCAATAATTGTTTTCGTCATAACACTTTACGGACAAAGTATGTTTTTGGAAATAAAAGTGTAGAAGAAAAATATTCAAAGAAACATAGCAAGAAATTTTCTTTAACATTTATTATTCCATAGCTAATAACTACCAAAATTAAACAAAGTTTATATTTTGGCACCTGTGGAACTATCTCGGGACACATGGTTTGTCTTTTCACGACTTCACAGTCGAATGTGATTCATACTTATCGTTGCAAGTACAAACCACAAATTAATGGAGGAATTTTTAACAAAGACGAATTTCTTCGTTACAATGTCCAAAATAATATATCGTAATCCTCGACCAGGAATCAAAATATTTAATAACTACCAAAATAAACAGTTATTATTGCACTCTCTTTTGGGCCATTTCAGGACGTGTGTATGTTCTGATCAGGATCGGTACGTTCCTAATATTGGGTTAACAGTCGCCAGAAATACACTTAATATATCTTACCGCTATTTATTTTTCTTTTTAATTACTAATTTCATTGATATCCGTATTTATAGTTATTTATCTTAATCTCGTGAATCTTTGGTTTACGAGCTGCAAGAGTTCCAGACTTAAACCTTTATGGTTAAAAATTTTAATTATAGATAGGATATTTATAAATCAACAAGAACAGAGTAGCTAACGTTTATTATACTGGTAAAAGTTCACTTCTAGCTAAAAAACTGCCTAATATAAAATTATTAATAAAAATAGTATAAAAACAAAAATAAATTATTGAAAATAAGGAGCCTTTTACTTCCGATTTAATAGGAAATTGCAAAGTATTACTATTTTAAATAAAAAGAATATCATATACAAATTATCAGAATTTTATCCATAAAATTTCATGAAATAAAGCCAAAGGCCCCGTCAACTTTAACTACATATACATAGGGAAAGATCAATGACTCTGTAAAAATAAAAAATTATAAAAAAAAATCGCCTTGGCATAAAACATGTTTTGTATGATTTTTCGAGTTTCAGCAAGGAAAAAGACATAGGAATTTGTGACATCGAAGCGTAAAAAATTTAAAACTTTAGAACTGTAGTTGCCCAGCTTGCATGATTGTTCACCGATGGACTTTTCCTACCCGGGTTATCTCAAGAAGCGAATTAACAAAAAAATAACCAGAAGAGTTTCTCCACGTGAAAATGGGAATTTTGGATAAGCTCAAAAATTTCGACCGAAATAAATTTAATAGAGTTTTAAAGGCCTAGTCAAAGAGGTTTCTCCTTTTCATATGGAGAATTGTCAATTTTAAAATATTAATAAAATTGTTTTATGAATGTTTGTGGGTGTGCAGGGTTGAAGGGAAAGAAATTGTGGCAACTAGTGGTTAAATTAAAAGAAATTTATTTGATTTCGAATATATTAAATTGTTAATTAAAAAAAAAAATTAAAATACTCTCTAGAAAATTGTTTAATTTAAAGTTAAGCCGCTAGTGCAAGGATCGTTAATTTATTAATTATAGAAGCTAAAGCTAATTTAGTTTCAAATAATGCCTCACTTTACTAAATCTGGTCAACTTGTTCTCTAAGCCGGTTTAATAACGGACCATAATGTGGTCAATAAGGGTGGGGTATTTATAGTCCAATATTGACAATAGGCCACAACTGTATATAATTACTTGAAACCGGCAGACTAAACCGAGTGAAATATGAATTACTTCGGGTTAATAAATGGAACAACTGTTTATAGAATTGGTTAGTGGCTATTTTATAATAACAAGAGAGGCTATAGATAGAATCTGTTGCAGATTGTTAGATTCATTTGCTTTCGAAAATGATTTATACTGTATACTGTATAAAAATAATTACAATTCAGGCAGTTATACACCAACTTCTGTATTTTTTCAAGCTTCCATATATATTTCCATCAAACTATGTAAACAAGTTTACATAGATATGTGAAATATACAACATAAAAATATGTAATAAAATCCACATATTTCTGTAAAATTCTATTATTTTTATACACCGTAAGTAAACAAGTTTGTTTTGGAGATTGGGCTTCGAAGAGAGAAGAGGAGAGGGGAAAAAATCGGGACATTGGGTTGAAGGAAAGAATATTTTTAAAGAAAATCCAGTCCATCTTGTGTTATCTGGGCTAAAATTCTGACTGGGTTACCCAAATGAAAGCCAGGGGATAGTGTGTGTGGTAATATTGTGCTAAGAAACCCACGGGAAAAAGCCAAGATGAATGTTGGCCAGTATACCTAACCTTAGTCTATTTTCACCACCATATATATATATATATATATATATATATATATATATATATATATATATATATATATATATATATATATATATATATATATATATATATATATATATATATATATATATATATATATATATATATATATATATATATACCAGTTTTTTGTTCTTGGAGTAAGCGGTTTTTGGAAAAGAACTAGAAAGTTTTTGACACCTTTTTAGCTACGCAAAACTTTCGATTCGAAAATATTTCATTCCTTCACAACGAAATAACAATCTTACACGGGATATTAGTGCTTTCCATCCTGAAAACCGAATCAAATGTTATTTTTCTTTTCCTTACATAAAAGAAATTTCCACCAAAACAACCAAATTTTTTTTTTTTTTTTTTTTATGGGTCTAGCACACGTGCTACAGGGAAGTCCCTAAAGCGCTACAGGAGCGACACGTGTGCGGAGAAGGCAATTCATGTTGTTCTTGAATCGCTGTAGATTGTACTCGGTGGGAAACACAGTCCTGGGCAAATTATTCCAAAGGGATGATGTTCTCCACATAAAAGACTGCTTGAAAAGTGTTGTACGGGGAGTAACAAGCTGAACCTCATACGGATGTGAAGAATTAGCGCGACGTATACTTCTAACATGCACCGCTCTGGGAGGAATTAAGCGGGCCACATCCTTCGAACACTTTCCATGAAAGTACTTGTAGAATAGGCTCAAGTCGCCAATCGTTCTTCGATGTTCCAGCGAATCAAGGCCGACGGTCAGTTCCGGGTCTCCAATCAGACGAACAGCTCTTCTCTGAATAGAATCCAACAAATGCAGTGTATGTTTGGGAGCGGAGCTCCAAACATGGGAGCAGTATTCCATAGTTGGTCGAATTTGAGCTTTGTAAAGAATTAACAGTTGTTGTGGAGTGTAAAGCTTTCTGGTTCGAAATAATATTACCAACTTTTGAGAAGCTCTCCTTGCTATGCCTGCAACATATTCATGCCAGGACATATTTGCTCCCAAATTAACGCCCAACAAATTGAGTGACGATGTTAGAGGAATGGAGTGCCCCGACATAACTATGTTGGGTTCAGCAACGTTAACTTTTTTAGAAAAAACTGCCGCCTGGGTTTTTGTAGCGTTAAATTCCACTTGGTTACTGTCACCCCAAGATAGAATTTCTTCCAGGTCTTTGTTAAGTTGAACGACTTTCTGCTGTCTGCGGATATTCGTCTGAGTAGCCGATGTCCGAGCGTTCAAAGTGAATGAAGAGATAAGTGTACTGTCATCTGCAAAGCTGTAGATTGGATTCTCGGTCTTTTCTAGCAGATCGTTAATGTAAATGAGAAAAAAGAGTAGGAGACAGTATGGAGCCTTGAGGTACACCGGCGTTGATAGTGAAGGTGTTAGAAAGAAATCCGTCGACTGCCACTCGTAAAGAACGCTCTCTGAGGAAACATGAGAGCCACAAATAGAACTTTTCCGACATACCATAAGAACGTAGCTTAGCCAACAGCCCATCGTGCCAAACACGGTCGAATGCCTTGGATATGTCCAGAGCAACCGCTCGAGATTCTCCAAAGTGTTCAATTGCATTCTTCCAAACATGTGTTACATAAGTCAGAAGATCTCCTGTTGATCTATTTTTACGAAAGCCATATTGGTGATCGCTAATAATGTTGAATCCTTCAAGATATTTTAGAAGATGCTGATTGATAGCCTTTTCCATGACTTTCGATATTATTGAAAGCAGTGCGATTGGTCGGTAGTTATTTGGCAAGGTCTTCTTGCCTTTTTTAGGTATCGGCTGAACTGTAGCGCATTTCCAGCAGGAAGGAAATATTCCCTTTCTGTAGGATAGGTTGAAAAGTCTACAGAAAACTGGCGTTAGTTCCCTCGCACAGATTGTAAGCACTATGGCAGGTATTCCGTCAGCGCCAGAAGCCTTTTTGGTGTCTAGCTTCATCAGAATACGCTTTATAATACGCTGTCTGAAGACAACATCGGGCATCCTTGACTGCACTATGGGAATAGTAGGTGGTGTTTTTCCTTGGAAATCGACAGTAGAATGTGAAGCAAAGAGTTCAGCCAACAAGTTCGCTTTCTCAACAGGTGTCGTTGCAATAGAATTATCTGGCCGTGTGAGTGGTGGTATGGTGGATTTGGTGAAATTTTGACTAACTGCCTTAGCGACCGACCAAAAGGACCTTGAATTGCCGGGACAGGCGAGAAGTTTGTTTCTAATCCGTTGATTGTGTACCTCCTTGGTTTCGTCGATAATTTCTTTGCATCTGTTCCTGGCACGAACAAATGTGTTACGATTTATGGTGTTAGGATTTTCGCGCCATTGTCGGTATGCAAGATGTTTAGAAGCAACAGCTTCTTTGCATTTTCGGTCAAACCAAGGCTTGCCGTTGGAAGGGCATTTCTTCGAAAAAGGGATGTAAGCCTCCATACCGGCCAAAATAACATCGGAAACCTCCCTGGCGCAGTCAGATGGGTCGTCGGATCGAAAACAAACGTCCAACCAAGGGAAAGTTCGAAAATATTCCATGAGATCTTCCCATTTAGCAGACTTGTAGTGCCAAATCTTGCGCGGTTTAGGCGCCTCTCTGTCATTGATTGGTAGAATACTCGATGTCGAAAGTAGTTTATGGTCGGAAGAACCTAACGGCGGATTTACGCTGACTGTGTAAATCTCCGGATTGGTGGTTAAAAAGAGATCAAGAAGACTGGCAAACTCTCCATCTCGATCAGGGATCCGTGTTGGTTCGTCAATAAGCTGAGTTAAGCCACAACTGATTGAAAATGATTCGGCTTCACGACCTTGTTCATCGGTAGTATTTGAAATTCTTCAACAAACTACCTAATTTAAAAATTGCTTTTGAACATAAAAAAAACCATCAATATTTTCACTCATCTGAAAGACAAAGATGACATTACAAAAGTTTCAGAAGTAGTTTACAGCATTCCCTGCTCTCAATGTGAAAAAATCTATACGGGACAAACATCCTAAAAGACAGAATCACTTCCAGTAAAAGTGATTGCAGATTAAACAAGAACTGTTGCGCACTCCTGTGTAGAGAGAGAAATCTCGGCAGGGGAATCTTTAGGGAGATGGTGGAGATTTACCTTGAACCTAAATCGATCAATAAAAAAACTGACATTGAAGACCTGAGTTTCATTTTCTCCAATCTATTAAAAATGGGCAGTCAAAACGAAAACTCATACAACATATTTGACATAATTCTGTAATAATACTCACATTGATTTCTACTAACTCTCCAATCTTATAACAATCAAACAAAAGGTCAACGTCATTCTACTCTTAAATATAAATTAACCACAACCTAACCAAGAGATAGAAAACGCGGCCCTTAGCAAAATAACAAGAAAATATATTAAAAAAAATCCTTTATAAATTAAAATCACCTTAGAACCACACAATTCTTTCGTACATACTAACAAAATAGAGTAAAAACATATTATATTTCTCAGAGAAGTTATGCCGAGGGTTTCTTATGTCTTTTTTTGATGAATGAGTGTAATAAATTGCCCCCACAAATAGTAATTCCTGAACACACCACTTAACAGTAAGTACTTTAATGTTATGAATAAAATTCGGGTTGTTCTTTGCTTTGAATCTCAAAAATACTGATAATTTGCTATAACTGTAGCCCTGAGAAAGAAAATGAAATATTTTCAAAAGCCGCTTACCCCAAGAACAAAAACTAGTCGGTCAAGACTACCCTTCTCCTCTATATATATATATATATATATATATATATATATATATATATATATATAATATATATATATATATATATATATATATATATATATATATATATATATATATATATATATGTATATATATATATATATATATATATATATATATATATATATATATATATATATATATATATATATATAATAAAATAATAATATTTACTTTTCGGTTAACGAAATTCCTCGAGAGATACAAGAAATAAAACAATCTGTCCGTTAATCTCTTTAGTTTTGGAGCGCAATTTTAAATGATCGAGGCCAAGAAATCTATTTGGCAGTCATCTATAATATATATATATATATATATATATATATATATATATATATATATATATATATAATGCAACGTCTCTCTGTCCGTCTGTCTGGCCATTAGTGCGTTTATCACGTGAGAATCACTTATCCGATTTACGTGTCTTTTTTAAATTCATACATATATTCTTTGGCAAGGTTATATATTAATAATAATAATAATTTATTTCCATAATATATATAAAAAGCAACGTCTCTCTGTCTGTCTGTCTGTCCGTTAGTGCGCTTATCCCTCGACAAACACTTATCCGATTTGCGTGATTTTTTAAATTCATACATATGTTCTCTGACCAGGTTATAGATATATATTTTATTACATCTATAATATATATAAAATGCAACGTATCTCTGTCTGTCTGTCCGTTAGTGCGCTTATCACTGGAGAGCCACTTATCCGATTTACGTACTTTTTTTTTTAAATATACATATGTTCTCTGGCCAGATTATAGGCTATATTTTATTACGATAGGTAGCATAAGGAATGAGCAGTGACGATAATAGTGAATGAAGTTGGAAAAAAGTTTGTCGCAGTGACGATAATAGTGAATGAAGTTGGAAAAAGTTTGTCGCTAGCGCGTTCTCTTGCAAAACACAGCCTAAACCATTAAATATGGAACAATATTATGTAGCAGAGAATATCTATAATCTATAATATATATAAAATGCAGTGTCTCTCTGTCTGTCTGTCTGTCCATTAGTGCGTTTATAACGAGAGAACTCCTTATCCGATTTACTTGTCCTTTTTAAATTCATACATATATTCTTTGGCCAGGTTATATAATAATAGAAATTTATATCTATCATATAATACAAAATGCAGCGTCTCTCTGTCTGTCTGTATGTCCGTTAGTGCGCTGATCACTGGAGAACCACTTATCCGATTTAAGTGCTTTTTTTTTTAAAACATATACATGTTCTCTGGCCAGGTTATAGACTATATTTTATAACGTTAGGTAACATGAGGAATAAGACGATAATCGTGAAAAAAATCTGAAAAAAGTTTGCCGCTAGCGCGTTCTCTTGCAATACACTGTCTAAACCACTAAATATGGAACAATATCATGTAGTAAAGGATATCTATTACATATATATATATATATATATATATATATATATATATATATATATATATATATATATATATATATATATGTATATATATATATATATATATATATATATATATATATATATATATATATATATATATATGTATATATATATATATATATATATATATATAAATGCAATGTTTCTTTGTCTGTCTGTCCGTTAGTGCGCTTATCACTGGAGAACGACTTATCCGATTTACGTGCTTTTTTTTTTTAAATATACATATGTTCTCTGGCCAGGTTATAGGATATATTTTATTACGTTAGGTGACATAAGGAATAAGCAGTGACGATAATAGTGAATTAAGTCGGAGAAAAGTTTGCGCTAGCGCGTTCTCTTGCAATGCACTGCCTAAAGCATTAAGTATGGAACAATATCATGTAGCAAAGAATACAATATATATAAAATGCAACGTCTCTCTGTCCGTTAGTGCGCTTATCACTCGAGAACCACTTATCCGATTTACATGTTTTTATAAATTTATACATATGTTCTATATAATTCGATATAAGCCTAGATAATGGGAGATAAGGTGAGATAATGGAAGATAAGGGGAAATAATGGCAGATAAGGAGAAATAATGGGAGATGAGCAGAAATAAGCCTAGATAATGGAAATTATGTAGAGATAATGGGAGATAAGAAGATATATTGGGAGATAAAGGGAAATAATGGGAGATATTTTATTACGTTGGGTAACATAAGGAATAAGCAGTGACGATAGTAGTGAATCAAGTCCACGCCAGCGGAGCCGCGGGCCCGGCAAGTAAAAATATAAAAATGCATTGAGCAGAAAGGGTATATGTTGAGTAACTAACAAAATAAATTTTAGTTCATTTGTAATAGCAATAATATCGCATTTAGTATCAGATGAACAAACTTCTTCTTTATTTTTTTTTCGTTGTTAGTTTCTAGTAGTTTTCCCCTTTTTTATATTATTATTTTCCTTTGCTTCAACATTGTTTCGGTTAAGATATGGCTTATTCTTGAAAATTTGTTTTTGCTAGTGCATAATTTCGTTATAACTAGTTTTAATGAATAATTCATATATAATTCGTTTTTTAATCTCCGAAATAAACATTTTTGAAATAAGACCTAGTTTTAACTTACAACTACTAAAATTTTTACCTAAACAAATGCCATTGTTAATTTGCATTATAATAAACCTATCCAATCTTTATTTTCACAATAAATATACGAGGATAGATTAAAAAGTTCTCAGCCTCACCAAAAAATAATTATAATATAATATAATAAGTTCATACCTTTTTTGGTTGTCACAGTGTAAAATTTTGTTACTGTAGAATTTGTGGGTTTTAGGTTAGAACGAGTTTAGTGAGACCATGTGCAGCATTTTTGGAAAAATGGAAAAAAATTTAACAACGTGCGGTTATCAAGTACGTGTTTAAAAAAAGATTAACACCAAAGGAGGTCCATGATGATATGAAAACAACACTAGCGGAATCTGCTCCGTGATAGACCACTGTGAAAAAATGAGTTGGAGAATTTAAACGTGGACGAGAGAGCATCGAAGATGATCCTCGCTCCGGTCGGCCCACGTCATCTATGACTGAAGAAAACATCGGCAAAGTGTGTGATCTCGTATTGAAAAACCGTAGATTAACTAACAGGGCGATTGCAAACATAATAGGCATCTCGTATGAATGAACACAAAACATCATTGACAACGAACTCGAATTTTCTAAGGTTTTCGCTAGGTGGGTCCCCAGAATGTTTTCAGTTGAACAAAAACGAATTCGACTATGATTTCTCGCGACTTTTTAGAGATGTTTGAGGCTGATCCACAAAATTTTGATAATGGACGAAACACGGGTTCACCACTATACTCCAGAGTCAAAACAACAATCCAAGCAGTGGAAAAAATCTGTTGAACCGACCCCAAAGAAAGCGAAGGCAATTCTGTCGGCTGGATAAGTGATGGCGTCAGTTTTTTGGGATGCTAAAGGTATTATTATGGTGGACTACCTTCCGAAAGGCGAAACAATAAACTCGCCTTACTATTGCACCCTTTTGCGTCGTTTACGTTAAGAAATTATAAAGAAACGCCCAGGATTACTGAGAAAGAAAGTTTTTTTCCACGTTGTGAGTTTATGGCTATAATTCGTGATTGTGGTTTCGAATTGCTGTCCCACCCGGCTTATTCTCCTGGTTTGGCACCTTCGGGCTTTCATCTATTTCTGAACCTAAAAAAACTCCTCGGTGGCCAGAAATTTTCATCAAATGAAGCAGTCGAAGCTCCAGTTAAGCAGTGTTTTGAAGATCTTGAGGAATCTTTTTTCAAATAGATGGAAAGCAGGTGGAAGAAGTGCATAGAGCTAGGTGGAGATTACGTCGAAAAATAGAAATATTTTTGTACGTATTTTATTTTCTTTTCTTCACTAGGTCACGAACTTTTCAATCCATCCTCGTATATTGACGTTTCTAGAATTAAAAGCTCTCTAAAAGTAAAAAAGAAAACCGGCCAAATGCAAGTCGGACTTTGTAGAGTAATTGCTTCTAAAATAAGATAAAATTATTACCTAGGCCAGTTAATTAGATCTCTGATATGTATATTAAGAACAAGTATATATTTTCAGGTTTTTCTTAGTCAATAACATATAATAGTTATAGCTTCTTAGCTACCAATAAATGAATCTAGTTCAATCTAGAATCTAGTATTAGAAGTTTAAAACAGATATTAACTTCCTAAATATTTATTTAATTATAAAGAAATAAAATAAAATTATTTTGTCCAGGAACCTATCCGTTAGTCACTAGTCATCATGATAGTACTGATCGCATCGAACAAATTGAAAATTGATATTTTGTAGCTCTTAGTCTCGTTTAAATTGATATCTTTTCACTAAAAAACCTTCATCATATTGTCAAGACACATCGTTTCTTTTTATTCCAGATAAATTATCAAACGTAATGCACTCGCGAGAATTTTCGCTCAATCTACACTTTACGGAGAATATTCCGTGTTTTTTTTTTAAATTTTTGATCAGTACTTTTCGAGTTTTTTACATTTTTAAAGTAATATGTTGTTGTTGTATTTTCACAAGTTTGCATTTGACATCCCACTCGATGACATTAGAATTTTGTTTCATTTTCCTCTACAGACTAACCCCCTAAGTAACAAATTTAACTTTCAAAATTACATGGCTCTAATTGGGTTATCAATTCCTATATATGTGCCAAATTTCAACCTCCTATGACAAATAGGTTCGGAGAAAATCGGGTAGGACACCCAGACGGACACCGAAGTGATCCCATAAGTTTTCCGTACGGAATAATAAGAATGCAAATTCTATTTAAAATATAAATAACCGGTCAAGTGCAGGTTGAACTTGCGCAATTAGTGTTCCGTATGTTGATTGATTTTAAAATAAAAAATGTTGTAACGGAAGTATAAAATGATCGATCAGTGATTTCACAAAACACACCCCAAATGAGTTTTCAACAAAGTTTGTTTCCAATCTTTACTGAAAATTGATGACCTTGAAATTTCTGTTTTTTTTATATACCAGATAAATTATGCACTCGTGATAATTTTTGTTCAATCAAAACTCCGTGGAGAATATTCCAGAATTTTTTCAAAATTTTTTGATAAGTAATTTTCGAGATAAGGCGGGTGAATAGCGATTTTTCGCGATTTTTTAAAAATAAATACAAAGAAAAGTGTGCGCAAGTATTACATTATATTTATATTTTTTATTCGTGTTTTCATAAGCTTTCATTTGACACCACACTCGATTACCTAGTAAAAATTTTTTTTTCATCCCTCAAAACTTACCCCTTAAGTCAAAATTTAACTTTCAAAACTACATGGCTCTGAGAAAATCGGGTGTGATAGACAGACGGACAGACAGACGGACAGACAGACGGACAAACAGACACCGTACGGAACACTAAAAATATTAAATTTGCATAACATGTCAAAAGCACATTGCACGATGCCCGATTGTTTCTGTTTTAACTCTAATACTACAACTTGTATAATTATTATTTTTGCCTAACTCTTAAATAGGCGAGATAGAATGTTACATACCAAAAATAATTATTGATATAATAATTAATGAAGAAGTTAGAACTGCAAATAAAAAATAAATCTTTACCAACCACTGTGGGGTAAATTGAATTCCTTGCAAAGGGAGGATATGAGTTTAAAATTTCAGTTGGGGAAAACCTTTTTAATTTAAAAAATATTTCTCAATCCACTAAAACCAACATTATGCATTAATCCTGTTTGCGGAAAGCAAAAAAACGGGAAATACCTTAGTAAAAGTTTATTTTTCAAGTTTTTTGTCAATATATTGGTAGCTGCGCATCATTTTCTAATCAGAAGAACTTTTCGTAAATATTAAATTAATTATTAGTTATCTATATCAGTTAGTATTTTTAAATCAAACATAAAGATATCACCAATTTCTAATAATCACGACTATTCCTAAGTTTAAAGTCACGAAAACATAATTTTCTTAAAGTCACCTAAAGTCACATTTCCTCTGGGTCGTGTGGCTCAACTTAAATCAAATCCTGATGACGAAGCTCCAGGATTTAAAAGAAAATTTACTAATTGAAAAAATGCGTCTAAGCAAGAATTTTTTAAATTCTGCGATGTCGTGCTTTAATCTAATTTAATTTCGACAATATCTTAAGAATCACGATAAAAGAATTTAAAAAATCAACTTGGAAGTATCAGTCACTGCCTCAACATACAACCACTTTTTTTTGAATTAAATGAGATATATGGTGGCAAATATTTTGCAACCTCTCGATTCTAAGCGGGATTTTTCTTAACTCTTGGTGGAGTCTAGTCCAAAAGTTTGGATAGTCGGGTATATACCACCGAAGATTTTGGCAAATCATTATGTACAGGGTGAGTCAACGATAGAGTAAAGTTCATTATCTCATTGGTTTCGGGAATGACGAAAAAATGTTAAATGCAATAGTTTTAGGGAATGTTAAGGTGCACAGTTTAAAATTACTTTTGAATATACAGGGTGCTTCAAAAAAGTGTGGCCGATATAACATATTTTTTTAAATGGAACATCTTATTTTCTAATTTATTTTTAAATTCTGCGCAAAATTTTATAACCTTTTTATTAATAATGTTATATTTCTAATATTTCAATTTTTTAAAAAAAATACTAGTTTTAAGTTTTGTAAAAAATGGCCAGTAGCGCCATTGTTTCTGACGGTGGAATACTCATAATTGGTACGAGCATTATATAACAAAAAAGATATATGTAAAGAAATTTGAGTTAGAGGCTACAGGGTGTTTCAAATAAATTTATAATTTCAACTGTTTTGAGTTGAAAAATCTCAAATTTTTTAAACGGCACACCCTGTATATTCTTATTTTTTCTGATAGATTTTACAAAACCCTCCAACTTTTATTAAATATGTGATATACCTATTTCTAATAGTTTTCGATTTATTTCGAATTTTTCAATTTTTACCCTTGTTTTTAATACACTTACGCTGTTGTGAAAACATGATGATGACGTAATAAATGTTCAAAAATATGCCCGTCTACTTGAATACAAATGTTTAGTCTTTTTACTGTATTTTCCTCCAATTTCCTTAGCATAAAGAGCGTTATTGTCCTGTACGCATCCCGTATCCTATTTTCCATATCTACTGGTATTGTAGGAGGATTCACATAAACACATCTTTAATGTAACCCCACAAAAAGAAGTGTAAAGGTGTTAAGTCACATGATCGAGGGGGCCACTGAATGAGTACATCCCTACTGATCCATTTTTCTGGATAACGATCGTTTAAAAATTCCCGAACTTCCCGGTGGTAATGAGCAGGAGCTCCGTCTTGTTGAATCTACATTTGTTCCCTTTCAAGGTTATCAACTTCTTCAAGAAGCTGGGGTAATTCGTTTTGCAAAAAATTTAGATATCTAGGCCCGTTAAGCGGTTCGTGGAAAAAATGGGGGCTAATAATTTGAAAATTTAATATTCCACACCATATATTAAGTAACCAAAATGGGTTAAGTGTTGAATAATAATGCATGTCATGGCTGTTAACTGCTCCATTACTGCGAAAAGTAACTTCATCAGAAAACATTATTTTGGATAAAAAATTTAGATCGGCCTCTATTGCTCCATTCATGGGGGTACAAAAGTTTACTCGTCGTTGAAAATCACGGTCTTGAAGTTCTTGGTGCAGTTCCATGTGAAAGGGATACTTGTATTTTCTCGTGGTGCGATTAGCCGTAGATTGGAATGTGTCAGATAAGTCAGCTAGTTGACGGATGCTGACCTGGGGATTATATTCAACATGAAGTAAAATCTCCATTTCATTTTCCTTATTGGTAGCATTCTGGTTTACTACTTTCTATTTCGTATACTTAACGCTACTACTACCATCAAACCGTTCCATTAAGCACTGAAAAGATTTTCTAGATGGTATACGTCTATTAGGGTACTTCGCTCCGTAAAGTATTACCAAAAGACAATTTTTTCCTGCCTCGCCCAGTATATAAACCATATCAATTAATTAATTTTTAGGAAAATCCATAACTATTACCTTTATACGTCACTTACTACAACAAATTAAACTATTTTTACTTGCTTAATAGACATGTCAAAATTTACAATGCCTACATTTTGTTTTGCCTTGGCAACGATGATGTTATAGCGTAAGTGTATTAAAAATAAGGGTAAAAATTGAAAAATTCAAAATAAATCGAAAACTATTAGAAATAGGTATATGACATATTTAGTAAAAGCTGGAGGGTTTTGTAAAATCTGTCAGAAAAAATAATAATATGCAGGATGTGCCATTTAAAAAATTTGAGATTCAAAATATATCGTAAACTATTAGAAATAGGTATACGATATACTTAGTAAAAATTGGAGGGTTTTGTAAGATCCATCAGAAAAAATAATAATATACAAGAAGTGCCATTTAAAAAATTTGAAATTTTTCAATTTTAAATAGTCGAAATAGTATAAATTTATTTCGAACACCCTGTAGCATCTAACTTAAATTTCTTTACATATATCTTTTTTTCATGTCTATAGAACGCTCGTACCAATTATGGGTATTCCACCTTCAGAAGCAATGGCGCTACTGTCAATTTTTTAAAAAAGTGAAAACTAGTATTTTTTAAAATAATTGAAATATTAGAAAAACTACTAGGTTTAGGTATGTAACATTATTAATAAAAAAGTAATCAAATTTTAAGCAGAATTTAAAAATAAATTCGAAAGTAGGATGTTCCATTTAAAAAAAGCAATGTTATATCGACCACACTTTTTTGAAGTTCACTGTATACTCAAAAAATAATTTTAAACTGTGCACCTTAACATTCCCTAAAATTATTGTATTTAACATTTCTTCGTCATTCCCGAAACAAATGAGATATTGAACTTTACTCTATCGTTGACTCACCCTGTACATACAAAATTCATTAGGCCTCTAATGTATAACAACAAGCAGAATACTATTTTTGAGTGAACAGTTTGTAGGTCTTTTGACTTAGTCCCCTTACCAACTTCCTATAATGGTATAATAAAAACGAACAAAAACTTCTCTCTTTGTCACACGAAGATCAAATCGATCAAACGGACTATATAAACAACCGATCTGCAGTAATATGTACGCGATGAAGATTACAGTGAAACTGACAAGCATAAAAATTAGAAGAAACACGTCTCTATATCTAATATTAAGGAAGACTTCGATGTTAAGGGCGTTGGAGTCAAAAGATAGAAGAGGTTACCTTATATGTGGTATACCACTGTCTGGGTGAATGTATAGAAAATAGTTAAATTGACCGTAATAATCCTCCAATATAATTTTTCATATTATCGCAAAAACAATAGGGTTTTCAAGTTAAAAGGTTATAAGGAGACTACTACTGTAACCAGCTATAACTGTATTATATATGTATTGCCTTCGATTGACTATCGTTTGGCATACAATAAGGTCTACAGCCGTCCATAAAATTAGCAGAATTACCCCACTGGAACAGCGTCTCGCTAAAATTTACAAAAATACTCCTCTGCATATATATGTTATTATGCAGTTTAACAAACCAAATATTAGCACGAGTTTTGGTATGCACGTACACCTTTATGAGTTGTTCAGCATAGAAAAATACTAGGTGGGACACGATTCAAACCGTATTTAGTAGCCTTCTTCATGACAACTGTAAAGAAATCACATAATCATTCAAAAAATTAAGCATAGTTATTTGCAGTCAAACATAAAAGTGATTAAAGGGGTAAGAGAGCTTATTAGAACTGTTGCTTCGTATATATTTTGTTACAGGTCCTCTTTCAGGTATCTGAACATTGTGTCTTATTTTTCGTTATTTTCAATTTTAAATGGATCAGTATATAAGGGTTTAGTCCTTTCAAGGTTCTTGAAGTTGTGGATTATAAAAATTGTTTTATTTCTTAAGTATTTAAAATTTTAACCAAAAAAATATCTAGAGAGAAATATTAGGTTTCAATCGTAAATATCTCTGAAGCCTCTTCTCTGTTAATTTTTTTTTGTCTATTATTTTATCGGAAAGTACCTATCATTTAAAATTTTGTTATGTACTGCTGGTATTAGGTTATTCTTTTTTTGTGAATCA
This sequence comes from Pachyrhynchus sulphureomaculatus, assembly GCA_019049505.1. NCBI lineage: Eukaryota > Metazoa > Arthropoda > Insecta > Coleoptera > Curculionidae > Pachyrhynchus > Pachyrhynchus sulphureomaculatus. The sequence continues at coordinate 50,237,385 of CM032451.1, read as the reverse complement.
GTATTTTAGAACTACATATTTCCTAGGGTTTTTTACTTTAATGTTACTTTGTAAAAGACAATTATAAATTTTGCTGAAGTAAATAGCCTGTGTTTTGTTCAAATTAGGTTTAATCTTCCAGTCAGACAGTCGCTTTCCTAACTGGTTCATATTATTTTTCTTGCCTGAAGATTATTGTTATAGATGTTCCTAAAGTAGCAGTGATTATTATGTCATCTGCAATCAAATATCTTTCTTTCCCCGTGCCGTCTTTTCTATCAAAGATTGTCTTGATTGATGCTGGTCCAATACCTAATATTTTTTATCCAAGACATTTGTCTACTACTTGGGCCTTGTTTTCCTTTTAGTTCGCGTTTGATTATAAGATGCAATAATTGACATTTAGTGTTTCTGAGTATATATCCAAAGTATGAAGTCTTTCTTAATTTACTAATGTTTAAACGTTCACGTTCTCTGTTAACTCTGTTTAGAACGGATTCGTTGGTTACGGGTTCAGTCTAAGAAATTCTTAACATTCGGTGGAACACCCAGATTTCAGAGATCTCAATCTTTTTCATAGTTGTAAGTATCAAGGTCTAGGCCTCCATGCCATATAGCAGATCTGAGTAAATATGGCACTTTACCATGCGGTAGCTTATATTCAGTGTCAGACACTCCGGACATACTTTCTCTCTTACGTCTACATCTGGATCCAAGTTTTCGTTAATTCACCATCCTAGATATTTGATGTTGTAAACTTGTTCTTCTGTTTGTGACCTGATTTGGAAACTGCCCTTACTTTACTTATGACATTGTTAGAACATTGATGTTTAATCCATATTTATTTCCTGTTTGGCAGATCTTATTTAGTAAAACGTTGCAGAGATTCTTAACTCTCAGCAATTATGACAGTATCGTCAGCGTATCTAATATTGTTTAAGATCTCACCATTAATCTCCATACATTCTTTACACTTACTTAGAGTAGGTCAAGGCATCCTGCCGACTTTGGTAGGTTTCATTGCGTGTTTGACTTGCGATGTCAAAATGTCTGGACCCATTTCCATTTGTGCCTGACGCATACGACTTATAGTGTCATGGATGGATAGATTCTCTATGTAGTTTTAACACTCTGCTGTTAGTTTTCTTGTGTATTTAAAGTTTTGTTTTCAGTGTTGACTAGCTGGTACGAGATTTTGCTTTTATATATACCTACCATTTCCTTGACATTTTTGTGAACGTTGGGGTTTTCCTGTTTCATCTAATGTTCCTCAATTTCTTTACAAGCTTCTGTAGCCCATTGTTATTTTGCCTTCCTAATTTTCTGTCCTATTGTGCAGTATGTGTTTCTATATTTATCTTTGTCTTTATTTTTATGATTTGTCCTTTCGTTCATTAATTTTAGTATTTCTGTTGTCATCCAGGGTTTATGGTCTCTTGTATTGTTGTTGTTGTTTAAACAAGTTTTTTCAGTGTTAATCAGAATATTCTTAACGGTGGTCTAAACAGTTTTAGCGTTGTCACGTTCTGGTTTTGGATCTATTCTTAGTTTTCCTAGTTCTTGAGTTATTGTTTCTGTTTTTTTTTTTTTTATATAATATCATTTTCCCTTTAACAGTTTGATGTCCATCTTTGGTTTAATAGATTTTACCAGTCTTTCGAGTCATGTTAAGATGTTGGCTACCAAAAGATTATAGTTAGCCCCTGGATATGTTTTTAATACTATTTTTGAACCATTTTTCAATCATACAAATATAATTGGTTTCTGTTATATGTGGGGATGGTTTATTGTAAAGGCTAAATAAAGTAGGCGTTAAAGATGTGGAACTTATTTTCCTGGTGGTTGAAATTGTTGGTAGCGATGACACAGCAAGCTTCCGGTCTAATAGAGAAGAAACGATTAAATTATTTAAATGGTTTGGCATTTTGATTCTAATTAGTTTTAAGATGTGGTCATTAAGTATAATTAAATTAAAACCATTAATTATGTTACAGGTTAGCTTTGTTGACTGTCTGAGAGCTAATGTATGCTCTCAATCCAATTGTTCTGTATTTTCATCAAATATAAAATCATTATTGAAATATTATTTCTTCTACTACCTTACATACTTCTAACAGATGACTGAGAGGACTTCTTTTGTTTTTCCTCTTTCATTATATAGGACTTTTTTCGTATGGAGCTGTATTACTTGCGTTAAGTCATTATTTCATGTGGGACAGGAAATATCAGTATTTATTTTAGAATTGTGTACTTCAAGGTCTAGTGGTAACAACTGGAAAATGGCACTAATGATCGGATGTTATTCCATATTGGTCCACCAAAACTGAAGTAAATTATTCTTTTTACTTCCCTCGCTGGAGTAGGAAAAAAACCTGTGGTTTTTGAGCGATATCGCTTTAGAAAAAGGGAATCAGGGTAGTCAAATTCTGTATAGTGTCAGTAGTAATGTTAAAATTTTCCTGTTTGAGATTATGAATTAAGTTTAGCCATAATTAAATTAAATATGTCGTATTATAAATCCTTTTCAGGATCTTTAAAGTCGAGGTATCTATTTTTTTTTTATTTTAACAGTTAAGAATGCTTCAATTCTTTTTCTTATTATTTTATGAAATATTTGTCAACTATTTTCATGGTTTCTTGGAGTGTTCTCAACTGAGGTCCGGTGTAAAAATATATATTTTCGAGATTATTCATTTTATAAGCTTTTATTTGTTTATGCGGCTAAAGTTACAGCAAAAGTGAACAATATAAAAAATAATCGAAAAAGATTTCAAGGTCTCTATATCCTATATTACAGTAGATATACAGCCTAAGAGCGCTAGAGCCAATTACAGGTGCATCGTGGACCTGCTGTGCGACATACCAGTATCTGGAAGGATGCACAATAAATAATAAAATTTACAGTAAAAATTTTCCATTACAATTTTGCCATATAAAACAGTTTGGCTGTTACTCTATTAAAAGGTTTAAAAGGAGCCATTACTGTAGCCGGCTATTAATGCATTATATTTATATTGCCGACGATTACATTTCTACCTAAAATAAACTGGCCGCAAAAACTACCAGAATAACCATACGGGAATAGCGTGTCGCTAAAAGCCGCAAAAATAATCCTATGCATATGCATTATGCAATTCAACAAACAGAATAATATTAGCATACACTGTAGTATGCACGTTTAAATTTGTTTACCATAGAAAATTAATAGGTGGGGACACGACTCAAAACATATTTAGTAGCCTGGTTCACAACAACGATAAAAAAAATAATAAATAATTTTAAAAAATTAATAAATAAATAAAGTACTATTAATAAATAGAATAATAAGTAGATTAAAATGTAATTTATAATATATAACGAAAATATTTGGTTTGTACAGAGTTACAATGGTAAATGATTCATCATACAGCCACTGTCACCCTTATGGTGAATCACTACATGAATGGTACTGACTTCTGAATGTTTCTGTATATGTTTGTGTTGAGTCTTAATTGTACTAAGTGTGGTGTGAATGTTATTGGTGAAAGGCCTATGGCTGATATGATGAGGGGGACAATGACGACTTTTTCTTGTTTCCATAGCCTTTTTATTTCTGTTGCAAGGTCTGTGTATTTGTAGATGAAAAGTAATATCGGGTCTATTGGCGGAGACTGTTTTATCCGTATGGATACTGATGTCTCAGTAGAGCTTGTAATCTTTATTTTCAAGTATGAATGTTGGTGTGTATTTGTATTAGGGATCTGTGTTTTCTATGAGTTTGTATGTTGTGGCTAGTGCTTGGTGAACTACTTTGGCTGTGTATTCTGTTCGGGCTAATATTTTACATCCGCTTGTTATTTGTTCGATCGTTTCTTTCTGCTGGTGGCATTTCCTGCATCTGTCTTCTCTAATAGTTGGGTCTTTAATGATATGCTCTTGGTAGTTTCTAGTTAATATGACTTTATCCTGGATGGCAAGTAAGAAGCCTTCTGTTTCAGGGAAGAGCTGCCCTTCTTGAAACCAGGTTTTTTATTTACGTGGTCTTGTTCTATGTGGTATCTGTGTTTTCCGTGGAGTGTTTTCTCTGAGCACGTTTTCATCTTTTCCTGTTGTAGTTGGATGTGACCGTGTGTATCTGCTGAGTGGTCTGCCCGGGATAAGTCGAGATGTGTGTAGTTTTTGTCTGCTTTCACTGTCGCTGTGTGGAGGCTGGTTTGTTTGCTGTGGAAGAATTTCCTAAGTGCTTGTATTTGTTTTGTGTATAGTGATCTGATGTCTATGATTCCTCTTCCTCCTGCCTTCCTCTCGATGGTAAGTCTTTCTTTACATGCGTTGGGGTGTAATTTCCTGTATTTAGTGAATTGAGAACGTATAAGGATGTGAATGTTTTCTATGTCTGTTTGTGACCATTAGATGTTACCAAATGAATATGTCAGTATAGGTATAGCGAACATGTTGATGGCTTTAGTGAGATTCTTGGAGTTGAGTTTTGTTTGTAAAAGTTTCGTCAGTCTGTTTTTGAATTCGGTTCTGAGCTCTGTTTTGATGTGAGTGTGGTTGAGTTTGGTATTAGAGTTGGTTATTATTATTATTATTAATCTTATTATTGTTATTTTATTCTATTTTTTGATAGGAAATCTTCGTAGGATATAAAAATCATCTCATTTTTTTACATCCAGATATCTACTTTACTTTTGACATTAAAAATATTAATATTCTCTCTTTTCTGGATATTCTTATTAAACGCAAGTCAGATATGACTTTAGGCCGCCAAGAATATAAAAAGCCTACTCATATGGCGAGATATCTAAATGCTTCCTCGTATTACCTTACCGCCCACAAACACTCAGTCATCAACTCCCATGTTGATGGAGCTGTATCATTGTCTCAGCCAGAATCTCTTTAATCAGAACTATAACTTCTTACTTCCGTTCTTCAATCAAACAATTTCCAGTACCGAGATATAAAATGTTTTATCTAAAAATATACATCTCCCCAGATATCTCTAGTCTTCTAAAAGTCAAGTAGATCAATCTCTTGGGAGTGTAGTCCTTCCATACATTAAGATGTCACAGATCGCAACTCGAAAATTTTACGAATATATAAAATAATGACACGATTACTTGCTTGCCCAAAACTCTCACCACATCTCATATCTGTTAAAGATAAGGTTCCCCTTAAAAATTTAGGAGTTTATAGTATTTCATGTAGCTGCGGTAAAACCTACATTAGCCGAACAAGCAGCATAATATGTACTTGATCTAAAGAACACTAAAGGACAGTGTGTCTTCGTAATACCTTCAGTTCAGCACTTGTAGAACATCAGTATGAAACAGGACACCAGATTCTCGTTGACCAATCAAAGATCCTTGAAACAAATTCTTTTTTCTATCCTAGGAAAATTCGGGAGTCCATTAAAATATTTTAAAAATTCAAACAACCTTAGTCGTGACACTGGTCTTTACCTTTCACCAATTGGGAAAAAGATCATCCATGAAGCCTCGCTCCCCACTCCGTTTCACCAATGTAAAAAGGTATATGCAAGGGGAATTAAATCAGTTTCTTTTTAGATTCCAAAGAAGCCACTTCTCGGAACTCACTTTTTTAATCGACCCAAGGAAAGGCCAGAAGAATTGTATCTATACTCTATTTAGGTTAATAACACAATATTCGCCAATGAAATCATAGAACACGCAATTTTTAAAGTATAAAAATGAAGGTTAAAATACACTGTGATTAGTTTATGTCATTTTCTCATGTCAACATTCGAATTAGATTCCTTTTTTTTCCTATTGTTTTATAAAATATGCAGTGACTTTTTTGAGTTTATTTCAACAAAGCTAGCATTTAAAAATATACCTTTTAAGCTGATTTTATTTGAAACTCCACAACTGCTTTGTCAACAAAAAATAGTCATCCGGTAAGCGCCTTAAAATTACAATCTAAATTATTATACCCTAAAGTAAAATTTGGTTTTATTTAAGACACCGGTTAATTTAGAAAATCTCCAGTTTTGGCATGAGATATTATAAACTGTCGATAACAAACATCGCAAAGAATATAACTATTAGTGTACAATAACAGACCATACACTCTTCTAGTTGTTATATTTCATTTTTTATAAAATGAAGTTTTGAAAAACATTTAATTTACTTGTATTTCATTAATAAGAAATTTCAGATTTAAAACATGAAATGTATACAAACTTTTTATTCGATGGTTGTATGATAAGTATCTGGCTTCGGTCAGAGATGGCGCTATTACTATTTAAAAAATTATATTTTTCGTAAACATTACCTTTCACAAGAATCTTTCACGTCGCTACGTGATTTAGTTTGTGAGTGGCAGCCATTTAAAGAGAACAACTTTTATGATTTTGTAACATGGAAAAAATTGAATATCGAGCAGTGATAAAATATTTGTTTTTAAAAAAGAAAACGAATAATGAGATAAAATGAGAACTCAGCGAAGTTTATGGGAACTCTGCACCTTCGTTATCGACCATAAAAATATTGGACGGCTGAATTCAAACGCGGCATTACAAGCATTTTTGATGAAGACTTTGGGCATCTCAATTAAACGGGTGCAGAACATTTTAACAACTCATTTGGATATGAGAAAGCTTTCCGCAAGATGGGTGCTGCGATTGCTCACAACTGACAATAAACACGCACGTGTATCAACTTCAAGAGAATGTTTGGCGATGTTAAAGCACAATCGGAATGATTTTTGGCGTCGATTCATAACTGTTGACGAAACATGGTTTTATCACATTACACAAGAGACCAAAAAACAGTCCAAACAGTGAATTTTCCGTGGCGAACCGGCGCCAAAAAAGGCCAATGCGACTTTATCGGCCAACAGACATGGCTACAGATCTATTACCCTACTTTAAAACTAAATTACAAAAGAAAGGAATAAATAGGAAAATTCGAAATTGATACATTTTCTATATACCAAAGTTATATTATTTAATTGTAGTCCGGATGGATGTAGGTAGCTATAGTGTGATAAAGTAGAAAATGCCCTGAAAGATAATCGAATAAAGAATGTATCAAAATCTATCCAAACTTGTTTAATAATATTGAAACAATATTTTAACAGATATTGAAGTATCTTATTCAGAAAGGAAAAGAAGGATAAATAAACAAAACGAAAATCGAAACGATGTGCTCTAACTAAACAAAGAATTGATCCTGAAGTTGTCGACGACGCTGTATATCTTTAAAATATATGTCGGTTCTATAGAATACAACTGATATAATGAGAGGTAATTTAAATACAATATTCTAATATTTTTTTATGTAAAAGTAATGTAGCGTTATCCAAACTGTGCATATCGTAAAAAATAAACCCTACAACTTTTTAAAATTTATTAATACGAACCATTAAAAGGAGATGGGTAGTTATGATTTATTTTGGATTAGTTATATAGTATTATATATACTGGGTGTATTTTAAGTTGAAATATTCTTTTTACCTCCTCAGTACTCAAAAAAATAAAGTCACTTCACCTAATATAGTCTTGATAAAATTTGTTTTCAAAAAAATGTTTTAAACAATCCGTCCTAAAATTCTGTAAAAATTTAAATCAGATTAGTGTTTGACGGTATGGAGCTCTGGAACGTACCGGTGTTGATGTAGGTGTTGGAAATAAATTCATTAATTCCCACTTGTAAAAAATCATCTCTAAGAAAATTCGTTAGTGATACAAACCGGCCGGCCAGATATACCACAAGAAGGCAGAACAGCCAAAAATTTGTTCTACCAAAAGGATCCAAGGTCGTGAATTTATCAGGTGCGACTGCTCGACACGCTCCATAAAGTTCAACTGCATTTCTTTAAACGTGAGTGACATGGCTTTACCAAAGTTATATTGATTTTCGCTAATACTATTAAATCCTTCCAGATATTTTAAAAGATGTTAATGGATAACCTTTTCTATAACCTTCGATATTACTGAAACCAATATTATCGACGGATAGTTATTTGGTATGATCTCTTTTCTTTGGATATTCAGCAATAAGGAAATATTCTTTGAATATGATGGCATGTATTTCATCAGCGCTATATAACGTTATTAAGATGCGTCATATAATCAGCTGCCTGAAAACAATATTAGTTATTTTCATTGTCGCTTTTTCCTTATAATTACCAGTAGAGTGTAAAATAAATAGTTAAACTGACAATGTTTTTGCGGTAGTTTTGTCTGATCGTGTAAGTGGTGAAATAGTTGGTTTATTTTCACATGACCAGGTAATTTTTCTTACAGTAAATGCATTGTTTCATTTGCTGTGTGACATATGGCACCATCTAATCGAAATCATCCCATTGGTGACATGACTAATTTCGAATCATGTTGCGATATCGATTTGCACTGATATTAAAAGCACGACTCTTATCTTATTCGAAAAAAATGTGGTCCAATGATACATTTAGTCCAAAATCCAATCGCATTGTGAATTCATTGGAACTTTTTGAACCGCTCTTAGATTTTCACTGCCTCATATGCTACAATTCCGTTTGTTTACATAACCGCCGACCTAAAAATGAGCTTTATCTTTGAAGATGACTTTTTGAAAAATCATACAAAACATCAACTGGCCAACGTTCGACGCTGCAAATAGTCAGCAGGTTTTGATTATTGTGTCAATTAAATTTTATATGGACGTAAGTTTAAATCTATTAGCAAAATTCGTTGCAAAGATCGCCCGGAAATGTTCAGTTGCTTAGGTCGATGACGAGTTGATGTTGATGGTTGTTGTGTCATAGTTTCCCTTATAGCAACGATATTTTTTGCCGAATAAATGGGACACATAGAAATTATTGTTTGTATGTCCGCAACTGAACAACTTTGTTCAAACTTATTAATAAAATTCTTCACAGAATTGAAACATGACACATGGTTTCAAGGAAACTGCACGATTTTTACGAATTGCGTTTGTGATATTGTCACTATTTTTGTCATAAATTGTTCCAATTTCTGTAACTGCTTAATGCTAGATGATTAATTTCTTATGTGTTGACATTACAAATATGAACATTCTAGGTTGGAAATGGCGGGTAATTTTAAATGACAGTTCCGTATATATATATATATATATATATATATATATATATATATATATATATATATATATATATATATATATATGTATGTATATATATATATATATATATATATATATATATATATATGTATATATATATGTATATATATATATATATATATATATATATATATATATATATATATATATATATATATATATATATCTGGTCTGACACGTAGATGTCGCCTTTTTCATAAAAATCCATATGATTTTTGGGAAATACCACCCTTTAAACGATTCATGTCAAAATTTCATAACATTTCCATGATTAGTTTACAGGTTACAGTGGTTTTAGTGACGCTACTTTTCATATTTTCAAAACAATGGAAAAAATCGAATTTCGTGTTTTGATTAAACATTGTTTTTTGATGGGAAAAAATACCGTTCAAGTAAAGCAGTGGTTTGATAAGTGTTACGGGGACTGTGCCCCTGGAAAATCACTCATCATTTATTGGTATGTTGAATTTAAACGCGATCGTACAGATATAAATGATGCTGAAGGCAAATGGGGGTGGTTACACTGAAAAACATCAAAAAAATCCACAAAATTGTTTTGAATGACCGTAAAGTGAAATTGCGTGAGATAGCTGATACTCTAATGATATCAAAAGAACGTGTTGGTCATATCTTACATGAACATTTGGGCATGAGAAAGCTTTGTTTGAAATGGGTACCGAAT